>CM053030.1:171790118-171806697 GCA_028564925.1 Lithobates sylvaticus | reverse complement strand
TGTTTTAGTTTCTTTGTGTGTATGGATTGCATGGGTTGTTACTGATTAGGGATGAGCCGAACACCCCGGGTTCGGTTCGAACCAGAACCTTCGAACGGACCGAAAGTTCGCGCGAATTTTCGAACCCTATACGTTATAATGGACGCGAACGTTCGAAATCAAAAGTGCTAATTACAACGGCCAATATGCATGTTAATGTCATAAAACAGGTTTGGGGACCCGGGTCCTGCCCCAGGGGACATATATCAATGCAAAAAGAACTTTTAAAAACTAACGTTTTTTCGGGAGCAGTCATTTTAATGATGCATAAAGTGAAAAAAAAAAAGTGAAATTTTCCTTTAAATATGGTACCTGGGGGGTGTCTAAAGTATGCCTGTGAAGTGGCATGTGTTTCCCGTGTTTAGAACTGTCCTTGCACAAAATGACATTTGTAAAGGAAAAAAAGAAGCCATTTAAAACCACTTGCGGCTTTAGGTTTGTTCTTAAGTAGAATCTGAACAGGTACATTATGAAGTGTAGCTCCATCCCAAAAAAATCTATTTTTAAGCTTTTTGGAGAACATAGGGAGGGGTTATCACCCCTGTAACATTTGCTGTCTTTGCACATCTGTTCAGAACATGTCACCTCACTTTCCGTCCCAATGACAAATGTTTTTGGAAAAGTGGGGTTTTAATTGAAACAAGGATTGGTGATAAAGTATCAGTAGAGAGGAGATACCTTTTTCCCAAATTAAATCTAACAGGATAGAATTTCCCTTCCTAGGGGTATATTTCCTCTCACTTCCTGTTTTCTCTTTCCATTTGCAAGTAGGAGTCGTTTGTAAGTTGGATGTTTGAAAGTAGGGGCCTGGCGTATATACTCTGCAGAAATTTGCCCTATTAGATGTTGGTGTAGCCACAAGACTGGTGGGCACAGGAATGGGCCCTGCTATGAGTTAATAGATCAAGATTTGTAATTGCATGCACCTGTTGAACAGGGCAGAAAAATTGGGGGTGGTGGTGGTGGTGGACGGTGTTGCCACAAGACTGTAAGCTCTCACAGTTACTCTTGGTGGGCGCAGGAATG
This sequence comes from Lithobates sylvaticus, assembly GCA_028564925.1. NCBI lineage: Eukaryota > Metazoa > Chordata > Amphibia > Anura > Ranidae > Lithobates > Lithobates sylvaticus. Next base: position 171,805,632 of record CM053030.1, on the reverse strand, counting down.
GGCCCTGCTGTGAGTTATTAGATCAAGATTTGTAATTGCAAGCACCTGATGAACAGGGCAGAAAAATTGGGCCTTTGGCGGTGGTGGTGGACGGTGTTGCCACAAGACTGTAGGCCCTCATAGTTACTCTTGGTGGGCGCAGGAATGGGCCCTGCTGTGAGTTATTAGATCAAGATTTGTAATTGCAAGCACCTGATGAACAGGGCAGAAAAATTGGGCCTTTGGCGGTGGTGGTGGACGATGTTGCCACAAGACTGTAGGCCCTCACAGTTACTCTTGGTGGGCGCAGGAATGGGCCCTGTTGTGAGTTATTAGATCAAGATTTGTAATTGCAAGCACCTGATGAACAGGGCAGAAAAATTGGGCCTTTGGCGGTGGTGGTGGACGGTGTTGCCACAAGACTGCAGGCCCTCATAGTTACTCTTGGTGGGCGCAGGAATGGGCCCTGCTGTGAACTATTAGATCAAGATTTGTAATTACCCGCCCCTGTTAAACAGGGGCTGAAAAATTGTGCCTTAGGCACTGGTGCTGGTGCCACAACACTGCAACCCCTCACAGAGACTGTACTTGGAGCACAGCAGTCACACGTGTTGCGAAGCATTTTTTTAAAAAATTGGAAGTACACGCCCCTGTTAAACAGGGTCTGAAAAATTGTGCCTTAGGCACTGGTGCTGGTGCCACAACACTGCAACCCGGCCCTCACAGATACTGTACTTGGAGCACAGCAGTCACACGTGTTGCGAAGCATTTTTTTAAAAAATTGTAAGTACCCGCCCCTGTTAAACAGGGGCTGAAAAATTGTGCCTTAGGCACTGGTGCTGGTGCCACAACACTGCAACCCGGCCCTCACAGATACTGTACTTGGAGCACAGCAGTCACACGTGTTGCGAAGCATTTTTTTAAAAAATTGTAAGTACCCGCCCCTGTTAAACAGGGGCTGAAAAATTGTGCCTTAGGCACTGGTGTGGTGGCATGGATCATTGAGGAGGAGGAAGAGGATAGTCAGTGAACATAAGAGGACAGTCACTCAGCATCAGCATAGGCAGTCTTGAAGGGATGTGACATTAAAAATTATTCGGTTATATCCGCCTCAGGTGCCTGGTAGCTGGTGGTGATCCAAGACTGATTCATTTTGATGAATGTCAGTCGATCAACCGAGGCGGTGGACAGGCGCACCCTATGATCAGTCACAAATCCTCCAGCAGCACTGAATGTGCGTTCGGAAAGAACGCTGGAGGCAGGACAGGCCAGTAGCTCAATTGCATACTGTGCAAGCTCTGGCCAGTGATCCATCCTCAGGACCCAGTAAGCCAGAGGATTTTCGGTGGGAAAGGTGTCCAAGTCTGACCTTGCCCCAAGGTATTCCTGCACCATGTATATCAGACGCTGGCGATGGTTGCTGGAACCGATCATACCTTGGGGCTGCGGACTAAAAAATTGTCTGAACGCATCGGTCAGACGTCCACCTTCCCCACCGCTCCTTCTGCCACTGACCGAAGCCTCAGCAACTCGTCGCCCAGGACCAGGAGTTTGTAGCCTCCCAGTTTCTGGGAACGCGTTGCACAGACCTTTCTGCAAGGCCTCCCTGAGATGTCTCATCCTCTGCTCCCTCTGCGACGGCAAGATAAGGTCCGCAACCTTACCCTTGTACCGCGGATCAAGGAGAGTGGCCAGCCAGTAATGGTCCCTCTCCTTGATCCGAAGAACACGAGGATCCTTCCGCAGGCTTTGCAGGATCAGGGAGGCCATGCAGCGTAGGTTAGCTGAGGCATTCGGTCCGGAGTCTTCTGGGTCACTGAGGATGACATGATCGCCAGCCACCTCCTCCCAGCCACGTACAAGTCCACTGGCTTGTTGGGACTGTACATCATCCCTAAAAGACTGCTGCTGCTGATGCTGAGTGCCAGGCTCCACCTCCATGCTCACACAATCCTCCTCCTCCTCCTCCTCCTCATCCTCTTCCTGTGTGATGGGTGGGACAGAAGGAACACTGTCCGGATAAAGGGGGCCTTGAGAGGCAAGGAAGTCCTCCTCTTCCTGCCTCTGTTCTGCCTCAAGTGCCCTGTCCATTATCCCACGCAGCGTATGCTCCAACAGGTGGACAAGAGGGACAGTGTCACTGATGCATGCACTGTCACTGCTCACCATCCTCGTGGCCTCCTCAAATGGTGAGAGGACAGTGCATGCATCCCTGATCATGCTCCACTGACGTGGGGAAAAAAAACCAAGCTCCCCTGACCCTGTCCTGGTGCCGTAGTCGCAAAGGTACTCATTGATGGCCCTCTGCTGCGTGTGCAGTCGCTGCAGCATGGCCAACGTTGAGTTCCACCTGGTGGGCATGTCACATATTAGGCGGTTCTTGGGCAGGTTCAGCTCCTTTTGCAGCTCAGTCAGCCGAGCACTGGCATTATAAGATCGGCGGAAATGCACACAGACTTTCCTGGCCTGCCTCAGGACATCCTGTAAGCCTGGGAACCTGCCCAAGAACCGCTGCACCACCAGGTTGAGGACGTGAGCCATGCAGGGCACATGGGTGAGCTGCCCCTGTCGCAGGGCGGAGAGGAGGTTGGTGCCATTGTCAGAAACGACCATTCCTGGCTTAAGCTGACGTGGCATCAACCACCTCTCGGCCTGCCCCTGCAGAGCTGCCAGAACCTCTGGCCCAGTGTGGCTCCTGTCCCCCAAACACACCAGCGCAAGCACGGCATGGCATCTTTTTGCCTGCGTACTTGCGTAGCCCCTTGTACGCCTACAGAGCACCGCTGGTTCCAAGGACAGAGCACTGGAGGAAGAAGAAGAGGAGGGGGTGGAGGAGAGAGGTGTGTCACAACCAGTAGCAGTAGTCGCGTTTTGGAGGCGTGGTGGCGGAACAACCTCCAACACTACTGCACCTTGTCCTGCATCCCTCCCAGCTGCCAATAGAGTGACCCAATGGGCCGTGAAAGAAAGGTACCGTCCCTGTCCATGCCTGCTGGACCATGAGTCAGCGGTAATATGCACCTTACCGCTGACCGCCCTGTCCAGCGAGGCATGGACATTGCCCTCCACATGCCGGTAGAGAGACGGAATCGCCTTCCGCGAGAAAAAGTGGCGTTTGGGAACCTGCCACTGAGGAACCGCACATTGAACAAACTCACGGAAGGGGGCCGAGTCTACCAACTGAAAAGGCAGCAGTTGAAGTGCTAGCAATTTAGCAAGGCTAGCATTCAACCGCTGGGCATGTGGATGGCTGGGAGTGTACTTCTTTCTACGGTCCAGCAGCTGGGGCAGGGAAATTTGCCTGCTGCAATCGGACGTCGGTGTACTGCAAGTACTTGGTTGTGACACACCTAATTCTACACCTTCAGTCCTCTCAGAGCAGCTTTCAGAGAGGACTGAAGGTGTAGTGGGGATGGAGATCCCAGCTGAGGAGGAGCAAGGAGAGGTCCGCTTAGTTCTTTGGTGTGGGTCTTTTATGTGTGCCTGCCAACGAGCTGCATGGCAGGTCGCCATATGTCTGGTCATGCTTGTCGTGCCCAAGCGGCTGATGTTTTGGCCACGCGAGATACGCTTGAGACAAATATTGCAAATAGCAGTGGTGCGATCTGCTGCACTCGTCTCAAAAAAGGCCCACACCAAAGAACTTTTCTGATAACGTGCAGAGGCAGCGCCCTGCACAGGCGGAGCTCTGCGGTGTTGTACAGTTGCTGTGCTGGCCTCTACCTGGCCTCCAGGGGGCATCCTGCCTCGTTGGACATGTGACGCCGCATCCTCCTCCTCCTCGTCCTCCTCCTCATCCTCTCTCCCTTGAGGCACCCACGTGGAGTCAGTGACCTCATCATCCCCTCCCTCTTCACCACTAGAGCAAACCTGGCAGTAAGCTGCAGCTGGTGGAACAGTACTGCCAGATTCCTCAAGCTGGGTATCGTCATCCGAGCCTTCGAATCGTTGGGCATCCTCCTGGAGCATGTACCCAACACTGTGCTCAAAGAGTTCGGGGGACTCCTCAGGAGGACATGGTGGGTCTAGGGAAGGGGTGGCTGATGATGCTCTGTCAGTACCCTGAGCCTGGGTGAGAGAGGATGAGGAGGATGAGGAGGGCTTGGTCATCCATTCTACCAAGCCTTCAGCATGATGCGGCTCCACATGTCCAGCTGCCGAAAACAAAGACGCGCGTGTCCCATGGCCACGTGCTGATGACGATGCACGACCACGTCCACGGCCACGTCCACTAGAAACAGAGCCTGCCTGCCCTGTGTTCTTGGCTCTGCACGCTCTGCCTCCCCTTGGCGGTCTTCCAGCCATTGTAGTCGGTAGTCCTGTGGGTGCTGCTGAGAAGAATATATAGGAGCTCTGTGTGATGCCACTAACACACTAGAAGTCCTATGGGTGCTTCTGCAAAGAAAATAGAGGAGCTCTGTGTGATGCCACTAACACACTAGAAGTCCTGTGGGTGCTGCTGAGAAGAATATATAGGAGCTCTGTGTGATGCCACTAACACACTAGAAGTCCTATGGGTGCTTCTGCAAAGAAAATAGAGGAGCTCTGTGTGATGCCACTAACACACTAGAAGTCCTGTGGGTGCTTATGCAAAGAAAATAGAGGAGCTCTGTGTGATGCCACTAACACACTAGAAGTCCTGTGGGTGCTGCTGAGAAGAATATATAGGAGCTCTGTGTGATGCCACTAACACACTAGAAGTCCTATGGGTGCTTCTGCAAAGAAAATAGAGGAGCTCTGTGTGATGCCACTAACACACTAGAAGTCCTGTGGGTGCTGCTGAGAAGAATATATAGGAGCTCTGTGTGATGCCACTAACACACTAGAAGTCCTATGGGTGCTTCTGCAAAGAAAATAGAGGAGCTCTGTGTGATGCCACTAACACACTAGAAGTCCTGTGGGTGCTTCTGCAAAGAAAATAGAGGAGCTCTGTGTGATGCCACTAACACACTAGAAGTCCTGTGGGTGCTGCTGAGAAGAATATATAGGAGCTCTGTGTGATGCCACTAACACACTAGAAGTCCTATGGGTGCTTCTGCAAAGAAAATAGAGGAGCTCTGTGTGATGCCACTAACACACTAGAAGTCCTGTGGGTGCTTCTGTTAAGAAAATAGAGGAGCTCTGTGTGATGCCACTAACACACTAGAAGTCCTGTGGGTGCTGCTGAGAAGAATATATAGGAGCTCTGTGTGATGCCACTAACACACTAGAAGTCCTATGGGTGCTTCTGCAAAGAAAATAGAGGAGCTCTGTGTGATACCACTAACACACTAGAAGTCCTGTGGGTGCTTATGCAAAGAAAATAGAGGAGCTCTGTGTGATGCCACTAACACACTAGAAGTCCTGTGGGTGCTTATGCAAAGAAAATAGAGGAGCTCTGTGTGATGCCACTAACACACTAGAAGTCCTGTGGGTGCTTATGCAAAGAAAATAGAGGAGCTCTGTGTGATGCCACTAACACACTAGAAGTCCTGTGGGTGCTGCTGAGAAGAATATATAGGAGCTCTGTGTGATGCCACTAACACACTAGAAGTCCTATGGGTGCTTCTGCAAAGAAAATAGAGGAGCTCTGTGTGATGCCACTAACACACTAGAAGTCCTGTGGGTGCTTCTGCAAAGAAAATAGAGGAGCTCTGTGTGATGCCACTAACACACTAGAAGTCCTGTGGGTGCTGCTGAGAAGAATATATAGGAGCTCTGTGTGATGCCACTAACACACTAGAAGTCCTATGGGTGCTTCTGCAAAGAAAATAGAGGAGCTCTGTGTGATGCCACTAACACACTTCAAGTCCTATAGGTGCTTCTGGGAAGAAAATATAGCTCTGTGTGTGTGATGGGACTAACACACTTCAAGTCCTATAGGTGCTTCTGGGAAGAAAATATAGCTCTGTGTGTGTGATGGGACTAACACACTTCAAGTCCTATAGGTGCTTCTGGGAAGAAAATATAGCTCTGTGTGTGTGATGGGACTAACACACTTCAAGTCCTATAGGTGCTTCTGGGAAGAAAATATAGCTCTGTGTGTGTGATGGGACTAACACACTTCAAGTCCTATAGGTGCTTCTGGGAACAAAATATAGCTCTGTGTGTGTGATGGGACTAACACACTTCAAGTCCTATAGGTGCTTCTGGGAACAAAATATAGCTCTGTGTGTGTGATGGGACTAACACACTTCAAGTCCTATAGGTGCTTCTGGGAACAAAATATAGCTCTGTGTGTGTGATGGGACTAACACACTTCAAGTCCTATAGGTGCTTCTGGGAACAAAATATAGCTCTGTGTGTGTGATGGGACTAACACACTTCAAGTCCTATAGGTGCTTCTGGGAACAAAATATAGCTCTGTGAGGACGCTATGTACTAGTCTCCGGCCTTATAGATGGGGAACTCTATACATTTGTGTCCTATTATGCGCCGAATAAGGGTCAAAAATCCTTCTTAGAATCCTTGCTTACTAAATTACATGCACATCTTAAGGGAACGGTTTTCCTGGGTGGGGACACGAATATAGCCTTTGACTTCTCTTTGGACAAGTTTGCTGACGGAAAGTCCAAACCCAAACGCCCTACTAAGCAGAGTGTCAAAATTGCCAAAATGCTCAACGAGGCGGACCTGATCGATGTCTGGCGGGAGGCCAACCCACATGTAAGGGACTACACACATTTCTCGGTTCCCCACGACTCCTTTGCCAGGATAGACCACATCTTCACCCGTGCCACTACACTCCCTCTCATTAAATACTCCAAGATCATTGACACGCCTCTTTCGGACCACTCCATTGTTTCACTTTTGATATGTAAACCAGCGGGAACCGACTGCAGACCGCGTTGGCGCTTACGGGAAACCCTATTGAATGACCCTATACAATGCACATTACTGGAAAATGCTATACAAGAATACTTTACTTTAAACTCGACAGAAGGGATGTCTCCTGTTACCATTTGGGCAGCCCACAAAACTGTTATAAGGGGTAAACTGATTCAATTATCCTCTAAACTCAGGGCAGAACATAGGGCTGACACAGTGAAACTTACGGAGGAATTCGGTAGATTATCTAAGGAGCATAAACGTAACCCCAATGCTAACTCGCTAGCAAAATTAGATTCAGCAAGGGCTCACCTAAACATGTCATTGACTACATCGGCTGCCCAACACCTTAAATGGACTGGGGCCAAATTTTACGCGCAGAAGGATAGGATGGGTTCCAGATTGGCGGCTAAACTTTCCCCTAAACTACGCACACAGGCATTCCCCAAACTAAAAGTGACCTCTGGGGAACTTTCACAGAATCCTAGCAAGATAATGGACACCTTTAAACAATTTTATGCAGATCTTTACAAACGTACTCCCAGTTCCTCCACCGCTCTGGGAGATAATTTCCTCAATAACCTCCCATTGCCCTCCCTAGAAAAAGCACATGCTGATCTCCTGGAGAGCCCGTTCACTCACAAGGAAGTCCTGGACACTATTAAACACCTTAAGCTGGGCTCCTCACCGGGTCCGGATGGCCTCTCTACGGGTTATTATAAGAAATTTGGTCACTGCTTAGTACCCCATTTAACTAGACTGTTCAACTCTCTCAGGGATGGAGCCACTCTGAATCCGGACTTGAACTCGGCTTACATTTCAGTCATACCGAAACCGGATAAGGATACTAGTGTGGTAGGTAATTACCGCCCGATATCTCTTATTAACAATGATATCAAAATAATGACTAAGATTCTGGCCGATAGACTCTCCAGCTTTATTTCGTCATATGTTCACAAGGATCAGGTAGGCTTCATCCCTGGAAGACAAGGACCGGACCAGATCAGGCGAGCGATTGACATTATTTCCCTGCTAAATTCTCAATGGGATGGGGGTCCCGCACAAAAGGGCTTTTTACTTTCAATCGACCTGCACAAGGCGTTTGATTCAATAGATTGGGCATACCTATCTGAAATCCTAAGGCGCTGGGGTTGTGGCAAATATTTTCTTAATCTGATTGACTCCCTTTATTCTGCTCCTACGGCGCAGGTTCGCCTTTTGGGCAGATATTCGGAGTCCTTCCCTATAGGTAGGGGGACCAGACAAGGGTGCCCACTATCGCCGCTTTTGTTCGCAATAGCTATCGAAACTTTAGCCATCGCTCTGAGAACAAACCCCGACGTTAAAGGGGTTAATTGTGGCCCCCGGGAGCACAAATGTGCACTATATGCAGATGACCTGCTTCTCTTTGTCACTTCCCCCCTGACTTCATTACCAGTGATCCTTCGGACTCTACGTGACTTCAGTGGGATTTCAGGTCTACGGGTTAACATGGACAAATCACTGGCCTTGAACATAACTCTCCCTCCGGATCTTCTCAAACAGTTAACAGACAATTTCTCCTTTACCTGGGCACTTCGCCAGATCCCATATTTGGGTATCAAGCTTACCTCAAGTATTGAAGGTTTATTCCAAGCAAATTATCCCCCCATGGTACAGAAATGTAAACAGGACATGGAGAGGTGGTCTAGATGTGCTCTATCCTGGCTGGGCAGAATTCATGCGGTCAAAATGACACTGCTACCAAAGCTCCTGTATATTTTCCGCTCTCTACCAATTCCGATACCCAAACGCTTTATTACTAAAATACAGTCGGATATATTGCGCTTTATTTGGGGTAATAAGGGTTACAGGTGTCCTTCTATTACGCTCTATAGATTAAAGACACAAGGGGGTTTGGGACTACCCAACTTGTGGGGATATTATCAGGCGGCTAGACTAGCACAAATATCCTTGGCCTACTCGAGTCATAACAAACCAGATTGGCTTGCTATGGAACGACAATCTGTCCCATTGAACACGATAGATTTTCTTTTAGGCTGTGTCCCGAAAGACAGACCAGCAATAATGGCACCCACTCTCTCTCACTCTATAGCACTTGGCTCCAAACTTTTCGCCCGTAGTACCCTAATTTCCCCACTGCACCCTCTAAAACACATATTTCATAATCCTGACTTTCCCCCTGGAATGAACATTGAATCATTTAAATGGTGGACCGACAAGGGCCTTTATCGTATTGGACACTTTTTCTCCCCTGCAGGACCCCTCTCACTGACACACTATAAGAAGAAATTGGATTTACCTGACTCAGAACTTTTTAGACATGCACAGATCTCCCACTTTCTACACTCCATCTGGAATAACAAACCCCTACCCCCCGATATTACTCCTTTTGAACGCTGGTGTATCACTACGGAGGATCAGAAGGGAGGCATTTCACTGATTTACATGGCACTTATGACTAAACAATCCAAACCCTCTTATGCCCGAGCCTGGGAGCACGACATGGACGAGTCTTGGGACACTACGACGTGGTATCTTGCCTCAACGAGAGCATTTAAAGGTATTCTTAATATCTCCCTTATCGAAGCCGGACTTAAAGTTCTAACACGATGGTACTATGTTCCTTCCAGGCTAGCGACTATATTCCCAGGCACATCACCGGTATGTTTCCGAGGCTGCGGACTGGAGGGCTCAATGATTCATGTTTGGTGGACTTGTCCCCGCATACGATCATTTTGGCACAAAGTTTTCCGCACTATTAGCTCACTGACGGGCACTACTGTTGTACCACATCCTCGGTGGGCATTATTTAATTTTAAGATCCCAAAGCTATCCAAAACCTCCCAAATGTTGTCATTGTTCTTATGCTTGGGTGCTAAAATGACTATCGCTAAGGCCTGGAAGACACATACCATCTCTTTTCGGATGTTTAAAAGAAAGGTTACATGGGTCATGGTGCAGGAACAAATTGTTGCTAAACTCAATGACAAAACTGAGCATTTCAGAGACGTTTGGGAACCTTGGGCGACCCTTTGTGATATCTCACTCATTCCTGGCGTACCCCCAGGAGCTATGAACTCCCGAGACACTAGTGAATGAGTTTGGCATTACCTTCCTTTCTTCTTTCCTCCCCCCTCACACGTTTTTCTCTCCCCCCTCTTTTTATTTATTTTATCGCCTCTCTTGGCGAATACATTCGCCTTCATGCTATCATACTGGTTAGTCTCTTGCCACTTTATATGAATCGGTAACTTTATGGTGACTATTACACCGCCACTTCCGTTCTGACACTGACCCAGGATTTATGTTGCATGGGATAGCTCTGTGTCCTCGTCTCCTGGGCTGCAGCAGGATCCCATTTGGGGCTCCTGGGAGCACAGGGTTCTCAGGGTTCTTCTAGCCCTGGCTCATTGTCACGGAATGCTGGGCTGCAATGGACCGTTACATCTTGGTCTGCAGGGACGAACATCTGCTGACTGAGGCGACATTCACTGTTGCTTTGACAAACTGCTGTGTTGCTTTGGATTTGTCTGTACAATGGCTCACCTGCATCATTTGTTATTGTTGTATAAGTTACACTTGTTCTCTCTTTGTTCTGTTTGTGTTAAACCATAATAAAAATTTTCAAACAGAAAATATAGCTCTGTGTGTGTGATGGGACTAACACACTTCAAGTCCTATAGGTGCTTCTGGGAACAAAATATAGCTCTGTGTGTGTGATGGGACTAACACACTTCAAGTCCTATAGGTGCTTCTGGGAAGAAAATATAGCTCTGTGTGTTTAATGGGACTAACACACTTCAAGTCCTATAGGTGCCTCTGGGAACAAAATATAGCTCTGTGTGTGTGATGGGACTAACACACTTCAAGTCCTATAGGTGCCTCTGGGAACAAAATATAGCTCTGTGTGTGTGATGGGACTAACACACTTCAAGTCCTATAGGTGCTTCTGGGGAGGAAATAAAGGTCTGTGTGATGGGACTAACACACTTCAAGTCCTATAGGTGCTTCTGGGAAGAAAATATAGCTCTGTGTGTGTGATGGGACTAACACACTTCAAGTCCTATAGGTGCTTCTGGGAACAAAATATAGCTCTGTGTGTGTGATGGGACTAACACACTTCAAGTCCTATAGGTGCTTCTGGGAACAAAATATAGCTCTGTGTGTGTGATGGGACTAACACACTTCAAGTCCTATAGGTGCTTCTGGGAAGAAAATATAGCTCTGTGTGTGTAATGGGACTAACACACTTCAAGTCCTATAGGTGCCTCTGGGAACAAAATATAGCTCTGTGTGTGTGATGGGACTAACACACTTCAAGTCCTATAGGTGCTTCTGGGAACAAAATATAGCTCTGTGTGTGTGATGGGACTAACACACTTCAAGTCCTATAGGTGCTTCTGGGAAGGAAATAAAGGTCTGTGTGATGGGACTAACACACTTCAAGTCCTATAGGTGCTTCTGGGAAGAAAATATAGCTCTGTGTGTGTGATGGGACTAACACACTTCAAGTCCTATAGGTGCTTCTGGGAAGAAAATATAGCTCTGTGTGTGTGATGGGACTAACACACTTCAAGTCCTATAGGTGCTTCTGGGAAGAAAATATAGCTCTGTGTGTGTGATGGGACTAACACACTTCAAGTCCTATAGGTGCTTCTGGGAACAAAATATAGCTCTGTGTGTGTGATGGGACTAACACACTTCAAGTCCTATAGGTGCTTCTAGGAACAAAATATAGCTCTGTGTGTGTGATGGGACTAACACACTTCAAGTCCTATAGGTGCTTCTGGGAAGAAAATATAGCTCTGTGTGTGTGATGGGACTAACACACTTCAAGTCCTATAGGTGCTTCTGGGAACAAAATATAGCTCTGTGTGTGTGATGGGACTAACACACTTCAAGTCCTATAGGTGCTTCTGGGAACAAAATATAGCTCTGTGTGTGTGATGGGACTAACACACTTCAAGTCCTATAGGTGCTTCTGGGAACAAAATATAGCTCTGTGTGTGTGATGGGACTAACACACTTCAAGTCCTATAGGTGCTTCTGGGAAGAAAATATAGCTCTGTGTGTGTAATGGGACTAACACACTTCAAGTCCTATAGGTGCCTCTGGGAACAAAATATAGCTCTGTGTGTGTGATGGGACTAACACACTTCAAGTCCTATAGGTGCTTCTGGGAAGAAAATATAGCTCTGTGTGTGTAATGGGACTAACACACTTCAAGTCCTATAGGTGCCTCTGGGAACAAAATATAGCTCTGTGTGTGTGATGGGACTAACACACTTCAAGTCCTATAGGTGCTTCTGGGAACAAAATATAGCTCTGTGTGTGTGATGGGACTAACACACTTCAAGTCCTATAGGTGCTTCTGGGAAGAAAATATAGCTCTGTGTGTGTGATGGGACTAACACACTTCAAGTCCTATAGGTGCTTCTGGGAAGAAAATATAGCTCTGTGTGTGTAATGGGACTAACACACTTCAAGTCCTATAGGTGCCTCTGGGAACAAAATATAGCTCTGTGTGTGTGATGGGACTAACACACTTCAAGTCCTATAGGTGCTTCTGGGAACAAAATATAGCTCTGTGTGTGTGATGGGACTAACACACTTCAAGTCCTATAGGTGCTTCTGGGAAGAAAATATAGCTCTGTGTGTGTGATGGGACTAACACACTTCAAGTCCTATAGGTGCTTCTGGGAAGAAAATATAGCTCTGTGTGTGTGATGGGACTAACACACTTCAAGTCCTATAGGTGCTTCTGGGAAGAAAATATAGCTCTGTGTGTGTGATGGGACTAACACACTTCAAGTCCTATAGGTGCTTCTGGGAAGAAAATATAGCTCTGTGTGTGTGATGGGACTAACACACTTCAAGTCCTATAGGTGCTTCTGGGAAGAAAATATAGCTCTGTGTGTGTAATGGGACTAACACACTTCAAGTCCTATAGGTGCCTCTGGGAACAAAATATAGCTCTGTGTGTGTGATGGGACTAACACACTTCAAGTCCTATAGGTGCTTCTGGGAACAAAATATAGCTCTGTGTGTGTGATGGGACTAACACACTTCAAGTCCTATAGGTGCTTCTGGGAAGAAAATATAGCTCTGTGTGTGTGATGGGACTAACACACTTCAAGTCCTATAGGTGCTTCTGGGAAGAAAATATAGCTCTGTGTGTGTGATGGGACTAACACACTTCAAGTCCTATAGGTGCTTCTGGGAACAAAATATAGCTCTGTGTGTGTGATGGGACTAACACACTTCAAGTCCTATAGGTGCTTCTGGGAAGAAAATATAGCTCTGTGTGTGTGATGGGACTAACACACTTCAAGTCCTATAGGTGCTTCTGGGAACAAAATATAGCTCTGTGTGTGTGATGGGACTAACACACTTCAAGTCCTATAGGTGCTTCTGGGAACAAAATATAGCTCTGTGTGTGTGATGGGACTAACACACTTCAAGTCCTATAGGTGCTTCTGGGAAGGAAATAAAGGTCTGTGTGATGGGACTAACACACTTCAAGTCCTATAGGTGCTTCTGGGAAGAAAATATAGCTCTGTGTGTGTGATGGGACTAACACACTTCAAGTCCTATAGGTGCTTCTGGGAACAAAATATAGCTCTGTGTGTGTGATGGGACTAACACACTTCAAGTCCTATAGGTGCTTCTGGGAACAAAATATAGCTCTGTGTGTGTGATGGGACTAACACACTTCAAGTCCTATAGGTGCTTCTGGGAACAAAATATAGCTCTGTGTGTGTGATGGGACTAACACACTTCAAGTCCTATAGGTGCTTCTGGGAACAAAATATAGCTCTGTGTGTGTGATGGGACTAACACACTTCAAGTCCTATAGGTGCTTCTGGGAACAAAATATAGCTCTGTGTGTGTGATGGGACTAACACACTTCAAGTCCTATAGGTGCTTCTGGGAACAAAATATAGGAGCTCTGCCTGCCTGCCACGAACACACTACAAGTCCTATAGGTGCTTCTGGGAACAAAATATAGGAGCTCTGCCTGCCTGCCACGAACACACTACAAGTCCTATAGGTGCTTCTGGTAACAAAATATAGGAGCTCTGCCTGCCTGCCACGAACACACTACAAGTCCTATAGGTGCTTCTGGTAACAAAATATAGGAGCTCTGCCTGCCTGCCACAAACACACTACAAGTCCTATAGGTGCTTCTGGTAACAAAATATAGGAGCTCTGCCTGCCTGCCACGAACACACTACAAGTCCTATAGGTGCTTCTGGTAACAAAATATAGGAGCTCTGCCTACCTGCCACGAACACACTACAAGCCCCTCTTTCTCAATCAATCTTTGTAACTGAATCTATCTAACTCAATCTCTGTAAGTGAATCTCTCTACCTAACTAAATCCAGCAGAGTGTCACAGAATCAGCCTGCTCAATCTGCGCCGGAACAGCATGTGACCGGCGCAGACGGCGTGGCGGCCTTTTATAGGGGGGGGCGTGTACTACAGCCCCTGAGCTGTAATTGGCTACAGGCGTCCTGCCTGTAGCCAATTATGGCTCTTCGAGTTTCCGGGGCTGTGATTGGCCAAGCATGCGGGGGTCACAGTGCATGCTTGGCCAATCATCAGCCAGCAATGCACTGCGCCGGCCGCGCCGGCCGCAATGCATTGCGGGGCCGCTCGCATCACACGAACGTGATGCGAGCGGCCAAAATAGTTCTGGGCTCGCCGAGCGAGCGAACGCCCGGTGCTCGATGCGAACGTGGGTTCGCATCGAGCACCGGGCCCATCCCTATTTCTGATTATCACTGTGGTGTTAACACACTTTGGACTCTTATATTTCATTATATTTTTTTACTGATTTACAGTGGTGTTTATATACCTTAAACTTTTGATTATTTACCTTGTTCAACATTCATTTATTTTCGCTAGTTCTTTGGTGCTTTTCTATATGAGTGTATTTATGCATGTAGCACCCTGGTGTTTAGGCAGGGTTGCTCCTAAATTTACCTGCCAGGTATAGCTTAGCCCATTGTTATGGATCAATTGATTTCACTCTAAGTCTGCAATTGCTGCACTTATCTCTTTTTCTGCTAGGTGGCCAGGCACTTGGTAGCATTAGATAAGACACAGGGACTGCAAGGTCAGATTATGGGTATATGGGGTGTCTCAGACAATGGGCAGGGGTTTTCTAAAATCCCTTGGCCTGCTGGGAGAACCTATATATTTAGGTGGAGTCAAGTGATCAGTGTTCTGTGCCACCTGGATGGCTGTCTGGGTGGACGTGTTTTGTATTGCCCAGGCTGCTAGGCCGGTGTTTGTGCCTATCCTGGGCACATCTGGCTGCTAGGCTGTCTCAGAGCCCATCCAGAAGCAAGAGAGCAGCGCAGGGTTGCGATTGCAGCTTGCAGTCCAACCAGAAGTGATGGTTCTGCCGGCCAGAGAACCTGTCGTGGTCGGAGGTGGAGGGGAAGCTGTCGCCACTAAGGGTCCAACCACCTTATTACCAGGGACCACAGTGAGTAGCTGAAGCACTACTGGAGCAGTATTCGTACCAACCGGTGATGGTGAAGAATTGGGGAAACTTCAGCGGGTAGCAAGTCAGGGACCCAGCCAGTGGAGGTGACGCTTGCAGAGCAGCCTTGTGTGTCAAGCCAGAGACCAAGCAGGCCAGTGGGTTGAAGCTTGAAAAAGTATCTTGAGTGGCAAGCTAGGCACCCAGTAGAAACAGGGGTGACACTTGGAGAA
>CM053030.1:171770636-171789618 GCA_028564925.1 Lithobates sylvaticus | reverse complement strand
ACGCTGGAAGATCACCTCAGGCCTCCCTCACAGACATCCAGCAGGATTTCAGGCAAGTGGTCTCCCCTGCACATCTGCACCTCACTCCTGGCCCTCCACTCTCCTGCCACAAGGAGATGATGCCCTCCCCAGCATCTACTGAATCCCTCCTGAGCCACACTTTTGGAGACCACCCATTCTCCCCAGCAGGCCCTGTAATGGCTGCCCTGACTGACTCTCACACTTATGCAGCACCTGACAGGGAATGTCCCTTCAACATTGAGGATCTCTTTTTCAGAATGTCCACCCTCCTTGCCTCCACCGCAACAAAAATCACAAGTGACATTAAAGCAGACCTCCAAGCTATTGGATCCAGAATTGACGCCGTAGAGACCAGGGTAGACCAGAACACTGCGACGGCTCACCAGCACTCTGACCTCATCTCCACTCTTCATGATCAGTTGGATACTGCCATCTCCCGCATCGACGAATTGGAAAACAGGTCTAGGAGGTACAACTTCAGGATCAGAGGCCTGCCAGAATCCATCCAGGACGTCTCCTCTGCAACGCAAGACCTTATAAAATCACTGATCCCCAATATTCCTTCTCATCGCCTTGAACTGGACAGGGCTCACAGATCGCTTGGTCCCCCCAGGAGAGACGGAACCCCCAGGGACATCATCGCCAAACCGCACTTTTATGCGGTAAAGGAAGCAATAATGAAGCAGGCAAGAACCGCATCTCAGGTGACTTGTCAGGGCCACCCAGTGCAAATATTTGCTGATCTTGCACCCTCCACCATCCAACGCAGAAGGACCCTGAAACCTCTTCTGCAAGCCCTATCGAAGAAGGAAATCAAATACAGATGGTCCTTCCCTTTTGCTGTTAGGTTCTCCTTGAAAGGTCAAGAATACTCCTTCTCCAACTTTACCGCGGGTGAAAACCTACTCCTTAAACTAAAAGTTATAACCCAAGAAGCAGATATGGACACCTCCACCCCCACGGCGGTCTCCAACAAACGCCCACCTCCAACGAGCCCACTGACTCCCCTATGGAACAAGTCCAAGACCCGCAGATCAACACAACATGGTCCTCCTTGAAAGCAGACCGAATGAAGTTTCTTCACTTTCTAGGACTCGGACGACATTCCGAGTTGACTTCCTTCTAAATTGACTATCTTTCATTCACTCGCCCCGAACCTGTTCTCTTTGCTCTACCGCAAAGGTTACGGCCCTTGGAGCAACCCCTGCACCCCAGTTTCCCCTTGTGAAAGAACGCTAAGGGACTGTCTCAAAGCATGGGGTAACGACATAAAATTTAACACCCTAATGCTCCAAGGTCTACGACCTCTCTTCTTGAACCCGGCTGGGTCCAGAGGATTTGTTTCTCAATGACTCTCTCTACAACACTCCTCTGGGATGCGTTACCAAGCAGGAAAAATGTTTCTCTTCAGTAGGGGTCCCGAACCCCCTCCAACAATGCCAACTTCCACTATCTTGGGTTCATTCGGCACCTTTTCTCTGTTAGACGTTCTGTTATCATCAGGACTGTTTTCAGTTATGTTTTAATGTTTTTTTTATCCCCGCAGTCCTGAATTGCCTTGGTCGGGGGTGGTACACATGCGCCTCCTCCTATCCCTTTGATTCCCTTCCGGATTCGTGGGGATAGGACCTCCAGGCCGATTTTGGCATGGAGCTATTTTCTTTATTTTTTATTGTTACTTCCCGCGCTTTTAAGCGCAGGAGGTATTCCTACTCCAGCCTCTCCCCCTGGGTCTTTCTCCACCCCGGAGGGAGAATGCTGAGCCCTTTGTCTTTCCTCTCTTCTCTTCCCTCTGTCCCCCTCTCTCTCTTGGAACATCAATTTACCCTTGTTTTTCTTTCAGTGAGAACATCCGTAAGAGGTGCACATTTGGGGACGCCGACGAACAGCAGACCAAACGATTCTCCTCGTTTCCACGACAGTACGGGACATGCCAAGGTAAGTGATGGTAGACACTCACACACTCACCCCGGTAAATTCCATGGCTGACAGCACGCAAAACACCTTAAAAATAGCTACCCACAACGTACAGGGCATGAACTCCCCCACGAAACGGAAGAAGCTATTCAACTTATACAAATCCTCCAGGCTTGACATTGTCATGCTTCAGGAAACACACCTCCCGATTCGGTACAGCCCCAAATTCCTCCACGCCCACTTCCCCAACTTCTATTTGGCCAGCGCCGACAACAAAACTAAAGGGGTAGCTATTGCCTTTGCCAAAAACTGCAACTTTATCTTAAACTCAGTATTAAGAGACCCGGAGGGCAGATATATCCTTGTTAAGGGGACAATAGAAGACAACCTCTTCTCCCTCATCTCCTACTACGCTCCTAACAAAGGTCAAGCGACCTTTTTTAAGAATATGTTTGATTCTCTCTCTCCATCCCTGGAGGGCACGGTCATATTCGGGGGAGACTCTAATTCCGCCTTTGACCAGGCTTTAGACCGATCCAAACCCCCTTCCTCCCAACTCACCAGACCCACCAAGGAAAGCCTAAAGATAGCTAAACTCATCCATGCTCAAGGTTTGGCAGATGCATGGAGAGAATTAAACCCGGGTAAACGTGACTTTTCCCATTTCTCCGCCCCCCATAACTTGTATGCCAGGATTGACCATCTCCTAATTCAGACCCGAGATGTCCCCCGGATCCTTTCATCGAGAATCACAGACACCGTCCTTTCTGACCATTCACTGGTTACTCTATCCCTGCACAGACAATATCGGAAGCCGGGATTTGGTCACTGGAGATTGAACGAATCCCTGCTTTCGGATCCAATACGAATAAAGTTGTTAGAGAAGTCTCTTTCCGAGTACTTCTCTCTTAACAATACCGAAGGAATATCAGCGGAAACCCTGTGGGCAGCCCACAAAACTTTTATCAGGGGTGAATTTATCAAACTATCGACACAAATTAAAAGGGAACGGACAGCCGACATTAAAAGACTTGAAGCTGAATATACCTCCTTACGCTCTCAGCACAAACAATTTCCCTCGCCATCATTACAACATCAAATTGACAAAACCAGACTTGAACTTAACCTTTTATTGACTGCGAAGGCTGAAAAACAAATAAGGTGGAGCAAAAATAAATTCTATACCCAGGGTGATAGGTTAGGTTCCATGCTAGCTTCCAAATTGACTCCCAAATTCCGCTCCTATGTGATGCCCAAAATTAGAATACCGGGACAGGGTACGTCATCTAACCCCTCCAAAATCCTAGAGGCCTTCCACGACTTCTACTCCAAACTTTATAGCCGACATGACGCCTCTGATGAGCCGAACATCTCGAAGTATCTTGACGGGATCCCTATCCCCACTCTATCTGCGGACCATAAGGCAGTAATGGAAGCCCCCTTCTCCACTGAAGAGGTCCAGGAAGTTATTAAAGCCCTAAAATCTAATTCGGCACCAGGTCCGGATGGTCTCTCCAATTCATATTACAAGACTTTCCCATCTGCCCTAGCCCCCCATCTCACTAGATTCCTCAACTCTAAAACAATGGGAACTCCACTCGATCCCCATCTCAACACAGCCTTCATTGCTGTAATCCCTAAGCCAGACAAAAACCCGGAAGAAGTCGGGAATTACAGACCAATTTCTCTCATAAATAGCGACTTGAAAATCCTAACCAAAATTTTAGCGAACCGCCTGGCTTCTTTCATTAACCGTTACGTTCACAGGGATCAAGTGGGGTTCATCCCAGGCAGACAGGGTCCTGATCAAATCAGACGAGCAATAGACATAGTATCTATCCTCCAAACAGGTTGGGACGGGGGCCCTAAACAGTCTGGGATGCTTCTTTCCCTAGATCTCCAAAAAGCCTTCGACTCAGTCTCCTGGCCATATATTTTTGAGATCATGAAACGCTGGGGCTTTGGCGACAACTTCATGGGACTACTACGTGCCCTATACTCCAATCCCACTGCCCGGATCAAACTTCAGGGTCACTATTCCCAACCTATAACCATAGCTAAAGGGACTAGACAAGGCTGTCCATTGTCTCCCCTGATTTTTGCCATAGCCATAGAAACACTTGCCATCTCCATCCGACAAAACCCTAATATTCAAGGAGTCAAATGCGGATCTCAGATCCATAAATGCGGGCTCTTCGCAGATGACATACTCCTTTTCCTCACCTCCCCGATCACTACTCTACCTAATCTCTGCCACTCCCTAGATGACTTTGCTAAAATTTCTGGGCTCCGGGTTAACTATAACAAGTCACACGCACTTAACGTCTCACTCCGCCCTTCCACGGTCGAATCCCTACGGAAGCATTTTCAATTCCATTGGAACACTTCCTCCATTAAATACCTCGGTATTGCACTCACGGCCAAGACAGAGGACCTTTATGGCACTAATTATCCTCCCATGTACCGGAAATTGGAGCTGGATCTCCACTCATGGTCTAAATACAATATCTCTTGGCTCGGGAGGGTCAATTCAATAAAGATGACGCTGTTCCCCAGACTCCTCTATCTCTTCAGGTCTCTACCAATCCCCATCAGGAAGGATCACATTAAATCTTTCCAAAGCAAGGTCCTTAAATTCATCTGGGGTTCAAACGGCTATAGGATTCCGCATCAAACGCTGTATCTACATAGACAGAAAGGGGGAGTGGGACTACCCAACTTATACAAATACTACATAGCAGCCAGAATCGCACAACTCTCTGTGATCTATTCCAAATATGAAAAACCGGATTGGGTCCATTTAGAAAGGCAGGCTGTGCCTCATAACACTCTGGATTACCTCCTCTGGTCGAACCCCAAAGCGCGCCCCCCAATTATGGCCCCAACCCTCTCACATATGTTTGCCCTCTGGGACTCTGTACGCTCCAATACAGCTCTGGTCTCAGCTTACAAACCTCTATCTCACATATTTCATAATCCTGCCTTCCCCCCAGGACAAAATATAGAAGCATTCAGATGGTGGCTGGATAAGGGGCTGTACCGAATCGGACACTTTTTTACGAATTCAGGCCCTATCACCCTTGCTTATTGCATCAAGAAATTAGAACTACCTGACTCTGAAAAGTTCAGATTTAGACAGATTTCAAACTTTCTACACAAACTTTGGAGGGACAAACCACTTCCCCCAAAGTTCACGGAATATGAAATTTGGTGCGGTCAGTCCATGGACCAGCGGGGGGGTGTGTCGACAGTCTACTCATCGCTCACCTTGCCGGACACTAAGTCTCCTTACATGCAACGCTGGGAGTCAGACCTCCAGTTCAACTGGGATCTGGGGACCTGGCAGAAAGCAAGCTTCAACTCTTTTAGGGGTATCCTAAACACTACACTAATAGAAGCGAGCCTGAAAATCATCTCCAGATGGTACTATACCCCGTCGCGTCTCGCCTCAATCTTCCCGACAGCAAACCCCATGTGCTTTAGGGGGTGTACTCTAGTGGGAACCTTGTCTCACGTTTGGTGGGAGTGCCCCAAAATACGATTGTTTTGGAGAAAAGTGTTTAACTTGATCGATAAGCTTGTGGGACGCCAGATCCCCAGATCTCCCATGGTGGCCCTCCTCAATGCTCACATCCCAGACCTATCCAAAGCCTCTAGTAGACTTATTAGGTTTATACTTATAGGTGCCAAACTTACGGTCGCTAAAGCCTGGAAAAAACCCAGGGTCTCCTTCCCAGCAGTAATCAGGAAAGTATCTTGGATTATGTCACAAGAGAAGTTATCCAACATTATCTCTGACACAGTTAAGGTGTTTGAATCCACATGGGAACCCTGGGCCATTTATATTGGAGCGCCATGGCTCACTAACTCAATACCTCCCTGAACCGTCTGTTTCCCGAAATTGATGTTCCCTCTCCTCAGCTTTCTCTTTCTCCTCCTTTTTCTTCCCCCCTCTCGCTCTCCCTTCCTCCATTCCCCTCCCTCTGCTCCCCTTCCTGGTTGTAGTTTATTGGAACAATGTCTTGCCCCTACGTTAGGATGATTCCTTATTTACTGGCAGACCAATGGAGAAGGCTCTAACTGTTGATGTTTGATAATGAGGCTGGGTGGTGGGGCGGCTGAGATCCCCCCTATCGGGCACAGTTTGCTCCCATTCGGGGTGCCTGATGGTGGGGGGTCGCTGTTTGCTACGCTGCCAAGCAGACTTTCTCCTTTTGCTTCCCTCATGTAGGTCCTCCAGGTACCATTTCGTATCTCCTCATCATTCGCCTTATTTCTTTTAGGTTTAACATATGACGGAGTTTCTTGCTATTTTTCTGTATATTCTGGCTCTGTATCCTGACATTGTTATTTGTTAACTGTATATGCTTTTTCAAACATAATAAAATTCTTTGAAATAAAAAAAACTCTGCATCTCTTTCTATACATAAAACAGTTTTAGACTCACAAAGCACATAGAGTATAATTTTAGTTTGCAACTTAAACAAAATAACCTGCACTTTGGTCAATCTGTAAACCCCTAACAAGGGCCAATACTCTTTCTTGAGATCTCTACTGTGGTACAGTACAGAAAGTTTTTTTTTTTTATTGCTATGTGGAGACTTTAATTCAGTTGTTAATCATACTTTGGAAACCAGAGCGAGGGATGGAATTCTGAGAAGACATATCCAATCTATCTTACACAACGCCAACCTATATGATACCTGGAGATGTCTTCACCCATCTGAAATGGACTTTACGTTTTATTCCGCGCCACAGAAATCATATTCACGGATTGACTTGATTATCTCTGATTTACAGTTATTACGTGATATCTAAATCAGCGAACATTTACCGTAGTTATCGCGTATAACACACGCCAGCATATAACACGCGCCGGCATATAACATGCACCCCAAGTTTAGGAGGGAAGTTTAAGGAAAAACTTACATTAAATGCCCATCAATGGAGCCTTATCAGTGTCCATCTGCAGCCTTGTCCATCATTGCAGAAGGATCAGTGTCCATCTGCAGCCTTGCCCAGCCTCATTGCAGCCTTGCCCAGTCTCATTGCAGCCTTGCCCAGCCTTGCCCAGTCTCATTGCAGCTTTGCACATTTAAAATTAAGATACACGAGATACACAGAGCTGGATATCCTGTGTACTCGGCCAGGCTTGGCTCCTCTCGCTGTCCCGTCCAGTCCCGCCCCTTGGCCGGCTCCTATGTTGGACATAACACAGGTCCAATGGTGGGACTGGGCGGGACTGCGAGCGGAGCCGAGAGGAGCCAAGCCGAGCCTAGCCGAGTACACTCAGCTATGTGTATATCAGAGGCGATCGCTCCTCTCCCCTCAAAATCAGCAGGAATCGGTGGGGATCAATTTTGAGGGGAAAAAAGTGCATGTTATACGCCAATAAATACGGTACTCCATAACATCCTCTATAGAGGAGAAATATACTGTGAACCCCCCTTATATTTGGTGTAACAGTATATCCTTCCTCACCAAAACTCCTCATAAAGATGTCTTATGCCGTGTACACACGATCGGAATTCTCGTCGGAAAAAACTCTGACGGTTTTTCAGATGGAATTCCGACGGAATTCCACTCAAGCTGTGTTGCCTACACACGATCACACCAAATTCCGATGGTCAATAACACAGCGGCATAAAACATGTTTGACAGCACTATAAAAGGGAAGTTTAATGCTTCCGAGCATGCATCGAATTGTTTCCGAGCATGCGTCGGAATTTTGCGTGTCGGAATTGCATACACACGATCGGAAAATCCGATAGAAAGGTTTTCTGTCGGAAAAATTGAGAACAGGTTCTCAATCCAAAGTCCGTCGGAAATTCCGACAGCAAAAGCACGTTGGGCATACACACGGTCGGAAAATCTGATGAAAAGCTCCCATCGGACTGTTTTCATCGGAAATTCTGACCGCGTGTACCGTGTGTACGCCGCATTAGACTAGAAAATTGAAGGAGTTTTTTTTTCCAACCATATTTTATTAATTTTAGAAGGTACATAAGCAAAGATCAGCAAAACAGATTTGCTAAATGTAAGCGTCAACATAGATTTCAAGAAATGATAGCTCAAAAATGGATAGCCAATCTTAGGCATCAATTATCCCGCAACATATTGATAGGTAATTAGAAATAATGATCCATACATAGGTGTTAGATGTTAAAGCCAGTAGTGTGGACAGCGGTTTGACCCAAACCACTTTCAAGGGTGGGTCTGAATCAGTCTCTATAAGGCTGTTTAGGTAAACAAAGAAGTTTTTTGCAAAACAAAAGCATGTGCATAGATAAAGAAATGCATTTAACCAAGATTAACAAACCAAGGGAGAAAAATCCCAGCTTGGTATTCTTAAAAAAGTCAAGCAAACATTAGTCTTATGAGGCCTGAAGGATGACTTCCCAGAGAAGACAGTGGGTGTTATAGGGCCATTATTATAGACACGCTGTGTAGGATACATGTTGTAACCAAGATGACCACTGAGACGAGAAGAATTGGCCCTTGCCATTTTTAGTAGGGGGAGTGCCATTGCCAGGTCCAGTTCTAGTTTTATACTGATTATGGAGGTGAGAGAGCTTTTTTTTAAGTTTAACTCTACTTCAGACTCTAATATATAGATATACTCTGTTTGGTGCTCTCATAAAGCCTTTTCTAGAGGACTATTGATCCAAATGTTTACTCAGGAGAAAAAAAAGCAAAAAATGCAGGCTTTCACTTACCTTTTAACATGCAATAAAGCGTTAGAAGCTCAACATAAAATCTCACACTCTTCGGCCATAGAGAGCAAGTTACATAAATGTAGAGAAGAGCTTAGATTACTCCTTATCTCAGACGATGAAAAGTCTCTTGGAAGCTTTAAAGGGGTTGTAAACCCTCGTGTTTTTTTACCTTAATGCATCCTATGCATTAAGGTGAAAAAAATTGACACTGACCGGCCCCCAAGCCCCCCGTTTTACTTAACTGAGCCTGTCTGTTCCCTCTGCGGAGACGCGCTGTACCTCTCTGCCCGGGGTTCATGGCTCTTAATTGGATATATTGATAGCAGCGCAGCCATTGGCTCCTGATGCTGTCAATCAAACCCAATGACACAGGGGCAGGGTTGAGCCCGGCATTCTGTGTCTATGCACGCAAATGCTGGACTCAGGAGCATGCCTGCAAGGTTTACAGATGCAAAGAAAAGCCGTGAGCGCCGTCGGGGGGACCCCAGAAGACGAGGTTCGGGGCCACACTGTGCAAAACTAACTGCACAGTGGAGGCAAGTATGATATTTTTGTAAACCTTTGTTTTTATTTTTTTTTATTTAAATGACAATAACTTTAAGGCAGCCAATTTTTTATGTACTTGTGTGATGAATTTGTATTGCATTTGTACTGAATTTCAATATTAATAAAAACTAAAAAAAAAAAAAAACACATTGCATTTTTATATTGTGGCTGGGTATTTTAACTGAATTCTGCTTTACTCCTGGTAGAAATTTCAGTTGTATTATTTTTAAAATGTATTGAATTGTGGTTGTAGACCTTCTAATGTGCCTAATAGTCATTATCACATTACTTTCCTGAAACGTCTGACCCCCAGGCTCAAGATTTTCTGTTTCCAAACTCTTTTAAAGCTTTCACAAATTAAATTATTATTACCTTTTATTATAATAATAATAAGTCTAAAGAAAGGTTATTAGGTTATGTGATAACCTGTAATAATTGATCCTTGTTGATTAGTTAAGATACTACCACACATTATTTAAGTTCAGCTAACATACTATAATCACAGAGTGAAGCTCTACAGAACCTTTTGAAGTTTAATTTAGAGTGGTTCTAAAGTCAAAAGTTTTTTTTAATCCTAATGCATTCTGTGCTTTTACAAGCTCGGCTGTGAGCAACAGGAGCCAGTGGCTACTGCCACTGTCAATTAAGTCCAGTGAGGAGCAATGGGCCAAGCTCCACTGGGTGTTCCTATAGAATCATACAGCCCAGCTCAGGAGCACACACGAATGTGTGCCCCCACAGGAAGTGGCTTCAAATGGTGGAGCATGGAGAAGCAGAGTAGACAGCGCCATCAAGGGACCCCAGAAGAGGAGGTTTGGGGTCCCTCTCTGCAATACCATTGCACAGGGCAGGTAAGTATAATATATTTTTTATTACAGTTAAAAAACCTTGGAATTATAGGAAGAAATTTTTTTAGGCCATGGTTAAGCTCAGATTTGACAGCTTGTGTCATTACATTTCATGTTTAGCCAGCATGATTTTCTTAAAGCATACATTCAATAAGTTAAAAAATTGTCTTTTTAGAGAAAAATAGAAAATAAGGTTTGGTCTGAAATATTCACTTTCAATCCAAAGCTGCCTCCTGCATTACTTATTTTTTTCCACCGCTAGATGTACTCAGGCCTTTTTTAACCCAATCCCTTTTGGGACCAGGCTGTCATATTTACTCCCTGCCTCTAAGCTAATTTTATTGGCAGTCTGATTTTTCTTGTCAGCATGCTTCTCGTCAGTGTATTAATTGATAGGCCCCTTGTGCTGTTTCATCCTTTCATGAGTTTTGCTGTACAGGGACTGCAGGGGGCTGATATCAATTCAAATTCAGAGATTTACACTGCTAACATTAAAAAAAAAAATTCTCTCTGAAACATTATAAACTTAGGGGGAAGTGACTAGACTACCAGGAAACACATTCATACCTTATTTCTGCTGTATGATGAACTGGAAATAGAAATTGCTAGAACAACATAAGGATCAAGGCAACCACTGATGTAGATCTGCTCCTAGCAATGAAGGGCATATTTTCCTTGTACAATGTTTTTTTGAGAGAATACAGCTGCAATATTTTAGCACAGGGTATATGAACAGTAGGCATAACATAAAACAACATAAAAATACACAAATGAAATGTGTTTTAAGGCGGAAACTTTCAAACAACTGTAACCCTCTGACAAGAGCCTGAGCCATTGGCTTCAGGAGCTGGGGAGTAGAGAAATCCACACAAATTGGGATAAACAAAACCTAGGCCGAACACACAAGAGGGGGAGAAGAAGCCAGATAAAGGAGGAGGAAGTGGAAGGTGAGTGGGAAAAAAGAAGAAGGGCAAGAAAAGCAAAGAAAAAATAGGGGAGAAAGTTCCCCCAGGCTGGGAGGTGGGAGAGGTCAATTAGAGAGGCCCAGGCTGTGCAAATTTGGGAGAATGCAAGACCCCCATAGAAACCACACCTTAAAATAATTTAGCGTGCACCTGATCTCCACAATCTACACACTCCTGTTCTCACACCATCAAATTAAGGACGACAAATTGATTAAACAGTGGGAATCTGACCTCTTGATTGACCTTACCCCCGAAGAATGGGAATGCATTTTCACACTTCTACATAAAGGCTCACTCAACGTTTCCACACAAGAGAACAGATACAAAATGTTTTCTAAGTGGTATAGGACCCCGGATAGGATCCACCGTTTTCACCCATCAACCCCTCCAACGTGCTGGAGGTGCCACTCAGCTCGCGGCACCTTGCTCCACATCTGGTGGGATTGCCCTCTCGTTCAGCCGTTCTGGTCCGCTATCCACCGACAGATTTCCCAAATTACTACTCATACACCGATCTTTTCACCTGCACACTATCTGCTACACCACACCTCCACACCTCTTTGCACCTATAAAAAATCTCTCTCCCTACACCTCATTAACGCCGCCAACCTCTGCATCCCTATCTTCTGGAGGAAAAATACCCCCCCCACAGTTGACGATTGGATCCGTCAGGTCGACAAAATAGCAGATATGGAACAATTGATCTGTCAAGCACATGACAACCCATCTAAATTCTCTTCCACATGGTCCTGCTGGCTTCACTATAAAACACTTACCTCCTCTACCTCTTCCCAGGCTCCCCATTCCCCTCCACATTGACCTCCCAGTAGGTGATTTTCTGGTTGGCCCTTAGCCACCTCTACTCGTCTCGGACCTGGCTGCTCCGCTGAATAGTGGGTCTGCATTCTTTTTCTGTTTGTCACTGGTCCCCCGATCCCCATCTCCTGGGTATTGTCTCCGGCCCTTTGGGCTTCACTGAGAAGGCTGCGCTATACCGTCTCACCGTGCACTTCTGGACTCCACAACACTGACCCCCCCCCCCATCACAGCTAGATCCCGAGAGGGGTGCTTGGGGGAGGGGAATGCCCTGAACGGTTCTTACGTAAGATACCCATCTGTCATTCCCAGTTTGCCCTCTATATGTTTCTTTATTTGACTCCTCACCCTGGCCTCTCGAACGGCATCAGCCCTCCTTTATATTGCTGCCTTGGCCATCATTTACCCCTTGGGTTTTCTCTTATATCCTGTCTGGCTTTGATGTACCTTAAGACGATGTTCATTTAATGTCTCTTTTTTCAGGAATACCTGTACGATCTTAGGCACTGTTCTACTTGCATTTTCTTCCCTGCGTGTATTTCACCTACCTTTGCCTTGTTGTTCGGGTTACTGTTTAACCTATACCCCAAGCATGTTTGCATTTTGTACTGACTTGCTCTTTGTTTAACCCTGTTAAAAATGAATAAAATTCTTTTGACAAAAAAAAAAAAAAAAAGTAAAAAACCCTAAAATAATTTAGCGTAGGAGTTGTGGAGGATACTGGTCATCTTCTCATTAATCACGAGAGTTGTCAAGATGCTCTTTACCTCTGCTAACAAAACAGCTGGCTTTTTCCAGGCCCTAGCTATTGCAAATTTAGTGGCATTAAATGAATAAGTGGCCAGATTCTGCTGATAGGAGAAGAGGCCTGGGATCGGACAGTGAAGCAACATCAACTTAGCATCTTTGCGGGTAGGTATATGGAAGAGAGTGAACAGGAGTCCCTGGACCAAAATACCACTAGGCAGGGGCAGGACCACCAGATGTGAAGTTCATCTCCTCATTGACCACATCCCCAGAAGCATCTATTACTTTAAGATAGGTTCAATTTAGCAGTGCGGGTTGGGACCAAATACTATCGGAGGAGTACCTTATAGGCTGCCTCCAGCTTGCTTGTATTAAAAGAACACTTTGCAATACTGGACCGGGCTTTGTACCAATCCGCCAATTTGAGTACATGGTGTAGAGAATCTGGGGTACTGCTAGAGTTGAAGGAGGAGTAGATCAAGGATATGGTTCCAGGAGCTCCTGGGGAGTGCAGGCAGGTATATTTGAAGGCTCTTTTCTGATACAGGAACATATCAAGGCATCTAAGAGAGGTTATTCAGTGTCGCAATGGAAGGTTGCGGAAAAATTCTACCGAAGGAGCTCTGTGGGTCTCTTGGATCAAAGACCATGAGGGGAAGGTGCGAGATCCGAGAAAATGTCGAACCTGAGAGAACCCTTGGGCAGGCCACCACAAGAAGACATGTGGTTGTTCCAAGCCAGGAGGAATGGGGTTATTCACGAGAGGGAAGAGTGAAAGAAATGTGGACATGAGCCTACCAGAGTACAGGACTGAGTCCCAAAGTTTCAGGCTATGAGCCATTAGGGGACTGAGTGAGGCAGGATGCAGTTTAGTGGAGAGCCACAGTAGGGCAGAAACAGGCATCAGCGCACAGTTGGGAATCTCCAAAAGAACCCAGAAAAATGTTAAAACCTTCCATCTTTGGCATTCAAATAGGACCCCTAACCTTCTAAAGACCCTGTGATTCCCACTGGTTGCATCCATTGACTTGCCTCTCACCTACACATGTAACAGCAGTGCTACATAGATGAACCTCTTGGTTCCTGCTGTACACTTTGATGGAATATGGACAATTACTAACTTTGTTTTTATTTCTGTTTACATACATATGGTCGGAAATTCCAACGGGAAAAGTCTGATCGGATAATGTTGTCGGAAAATCTGATCGTGTGTGGGCTCTAGCGGGCTTTTTCCATCGGAATTTCCGACGGAAAAAATTTGAGAGCAGGACCTAAAATTTTCTGACAACAAAATCCAATCAGACTTTTTCTGATCCTGTGTATAGAATTCCAATGCACAAAGTGCCATGCACGAATAAATTTGGGTACGAAAGCTATTGGCTACTGGCATCTACGTAGTCCCGTTGTACCTTTTGTACGTAACCTCGTTCGCAACGATCGGATTTTCCGACAACTTTGTGCGACCGTGTGTATGCAACACAAGTTTCGGCCAAAATCGGTTGGAAAAAAATCTGACGGATTTTGTGGTCGGAATGTCCGACCGTGTGTATAAGGCATAAGAGTGGTAAAATCTTGTTACCACTCTATCACATTCTTATGGATCCCTGTGACTCTTTGCACCCCTCTTGTATAGCCAGGCATTCCTATGGGTGAATTTATAAACAGAGATTGGAAGGGCTCCAATCATCTCTATGGTCTAAAAGGAAGGAAGTTATGAGCATTTCATCACTTTCGTTTTGCCAGATATAAACAGTGCCATTTCTAAAATGGCAAAGCATCTTATTACACCAATCTTGTATGATCAGATGCGTTAAGGGGAGAGGAAAGATCTATATAGTCTAATAGACACTAGATTTCTCAAAAAAAGTAGATTCCCCAAGGTGTTTGCTGAGAGGCATGTTGAGTGCATGGAATACTTAATTTTTTGCCACAAGTTTTTTGAAAATGGAAAAAAGTTTTATTTTAGACAAAGTTGTCGCTTTAATAAGATATTTCTCACAAATGCCATGGGTATATGTGGAATTACACCCCAAAACACATTCTGCTACTTCTCTTGAGTATGGGGATAATACATGTGAGAGACTTTTTTGGCAGTCTAGCCACGTACAGGACCAACACAATTTAATATGCACCTTCAGGCTTTTAAAGGGCGTTTTTATTCTTATTACACTTCCTGATTACCTATCACAGTTTCGGTGGCCCTGAAATGTGAGTATAGAACAAAAATCCCCAAATTACCCCTTTTTGGAAATTAGACACTCCAAGGTATGTGCTATGTTGCCACAAGTTTTTGGACAAAGAAGAAAGAAAATGAAAATGTACTTTTTCTTTTGTTTATCCACCTGAGATCCGCGCTATAGCCGAATGACGGCTACAGCACGGATCTGATATTCTGGGACTACGTCTATTGACGTAGTCCCGGCAACGAGCTGCCTGCGCGCTCCCTGAAGGGCGGGCGCGGCGCGCTCTGTGATCCGCGAGTCTGTGAGACTCGCTGGATCACAGATCCGAGTAAGGTGTCGATCCCGACCCCTTACCACGTGATCAGCTGTCAGCCAATCACCATACGTCTGATTTTAGCAGACCGGATGGCAGACGGGTGTCAGCGGACACATCTATGCTGAAACCCGCCTGCCCATAGGAGTCAATGGATGGCCCGCTCGGAGCGGGCTTGTCGTTTGAAAGGGGCCTAAATCTGATATTACATTTAACATCCCCCCCAGACTAACAATACTGCTGTGCCTCCTCTGCTCTGCAAACATGCTCATTCCTCCGATTTGTGTCTCACTAATACAGGAGGTATGTTACTGGCCAGATTACCAGGTGAAAACTAAAGAAAAAGCCAAAGAAAGGAAAACTGATGAAGTCACTACACCTTATGATTGGAAAGCTGCAATATATTCCATTTTTAATACCACTTTTAACCCCCCTGTAGACTTTAATAAGATTCCCCAACAAAACTATTAAACTTTGTATTTCAAATAGATTTTCAAAACTGTTCACCAATTAAACATAGGCAGATTCACTTATGTCTGCTGAAAAGCTACAAAATATTACAGCTTGGGTTTTGGGTTTACACTTCTTATTACTAAATAAACATCATGCCCCAGATCACATGCCACCACAAGACTCAACAAGGATGTAGGGGTTTGAAAATTAGGCACTCCTTGAAGATACTGACGGAGCCTGAAGCACTGTAAGGCAGGATTCACATATGTTCAGTCGCGGTTCACAGCATGGGGTTCAGTGCATTTCTGTACATCAGTTCAGATGCGATTCAGGTCCAAATTTTTGCCTAAATTTGCACCTGAACTGGACCCAAAGATGCACAGGACCCTTCTTCAATCCAGACCGCTGCCGCCCTGGACCTTTGTGAACCGGTTACATTGAGAGTCAGGCACACTCACCTGTCATGCAAATTTGCATATATGTGAACTCGGCGTAACAAAGAGAATGCAGGACGCAAGGTTCACAAAAAGGTGATTGCAAGAGTTCTTTGCATTGGATTGGCCTTTAGGATTGTCTTTTACCCTGACAGAGCCAACGTAAGATCAGTTAGGATAGTTAAATAAGGGGAAAAACATTGAAAACATTGAAAATTTGATTAATTGTCACAGGTTACTTTATTTTGCATATCAGCATTGCACTTATCAGTACCTTGACTATTCTGGAAAGAAAAATAAAAACATAAATGCCTGTTTTTTTTATCAGTTAAAGTCCGAGATATCTCAATGTACATTTTATCTATATTATCTGTATTTGTACTTGTGAAACATTTTTCCTCTAGTTTTATAGAGGTTTTTAGTTTGACCCTTGCCTGTATTTATATTGCATTGCTCTCGGTTTGGAAGGTACTGGAAAAAAATGATAAAAACAGATAAATGTATAAAAGTCCATGTCCCACAAGATTTTCTCAATTTATCTCTGCTGCCCATATGGGATTAGGAGTTACTTTTATCGTAGATAAAGTGTACAGCTTCTACCCAACAGCCACAAATCACTTTTAAAGACTATAGAAATATTTGGTGTATATCCCAATTTGGTAGATCTAATCTTAACTGCAGAAAATGCTAAACCTAAACTAGCAAATCCAAATATTGTATAATTGTCAGTCCTAAGCATAGTGTCTTATACAGTAAAGTACTGCAATATGACCAAAACAAAGTGTTATTTTTTATATATATATATATATATATATTTTTATATATATATATATATATATATATATATATATATATATATATATATATATATATATATATATATATATATATATATATATATATATATATATATATATATATATATAAAATGAGAATCAACTTCTTCAAATAGTAGTGCATAAAGAACACAGGCACTCACTTAAAGAGGAGGGCCCACAAAAAAATAAAAAATAAAAGTCAGCAGCTACAAATACTGCAGCTGCTGACTTTTAATAAATCAGACACTTACCTGTCCCGGGGTCCAGCGATGCGGGGGAACGAGACCCCCCTTGTTCCCCGCTCCGCTCACGGCACCGGCATTCTTAATGTGGGCACCCAGCTGTGGCTTCACAGCCGGGCACCCACTGCGCATGCGCGAGCGGTGCCGTGCGCCGTGATTCAACACTCACTCATCTGGGACACATGATAGGTCCCAGATGACTGTGCGGCACCTATGGGAAGTGATGTCATTGCCCAGGCAATGAAGGTGGCAGACTACAAGGGACCCCCTAGCAACAGGCATTTAGAGGTGAGTAAAAAAAACATTTTTCCAATTATTTTTTTTTATTTTTTTTAATGATTTTTAAGCCAAATTTTTTATTTTTTTTTGGTGGCAACACCACTTTAAGTCTTCTTTTAAAGGGCTTTTCTTGCCCACTTTTATTTAAAATAAAATTCAAAACTCACACAATGTGGGGATGTTCAGCATTTCTCTGCCACAAAAAAAAAAATGTTCACCAGCCTCCTGGCTCACACAATGAAGACAGTGTTACTGGCTTACACGTGTCTCCTAAGGGAAGCCCTCCTGACTCCTGGACTGAGATGTCCTTTGTCCACGGGGGGTGGGGGAGCCCTGAACATTAGTCACGACTCTGTGTGCTGGCTGTCTGCAAAGCCTGGTCCCAGGATTGGCGACTTCATCCCTCCCAAGTATCTACGAAGCCAAAACTAGGTACCTGCTCCCCCCTCACCCCAAAAAAATTAATAAAATAATCCTCCAATAATGTTAGAGGGGGAGGATTCTTAAAAACAGAAGTTCCCGTTTAGGATGCAGTTACAAAACTGAAGGTAAAGGGAAATTCCACTTTCATTGGAAAGATATAGCAAAAATATGTATATACTGTATATCATATGCTTTACAATTGCACACAAGCCATATTGTAATTTACATTAAAATTAAACATTATTCTTCCTTTTCAATCTGCAGAGCATTGTTTTTTTGTAACATTCAATGCAGTTGCTGTATGGCACACCCCTTGAAATTGAATTTCCTGCTTGTATGATTGGCACACTGATTTTCACAGAAGCCTGCACTAACATGCAAGTAAAATTTTAGACATTCTCTGAAACAAACATTTCAGTTGTGGCAAGATGATCCTAAAGGGTTATTTACTTCTAAAGAAATGCAGACCCTGCCACTGTCCTCATTAGAATTTTACAAGTGTTTCAGCTGATTAATAATCAAAAGTCACTCTTATGCCGCGTACACACGTGCGGACTTTTGCCGGCGGACTTAGTCCAGCGGACAATCCTGCCGGACTTTCCAGCTGGGTCCGCTGGACTTTCCGAGTGTGTGGACTTGCCCACACACGCACGGACTTCTCCGGCGGATAATCTGCTGGCCAACAGTCCGCGGGACTTTTGAAAATGAACGGACTTGCCCACACACGGAGCAGTCCGTTCATTTAGAACGTAACTTCAGGTTACGTAGCTAGCGTAGGCAGTAAATGCCGCCGCGCTAGCTCCGTGACCTGGCATGGATTTAAAGGGCCTCCCCACGCCGAAAAAACGGCGTGGGGGTTCCCCCCAAATCCATGTCAGACCCTCATCCGAGCACGCAGCCTGGCAGGCCAGGAAAGGGGTGGGGACGAACGAGCGCCCCCCCCCTCCTGAGCCGTACCAGGCCGCGTGCCCTCAACATGGGGGGTGCCCTGGGGAAAGGGGGGCCGTGCGGCCCCCCCACCCCAAAGCACCTTGTCCCCATGTTGATGAGGACAAGGGCCTCTTCCCGACAACCCTGGCCGTTGGTTGTCGGGGTCTGCGGGCGGGGGCTTATCGGAATCTGAGAGCCCCCTTTTATAAGGGGGCCCTCAGATCCCGGCCCCCCACCCTATGTGAATGAGGATACGATGTACCCCTACCCATTCACCTAAGGTGTAAAATGTAAAGTACAAAAACACCCACACTTTTGAAAAAATAGTTTA
>CM053030.1:171711952-171770150 GCA_028564925.1 Lithobates sylvaticus | reverse complement strand
GGCCCATTGGGTCACTCTATTGGCAGCTGGGAGGGATGCAGGACAAGGTGCAGTAGTGTTGGAGGTTGTTCCGCCACCACGCCTCCAAAACGCGACTACTGCTACTGGTTGTGACACACCTCTCTCCTCCACCCCCTCCTCTTCTTCTTCTTCCTCCAGTGCTCTGTCCTTGGAACCAGCGGTGCTCCGTAGGCGTACAAGGGGCTACGCAAGTACGCAGGCAAAAAGATGCCATGCCGTGCTTGCGCTGGTGTGTTTGGGGGACAGGAGCCACACTGGGCCAGAGGTTCTGGCAGCTCTGCAGGGGCAGGCCGAGAGGTGGTTGACGCCACGTCAGCTTAAGCCAGGAATGGTCGTTTCTGACAATGGCACCAACCTCCTCTCCGCCCTGCGACAGGGGCAGCTCACCCATGTGCCCTGCATGGCTCACGTCCTCAACCTGGTGGTGCAGCGGTTCTTGGGCAGGTTCCCAGGCTTACAGGATGTCCTGAGGCAGGCCAGGAAAGTCTGTGTGCATTTCCGCCGATCTTATAATGCCAGTGCTCGGCTGACTGAGCTGCAAAAGGAGCTGAACCTGCCCAAGAACCGCCTAATATCTGACATGCCCACCAGGTGGAACTCAACGTTGGCCATGCTGCAGCGACTGCACACGCAGCAGAGGGCCATCAATGAGTACCTTTGCGACTACGGCACCAGGACAGGGTCAGGGGAGCTTGGGTTTTTTTCCCCACGTCAGTGGAGCATGATCAGGGATGCATGCACTGTCCTCTCACCATTTGAGGAGGCCACGAGGATGGTGAGCAGTGACAGTGCATGCATCAGTGACACTGTCCCTCTTGTCCACCTGTTGGAGCATACGCTGCGTGGGATAATGGACAGGGCACTTGAGGCAGAACAGAGGCAGGAAGAGGAGGACTTCCTTGCCTCTCAAGGCCCCCTTTATCCGGACAGTGTTCCTTCTGTCCCACCCATCACACAGGAAGAGGATGAGGAGGAGGAGGAGGAGGAGGAGGAGGAGGATTGTGTGAGCATGGAGGTGGAGCCTGGCACTCAGCATCAGCAGCAGCAGTCTTTTAGGGATGATGTACAGTCCCAACAAGCCAGTGGACTTGTACGTGGCTGGGAGGAGGTGGCTGGCGATCATGTCATCCTCAGTGACCCAGAAGACTCCGGACCGAATGCCTCAGCTAACCTACGCTGCATGGCCTCCCTGATCCTGCAAAGCCTGCGGAAGGATCCTCGTGTTCTTCGGATCAAGGAGAGGGACCATTACTGGCTGGCCACTCTCCTTGATCCGCGGTACAAGGGTAAGGTTGCGGACCTTATCTTGCCGTCGCAGAGGGAGCAGAGGATGAGACATCTCAGGGAGGCCTTGCAGAAAGGTCTGTGCAACGCGTTCCCAGAAACTGGGAGGCTACAAACTCCTGGTCCTGGGCGACGAGTTGCTGAGGCTTCGGTCAGTGGCAGAAGGAGCGGTGGGGAAGGTGGACGTCTGACCGATGCGTTCAGACAATTTTTTAGTCCGCAGCCCCAAGGTATGATCGGTTCCAGCAACCATCGCCAGCGTCTGATATACATGGTGCAGGAATACCTTGGGGCAAGGTCAGACTTGGACACCTTTCCCACCGAAAATCCTCTGGCTTACTGGGGTCCTGAGGATGGATCACTGGCCAGAGCTTGCACAGTATGCAATTGAGCTACTGGCCTGTCCTGCCTCCAGCGTTCTTTCCGAACGCACATTCAGTGCTGCTGGAGGATTTGTGACTGATCATAGGGTGCGCCTGTCCACCGCCTCGGTTGATCGACTGACATTCATCAAAATGAATCAGTCTTGGATCACCACCAGCTACCAGGCACCTGAGGCGGATATAACCGAATAATTTTTAATGTCACATCCCTTCAAGACTGCCTATGCTGATGCTGAGTGACTGTCCTCTTATGTTCACTGACTATCCTCTTCCTCCTCCTCAATGATCCATGCCACAGCACCAGTGCCTAAGGCACAATTTTTCAGCCCCTGTTTAACAGGGGCGTGTACTTACAATTTTTTAAAAAAATGCTTCGCAACACGTGTGACTGCTGTGCTCCAAGTACAGTCTCTGTGAGGGCCGTGTTGCAGTGTTGTGGCACCAGCACCAGTGCCTAAGGCACAATTTTTCAGCCCTGTTTAACAGGGGCGTGTACTTACAATTTTTTAAAAAAATGCTTCGCAACACGTGTGACTGCTGTGCTCCAAGTACAGTCTCTGTGAGGGCCGTGTTGCAGTGTTGTGGCACCAGCACCAGTGCCTAAGGCACAATTTTTCAGCCCCTGTTTAACAGGGGCGTGTACTTACAATTTTTTAAAAAAATGCTTCGCAACACGTGTGACTGCTGTGCTCCAAGTACAGTCTCTGTGAGGGCCGTGTTGCAGTGTTGTGGCACCAGCACCAGTGCCTAAGGCACAATTTTTCAGCCCCTGTTTAACAGGGGCGTGTACTTACAATTTTTTAAAAAAATGCTTCGCAACACGTGTGACTGCTGTGCTCCAAGTACAGTCTCTGTGAGGGCCGTGTTGCAGTGTTGTGGCACCAGCACCAGTGCCTAAGGCACAATTTTTTCAGCCCCTGTTTAACAGGGTCGTGTACTTACAATTTTTTAAAAAAATGCTTCGCAACACGTGTGACTGCTGTGCTCCAAGTACAGTCTCTGTGAGGGCCGTGTTGCAGTGTTGTGGCACCAGCACCAGTGCCTAAGGCACAATTTTTCAGCCCCTGTTTAACAGGGGCGTGTACTTACAATTATTTAAAAAAAATGCTTCGCAACACGTGTGACTGCTGTGCTCCAAGTACAGTCTCTGTGAGGGGTTGCAGTGTTGTGGCACCAGCACCAGTGCCTAAGGCACAATTTTTCAGCCCCTGTTTAACAGGGGCGGGTAATTACAAATCTTGATCTAATAGTTCACAGCAGGGCCCATTCCTGCGCCCACCAAGAGTAACTATGAGGGCCTACAGTCTTGTGGCAACACCGTCCACCACCACCGCCAAAGGCCCAATTTTTCTGCCCTGTTCATCAGGTGCTTGCAATTACAAATCTTGATCTAATAACTCACAGCAGGGCCCATTCCTGCGCCCACCAAGAGTAACTGTGAGAGCTTACAGTCTTGTGGCAAAACCGTCCACCACCACCACCACCACCACCACCCCCAATTTTTCTGCCCTGTTCAACAGGTGCATGCAATTACAAATCTTGATCTATTAACTCACAGCAGGGCCCATTCCTGTGCCCACCAGTCTTGTGGCTACACCAACATCTAATAGGGCAAATTTCTGCAGAGTATATACGCCAGGCCCCTACTTTCAAACATCCAACTTACAAACGACTCCTACTTGCAAATGGAAAGAGAAAACAGGAAGTGAGAGGAAATCTACCCCTAGGAAGGGAAATTCTATCCTGTTAGATTTAATTTGGGAAAAAGGTATCTCCTCTCTACTGATACTTTATCACCAATCCTTGTTTCAATTAAAACCCCACTTTTCCAAAAACATTTATCATTGGGACGGAAAGTGAGGTGACATGTTCTGAACAGATGTGCAAAGACAGCAAATGTTACAGGGGTGATAACCCCTCCCTATGTTCTCCAAAAAGCTTAAAAATAGATTTTTTTGGGATGGAGCTACACTTCATAATGTACCTGTTCAGATTCTACTTAAGATCAAACCTAAAGCCGCAAGTGGTTTTAAATGGCTTCTTTTTTTCCTTTACAAATGTCATTTTGTGCAAGGACAGTTCTAAACACGGGAAACACATGCCACTTCACAGGCATACTTTGGACACCCCCCAGGT
Organism: Lithobates sylvaticus; assembly: GCA_028564925.1. Lineage (NCBI taxonomy): Eukaryota > Metazoa > Chordata > Amphibia > Anura > Ranidae > Lithobates > Lithobates sylvaticus. The sequence goes on along the minus strand of CM053030.1, from coordinate 171,766,326 downwards.
ACCATATTTAAAGGAAAATGTCACTTTTTTTTTTTCACTTTATGCATCATTAAAATGACTGCTCCCGAAAAAACGTTAGTTTTTAAAAGTTCTTTTGCATTGATATATGTCCCCTGGGGCAGGACCCGGGTCCCCAAACCTGTTTTATGACATTAACATGCATATTGGCCGTTGTAATTAGCACTTTTGATTTCGAACGTTCGCGTCCATTATAACGTATAGGGTTCGAAAATTCGCGCGAACTTTCGGTCCGTTCGAAGGTTCTGGTTCGAACCGAACCCGGGGGTGTTCGGCTCATCCCTACTCCCCAGGCAGTCCCATCCCCCACAGTTATAAACATTCCCTAGGACACCCATTTAACCCCTTGATTGCCCCCTAGTATCAACCCCTTCCCTGCCAATGACATTTATACAGTAATCAGTGGCTACTTTTAGCTCTGATCACTGTCAATACTAGTAAAAAAAAATTATAATAAAAAAATTAAATAAATCTATCCCCTATTTTGTAAACGCTATAACTTTTGCGTAAATCAATCAATATACGCTTATTGCGATCTTTTTTTTACCAAAAATATGTAGAAGAATACAATACTATCAATACTAGTAAAAAAATAATAATAATAATAAAAAAATTAAATAAATCTATCCCCTATTTTGTAGACGCTATAACTTTTGCGTAAATCAATCAAGATACGCTTATTGCGATCTTTTTTTTACCAAAAATATGTAGAAGTATACATATTGGCTTAAACTGGGGAAGAAATGTGCTTGTTTTTTTTTTTTAATTTGGGGGATAGTTATAATAGCACAAAGTAAAAAATATATTTTTTTCAAAATTTACGTTTTTTTCTTTTAGCGCAAAAAATAAAAATCGCAGAGGTGATCAAATACCCCCAAAATAAAGCTCTATTTGTGGGGAAAAAGGGAAGTCAATTTTGTTTTTGTACAATGTTGCACGGCAATTGGCAGTTAAAGTGACGCAGTGCCGTTTTGCAAAAAATGGCCTGGTCATTAAGGGGCCAAATCTTCCAGGGCATAAATGGTTGAACTATTTTTGGGGCATTCATATTTAACCACTTAACCTACGCCACACTTTTCACATATTTATTTGTAAAACATTTGGAAAACCATTTATCATTTTCCTTCCACTTCACAATTATGTGCCACTTTGTGTTGGCCTATCACATAAAATCCCAATAAAATACATTTACGTCTTTGGTTGTAACATGACAAAATGTGGAAAATTTCAAGGGGTATGCATACTTTTTTAAGGCACTGTACAATACAAATATCTTCTCTAATTTACCAAAATCATACTCAGTGCACTGACTTCCATATCACTGCTGTATCCTGTAAAGGGTGGACGTCAGCAGCATGGACAGCAGAAAAGGTGTAACTATGTATTGTGTTCTTTTATAGGTATGGCTTGGTAGGGAATTCTTTGTATAGAGATGTGGTATCTTCTTTCTCATACTACTGAGTGATTAAAAGCCATACATGTTGTTGTGCCATTATATACAGGTAAATTAGTAGTATCCTTAAATAAGCTCGGATAGAAAATCCCAGATTTCTTTCTAACAAACATAAAAAAGTTAGTGAATACTAATAAGACTGAGATATATTGCACATGATGTGTTTAGTTAATATAAATTGCATGTGTTTTTGAGTATATTGTAAATTAATCTGCAACATTTTAAATAATTAACAACACTTTCTAGAAGCAAACATTTTTTTTCTAGCATAAAACTCATAAAACTTGCTTAAGGAAATAGGCAATCAAAAATATCAATTGGAAACATCATAATGCAGTTATGTAAATTATAAATAAATTTAATTAAAATGAGTACTTAAAGCTCTTTTTCTTGCTTTTTGTTATGAACCAATTATGCTCTGAAGCAATAAATGTGATGGTCAAAATATGGAACTATTTATTACTAAAGATTTATGTTTCAACTAGGAAATCATTTACTTTTTATGATATTATTTTTCCAACATTATTGGAAGAAATACATACAGGAGCAACATGTTTTAACTAATAAATACTTTTATTTACAGAATATTTTTATGTAGAATTTAAATTTAAATGGCAACTGCACCTTTGGTAAAGTTACAATTAAATAGTAACTTCCCCCTTCCCCCACTTCCTCCAAAACTTCCTTCCCAATCGTATACTTAGCTGTCCCTGTTCCAGTTAGATATAGCTATATAGCTAATTAGGTCAAAGCAAAGTAGGGAGTACCAACTAAGTGTAGTTTTAAAAATGTCCATTTTATTAAAATCAAAATTGGCTACTCACATAATTTGAAACAAAGCTCAGTCTTCAAATAAAGAAAATCACTGGCATCTCAGTATTTAAATCTCCCACTGTGGACACACTGCAGCCGCTGGCTCTCTGTATACTTGGCTCTGGATGCTGACAGGGAGCTCCAAAATTTTCGGAAACCAGGCTGGAATGCACAGAGGGTGCAGGCCAGAGGTGATGTCAAACTGGGATGGCACAGTGATGAAGAGTTGTGGCTATGCACTCCTTTCCCAAGCAATATGGATATCCAGAAGAGCTACTATTTATAGTGATGGGGAACAGAAGAACCACAAGGCTCAGCGACACTGATAGCATCAGCAAAAGCATTAAAAACATATTGGGCATAACAATAACACAATAAAGGAATACATAGAAATGAAAAAAAAATAAGCAGACTTTGAATACTTTGTACTTACTTTGTACTTACTCTGCCATATATCTATTGACTTTTCATTAAACTTTAATTGACCATATCGGTCCACCTAAAAATAATTGGCATACATATATTAAAAGTAACTAAGAGAAAAAGTACTTATTCAGCAGATATATAATGTTTATTATGGGGCAATACATATACGTGGATTTGGTTGAAAGAATTCAGATATTTTAAAAATATTATTATTATTTTTTTTTATAAGTTTTATTGAAATTTGCAAATTATAAAAGACTAAGGTGACAAGACACCTCAACAGACAGAGGATCACAGTCCCCGATAGCAGATAGCGGATACAAACAATATTTGAAAACCCCAACTGATCTAGGTAAAACCCATAGCAAATTAGGGTATCCAACATGGCTAAGATCAAGGAGACGTGGATGGATAAGAACAAAGGAAGGGTGATAGACCTCAGGTAGGGTCTGGAAAGATGCCCTGAAAGCAGTGCCTCTCCTGACCCTAAGATAAGGCTAGTGGTTGGACTGCAGACTAAGAAAATACTAAACTACAGACTAAAAAAAAATATGATAAAAGATCCTAGACCATATACATGGCTATGGTATCCCTTGTAAACCAGGATTAGAAAGGGAGTACTAAAACCTGCTGAGAAGGGAGACATTGAAGAATATAGCTAGATCTAGCTACTGGCACTCTCAGAGTATCACAGGAGTAGATCTTAATTATAACAAAATTAAGTGAGTAAAGCCAAAAAGTCCAAAAGGGTGGAATCAATAAATGCTTGCCATCTGGAAGTAAAATGTTTATTGGAGGCGTTATGGCACATTTCAAGGTCAAGCTTTTCACGGTACAGCAAGGTTTTTTAATTCCTTTTTAATATCTGATAAAGTTGGAGTGGATGGAGATGTCCATTTTTTGAGACTGGCCCTTTGCACCACTAGCAGGCATATTGCGATCCCGTGTGAGTAAACGTTTCTCTGCTGCGTTGATGGAGGCTTGTGTTTATGAGTGCTATCATACCCAAAGAATAATAAAAGGGGTAATCAAAACTTTGAGACAGGTGGGCAGAGCCAAAAAACATACACTAGGGATGGTCTTGCTTGGCCGCAGAGGGGGCAAAGAGTGGATTAGGGGTTGGATTTTGATTTGAGAAATTAAACAAAGGTTCTATGGATGAGTTTAAGCTGAGACTCTCACCAGACTTCAATGGGTATTAAATGAGAAGTTCTATTGTACCTGTTCAGCAATTTATCTCTGTGCGATTCAACTGAAAAGTCTTTGCTCCAATTGGCTACAGTATGACCAAAAAGGGATGTCAAATTAAGGTTGAGGGGATGGTAAATGTCTGAGATGGAATAAGCTTGAGTGGAGATAAAACGGTCTATCAATGACAACTGGAATCTTTTAGTCCAGTCTAAGCAGCATGATGTTGCATAGCTGATGCATTACCAGTGATGAAATAGATAGTGGGTGGGCCGTGAATAGTCTTTTGCCAGAGTTTGGAAGGAGTCTGGGTTGCCATATTCCATATCAAATAAGAAACCAATGTTAATCCTCTAAGATGCCAAGTCATGAAGGCTCCATGTTGCATTTTTGCAGGGAACATCAGGTTACCCTGTATGGGCAAATACCTTGAGATGAGGGGAGAGAGGTTCAGTTTCATTCTAACTTCTCGCCACACTATAACGGTGTCCCTTAGAAGTACATTTCATTGAAATACAGAAAGTTGTTGTTTCCATTTGCAATGCAGTAGCACTTCTAGGGAGTAAGGAAGTACCATTTCTGACTCCAGATACCTATTTGTGTAGCGGGGTGAGGAAGAAACCCAGTCTAACTCTGTAGTAAACAGACCATATTATATACCCTAATATTAGGCAAGTTTGCCCCCCCTTAACTCCTAGGGAGATAAAGTTTGGATAATGCAATGCAAGTTTTTTTTATTCTGCCACAAGAACGAGGATAGGGCCCTATTCAGTGAATAAACATCTTTGTGTTTTAATAAAAGGGGATAGTCTGAAGTGGATAAAGTAAGCAGCCAAAACTCATCATTTTGAATAAATGACATCTCTCCAGGAGTGAAATGGGTAAATCCATCCAGGTCTCCAATTCTGAATCAGTGGTGGCAAATTCAAAGAGAAAATAGAGGCATGCATTCTCCCTATCTTTATACCTAATTAATTTGAAGCCTGGAATTAAAAAAAAAATACTTTTTATGGGGACCATGTCAACGGATGGATCCGTCGTCAGCAAAAAAAAATGTACCTAACTCCACCGTACCGACGTGGACACCATGCAAAGGAGCCACCTCCTACAGGTATCTGGACAAGAGTTCCAGTGCTAAGTTAAACAAGAGGGGTGACCTTGGCTAGTTCCTTTAAATAATCATATATCATTGGAGATCAAGCCTGCCACCGAAGAAGCATACATACTATGAACAAAATGTAAGAAGGGACCAGAAAAATCTATTTTGTCTAGGACAAGTGAGAGCCATTCCAGACATTATCAAAAGCTTTCTCCGTGTCTAGAGTGATGATCACATAATCCTGCATAGGATGAGACTTGGAGCATTCCAAGACTGAGGACCTTACGTATATTGATCGAGGCTGTCCGGCCTTTAATAAAACCTGATTGCGCATGGTGAATCAAAGTTGGTAAAATATCAGCCAAGCGGGTGGCCACAATCTTAGAAAGTATTTTCACATCTAGGTATAATAAAGAGATAGGTCAATAGGACCCAGGTTCTAAGGAATCATTGCTTTTCTTAGCTATTAGATTAATATATGTCTAGTTGCCAGTTGGCAAATAGGCATCGTTTGAACAAATCCTATTATACACTTCTATCAAGGATGGATGAAGAATGTCTTTAAACAATTTAAATAATTCCCCAGTGAACCCTTCAGGGCTAGGGGGCCAGGGTTTTTAGTGTTTGATAAATGTTGGGACAAAGCTATGGCATGGAGCCTGAGTCTATCCAAAAAGGCCTGGGCATGCGGTAGGTCAATTGGATCATGGGCATAGAGCATGGCATAGATACGCTCAATATTTGTATTTATTTTTTAGGTGTAGAGTGTATAGAACCCTTGTGGTATTGAAAAGAGGCAATATACGTAGGTTGACAGGGGCCTTTACATAGTCTTGATAGGAGTTTACCAGCCTTAGTTCCAAATTTGATTAGGAGTAGATAGTAAGGGGAACTTTGACCAATTCCAGCTGTTCTGCCCAGTAATCAAATTGTCGTTCAGCCTCATGCCATCTAGTCCCATGCTTAGGGGTGTTGTGAGATAATAGGGTATGTTGAGCAACTCTGAGGCGTGTACTCGCCTCCCTATAACTTGCCATAGAATGTTTTTTAAAGGAAGCCACATAAGAGATAATGCGGCCCCTGAGAAAGGCTTTACCAGCCTCCCAGAATAGATTAGGATTTTCTTTGAATGAGGCATTAATAGTTTCCTATTCTTCCCATGCCTCAATTATATTGTGAGGGGATCCTCATTCCTGGCAAAAAAATAGGGGGATTTGCACAAGGGGAGTGTGCCCTGGAGTCCTTGAGCTTGGCTTAGACTGGACTGTGGTCAGATATAGCTATTTCATGGATTGTGGCCTCTCATACCAAAGGCAGAACAGAGTTTTTGCAGAAGAAATAGTCCAGTCTTGTGAACATGTTATGCGGGGGAGGGGAGGAGGTAAATTCCTTATCAGTCGGGTGTAAGAGATACCAGACATCAATTAAATTGAGGGATACAATTGTGGAGGCAAGTATGGTTGGTTAGGTATTGGTTAACTGTGGGGGGCATTTGCGTAGGATGTGGTCTGTTCTTTGTGAAATGTGTGACCGCATTAAAATCACCACTGATCAGAAGTGGGATTAAAGGTGGGCACAGTAATTGTGTGGTTAAACATCAGTAGAATTTTTTAATAGGGGAGTTGGGTGCATATATATTAGTGATTAAGGATGAGCCCGGTGTTCGATTCGAACCCATGTTCGAATCGAGCACCGGGTGTTCGCTCGCTCGGCGAGCCCAGAACTATTGGGGCCGCTCGCATCAAATTCGTGTGATGCGAGCGGCCCCGCAATGCATTGCGGCCCGCGCAGTGCAATGCTGGCTGATGATTGGCCAAGCATGCACTGTGACCCCGCATGTTTGGCCAATCACAGCGCCGGCAGCGAGGAGAGCCATAATTGGCTACAGGCAGGATGCCTGTAGCCAATTATAGCTCAGGGGCTTTAGTACACGCCCCACGGTATAAGAGGCCGCCGCGCCGGCGGCCTCGCATATTATGTTTCAGACAGTGTCAGCGTGTCAGTGTGCTGCTGACTGCTGACAACAATATGTGCTTTATTTCTGGGGATATGTGTGTGCATGCTGTTAGAACAGCATTGCAGTATCACATCTGGGGGGTGTCTATAGGTGGCCTGTGAAGGGGGGCAGGTTTCCTGTGCTTAGAACTTTCCCTGCAAAAAAGTGTCATTTTTGCAGGAAGAAAGCTATTTAAATCACTCGCGGCTAATGAATTGATGGCTCCTGTAACACAGAGAGCTGTCATTCATTAATAAAAAACAAAAAAAAAAAAAGCGTAGGGGTCCCCCCAAATTCAATAACCAGGCCCTTCAGGTCTGGGATGGATATTAAGGGGGATCCCAGCCAAAAAAAAAAAAAAAATGGCGTAGGGTCCCCCTCAAAATCCATACCAGACCCTTGAGGTCTGGTATGGATTTTAAGGGGAACCCTAGCCAAAAAAAATGGCGTGGGGTCCCCCTCAAAATCCATACCAGACCCTTATCCGAGCACGCAACCTGGCAGGCCGCAGGAAAAGAGGGGGGGACGAGAGCGGCCCCCCTCTCGCCTGAACCGTACCAGGCCACATGCCCTCAACATTGGGAGGATGCTTTGGGGGTCTAAGACCCCTAAAGCACCTTGTCCCCATGTTGATGAGGATAAGGGCCTCTTCCCCACAACCCTGGCCGGTGGTTGTGGGGGTCTGCGGGCGGGGGGCTTATCGGAATCTGGAAGCCCCCTTTAACAAGGGGACCCCCAGATCCCGGCCCCCCCCCAGTGTGAAATGGTAAGGGGGTACAAAAGTACCCCTACCATTTCACCAAAAAGTGGCAAAAATGGTAAAAATTACAGGAGACAGTCTTTGACAATTCCTTTATTAAAATCTTCTTTCTTCTTTCTTCATCCTTCGGTTTCTTCATCTTCTCCTTCCTTCATCTTCTTCCATCTTCTTCTTCCATTTTCTTCTTCCTTCCTACCAGACCCGGGAGCCGTGAATTAACATTAGCCGCGAGTGATTTTAAATAGCTTTTTTTACTTTCAAAAATGACACTTTGCGCAGAGACAGTTCTAAACACGGGAAACATGCGCCCCTTTACAGGCATACTATAGACACCCCCAGGTACGAAATTTAAAGGAATATTACACTTTTATTGTTTCAATTTAAGCATTATTAAAATCACTGCTCCTGAAAAAACGGCCGTTTTTAAAAAAAAATTTTGCATTGATACATGTCCCCTGGGGCAGGACCCAGGTCCCCAAACACTTTTTATGACATTAACATGCATATTAGCCTTTAAAATGAGCACTTTTAATTTCGAACGTTCGCATCCATTATAACTAATAGGGTTCTAAAGCTCGCACGGACTTTAGGTCCGTTCGCGGGTTCTGGTGCGAGCCGAACGGGGGGGTGTTCGGCTCATCCCTATTAGTGATCCTCATTTTTCAAGAAGCTAATAGAAGATGTAATGAGACAAAATGCCTCTGTTCATCATGATCTATGGATTTAATCTGGCAGGGGAGATGTTTGTGAATTAAGATAAGGATGCTTGCCTTCCGACAGATGGCGTCAGACCCAACAATGCTGCCCACCCAAAGCTTTTTTCATGGGAGCAAATTTCAGGGATTGAAGGTGTGTTTCCTGCAGCAATGCTATGTCAGCACACAGATGTTTAAGATGTTGGAGAACTTTCATGCATTTTATGGGGGAGCGAAGGCCTTTTACGTTCCATGTAACTACACGCAAATTCTATATGAAAGAGCTATGAAAGGGGCTATGTGTATGAAGGAATCAAGAAGGTAGGGCGGAATGTTAGATTGGTTAGGAAGTCTTCTGAATGGATTTAAGTAGTGGGCCAGTGAATATCCAGAAGATGGTCTAGGAATACAGAAAGAACAAGTAGGAAAACAGATATTACAGATAAAAATAACAATAGCAAAACAATAAAAATGACAAACAGCAACCATTGATGCTTCCCTTTTTTATGCATGGAGTCACAAGCGTGGATAGCTCCCAAGAGTGAGCATAGCATGCCATGAGTAAGCAGAAGTCCCAAAAAGAACATATGGAGTGGAAGAAGAATAAAGTGTGGTTAGCTGATATCCATGGGAAACACGCAATGGATTCCAGAAAAAGGTGAGGAAAAAGCACAAACCGTACAAGTGAGCCAACTCACATAATGACAAACAAAAGCAAATGCATATGATAGTTGTATTGAAATAGAACTATATATCAGAAGCACAGAGGATAAGGCACACAAGGAGAGCGAAGATAAGTTTAACAGTTGATTCCAAGATCAGTGGAATTTAGAGCGGCTATTGAAGGAGGAAAATCTGGGGCATTTAGGAGGACCCTTCCTGGGGCTCTTTTGATACAAGGGGCGAAGGGGAGTGGATTCCCGAACAGTGGAGTTGCCAGGAGCATCTAGGTTTAGTGATTGCAGAAAAGCTTCAGCTTCAGATGGATCATGGAAGATGACTTGTTAGCCATTAGGGGAACAAAGACATAAGGTGGCCAGGAAGTAAACTTCTCCTGCTTGTGGAAAAGGATAGAGCATTTACTTTTAAATGCTTTGTGTTTGAGGGTATACCTCCAAGGAATAGTCAGCGAAGAGCAGGATTTTGCTCTCCTTAAAATGTGAGTGAGCAGAATTGTTGGAATTTCTGCAAAATCACAGATTTATTAGCATAATTTAGATATTTAATGATGATCGGGCATGAAGCCGCGCGGTCAGGTGAGTACGCACCCATTCGATGTGTCCCTTCTGCAATACACGGTGCAGACTTCCCAAAGCTTCCAAGATATGGGAGGCACACAGGTCAAGCAGAGAGGTGGCTTTGTAGGATCCTGGGAGACCGGTAATGCGCACATTTTTGCACTGCAAACAGTTTTCTAATTTCTTCATTTTTGTAGAATATATTTGTGAGTGTTGTCTGCATGGAATTGTGGGTTTGATAAAGCCCAACTTCCAGGGTGGAAATCCTAATTTCTGCCTCATTTAGATGTTTGGAATGCTCCCCCATCTCCTTTCTAAGCTGCTCCAGATTGCACTGCCTATTCTGCTGCCAGTGTAATGGTGGGTGACAAGAGAGCAGCCACTGCCTAAACAACCCACTCATAAGATCTACTTGTACTTACAGCAGTCTGTGCTGGGGTCTGCCTGTCACTGGGAGTCAGCTCCATGTCTGCTGTGCACACCCTAATGTGTGGCTGAGTCAATGACAGAGCGCGGGACCCCCCTTTCTCCAAGAAGTGCTCCACACCCATGACCTGAGGAGAAGGAAATGGTGTGCAATCTCAGAGAGAGCTGCTGTGGGTTTAGTAGGCCAGTTTCTGCTGCACTCGGTGGGGAGCTCAGGAGAGAAGCCACTACTCCATGTGGTACCGGAACTGGAAGCCAAGACATAAATATTAAAAATTGTTATCTATAGAAACCAAAATATATTATACACTAAAATATATGCACTTATACACAATGTAAGATGTTACACATTTAAGAGTGTTGGGTCTGAAGGGTTAGAAGACATTCTTTCCAGGCACTATGTTGAATGAGAGGAATGACATATTGCATCCATACAGATATTGCAGTCAGAACAACCCATTTTTCTGCTTTACTGTAACTGTTAAACATTGTTTTCTGATATAGAACTCTGAAGGTGTTTGGTCAAATCTGTTTGATATCACAACACTTGCATATCCTTTTGAGAATGATTTTTAATAATATTGTTCAGTAGCTGCTCATGTGCTGCCTTAAGATTTTCAGATGGGGTTGTTCAACCAACCTTGTGGAAACAAAATCAGCATACTTAATTGCCATAATCACCCCTTTGTCAGATCCTATGATGTTGGAGAATTGTTGTAATGGATGACTGCTGTGTGAGATATTTCTTCTCATCAAGGTTTATCCCATTGAAAGAATTTGGAGCAATCTAGCAGTACCCTAGGAATTATGTCCTTTAAGTGTATAAATGTTTGATACACACATTTGAAGCGCTGTTTAATTGTCTATAATAATGGTCTTCCAGAGGACAACTGAAATGTAAGTAGGAATGTGGCGATTACTAAGCTAAAACTAAATGAACATTAATAGTGATAATAATAAATAATAGCTGCAAATATAACAATGTCAAATATCCACTGAAAGTGATTGTGCAAAAAATGTGCAACAATAGCAACTAGGCAAATAAAGTACAAAATAGTGCTACAATCTGGCAGACAATAAGTGTGCAAATATCAATTTTGCAATAATTGTGCAAACAATGGCAACATAAAGTGCAAATAGCAATCTGGGACTTCCAACAGTGCAAAGCAGGTTCGTTGTGCAAAAAAACATATATATAAAGTCCAATGTGTAAAAAAGTATCTTTATAAAGTGCAATAAACTCCTAATAAGGTGCTAGATCCAAACATGCGGGCCAATTCATCCGATGTAAAGTGCATGTGCCACAATCTAACTAGCTTTCTCCATCCAGTGTGGGTGATAATGTTTCCCCCAGCCTCTCACCTCATAAAGTCACGTGGACAGTCACACAACACATCAGAAAAAAGCCGTGGTGACGTCACTTCTGGTCGTGGCCGAGATCGGAAGTTTTTTCCTGTTTGTACATGCTGTATACCTGTTACATCAACTGTAAGTTTTTACTAACTATATTAAAAGTGTTATCAAAATACTGCACCATGGGGCCCTCCTCTTACTTTTCCATGTCACTGAGCGTTGTCATCCTGAGAGTTTGATTGTTCTTGAATAACCGGGGGATCGATCTGCCAGGGATCGATCGGCCAGTGTGGATCGTTCAAGTTTGGCTTATTTATTTGATTTATGAGGCGAGAGGCTGGGGGAAACGTTATTACCCACACTGGATGGAGGAAGCTAGTTGGATTGTGGCACATGCACTTTCCATCGGATGAATTGGCCCGCATGTTTGGATCTAGCACCTTATTTGGAGTTTATGGCACTTTATAAAGAGACTTTTTTACACATTGGACTTTATATATATAGTTTTTTTGTACAAAGAACCTGTTTTGCACTGTTGGAAGTCCCGGATTGCTATTTGACTTTATATTGCCATTGTTTGCACAATTATTGCACAGTTGATATTTGCACACTTATTGTTTGCCAGATTGTAGCACTATTTTGCACTTTATTTGCCTAGTTGCTATTGTTGCACATTTTTTGCACAATCACTTTCAGTGGATATTTGACATTGTTATATTTGCAGCTATTATTTATTATTATCACTATTAATGTTCATTTAGTTTTAGCTCAGAAAGCGCCACAGTCATATTCATTTTATTTATGCTTAGTGTGTGAACACCTTTTTTGTTGGCCGCTGCTTTAATTAGTTTTAGATTTGTATCACCCTGTGTGTTTTGCGCATTAGTAATCCCTATACACATGAAATGTAAGTAGATCATGTACAAGAAAAGATACACATGAATCATATGAGGAACTGACAACAAAATGCTTTCTTTGGTATAAGCTGTTTGAACCATGGCATAAAATAACAATGTAATAAGTCTCAAAATATGCTGGGACAAAAAGATTGCATGAATCTTTCACAATTTGGGAACATATATACATGTTTAGTAGAGCAGTGTATCATTTTCCTTTTGTTAACCAAAAACACATAGTGTGGAATAGTATCCTGGCTAAGTGGCACTTACATAATATGCAGTGCTAATATATATATTATTTGTACAGTGCTTATTAATTTTGTAACTATTTATGTATAGAGTGGAATAGCATGCTGGCTAAGTGTCACTTACATATTATGCAGTGTTACTACATACATGATCTTTACCGTGCATATTCATTATTTGACTATTTATGATAGGGTAACCAGAGCTTTGGTGGGATTCTTATTCTATTAGTTACATTTTAAAATGTGTTGAATAAAGTTATGTGTATAACCACCAAGTTGGAATGGATGTTGGTAGCTTTTAATATACTGTTTTTGCCACTCAGCAAGGTTAAAGTAAAGATATGCCCAGAATATGTATGCTAAAGTATTTATCAGCAGTAAATAAAAAAAAAAAACACTTTTGAACAAGCCCTCATTCACATATGAAGCTATAGGCATTGTGGGGAAACGTGTCTTCAAATTTCACAACTGATGCACAGAGAAGTTTTTATTTTTTTTCTATTAGACCAGAATTGTGGCATCCTTCATGTCCTCTAGACCTCTAATATAAAAAAAAATTATAGATGTTTCTAAACTGTTAGAAAATTTAAAGAATGAGTGTAACCACTAATGCCTGCCCCTAGGTACACCCCTCCGCGCTGATTGGATATATTTCTTCTCAATAAGTTAGATAAATAAAATAAAAAAATATACCAATATATAAGAATATATAAAAAATATAAATATATAAAATTAGTATAAATATTAAACACCACAGTCGGTAATAGTAGCCGCTTAAAATGTGCAAAGTATGAAAATATGGCAATTTTATAAAAACAGTCCTTCCTATATAAAGTCTCTATAATATTGCAGCAGCGCTTATGTCCTTATTCACACCGAGGACTATACGGTAAATCACAGATGAAAGAAGATGAGTGAATATTTCAATCGCTACTGTAAAAGTTCTTTTCGTGCAAAATAATCAGTATCCACCGAGAATTCCACCAGTTATTCACCACGTGCGATATAAATTCCCCGCATGGGGATGCACTCACCAGACCCAAGTTAAAAATACGCCCATCAAATAGGTTTATCCAGCATCAGCGTTTCTCCACTCCTTATCTCCTTATGCAGCAGACATAGCAGGAACATACACCAATTCCCCTCATATAAAAAGAAGGTTGCATATAGTGTGATACTGTATAAAAGATTTTATTGGGTATAAAACTTCCCCCCCTTTGTACATAAATGCGTACCCTGCATCAATAAAAATCAAGCGTTGTATTAGTACTGTGCCTGTTAAGGTGCTTTAGCCCCGCCGGAACTGGTGTTATCACTCGGCTGTATAGAACAGCGCTCAGCTTCCTGCTGCCTAGTCCCTGGAGCGCACGTTTGAGGCGCAGAACGTCACTTCCGGTCGTCGGTCACTGCCCTGACGTTTCGTCACATCCGGACTTCTTCTGAGGGCGTGACCATCCGACCGGAAGCCAGCTATTTAACTGCATCCATGTCCTGGCTCTGCCAAAAGCTCATGGAGAGCTGTGATTGATGTGTGTCTGGAGCAATCAGCGCCCACCGGCCTGCTGTGTCCTTCCACCCATCATATAGCTGGCCTAATTTGAATATACCAATTGTCAGCAGAACATTACATATTGAAACTAGAATGCATACTATCTAATCCTGCACCTTATCAGGTGGACAGTATTACAAAACATTTCTGTCATTCAATATTGCCATATTATATCTCAGATCCACATATTCTATTTCTCCATCATTAATTGCTGGTGTCTCCATATGTCCCCGCATTGTGTTTTTAATTACAAATATATACGCAGTGATTGGTCAGATCGGTTATCTCACTGTGTATGGTGGCCCGTATATTGTAAATGGCAATCATGATGGATTTGCATAATTATATTTTGTTCATCATGTTGGTCTATATCTTTATTAACCCATTATATATTTTACTTTCAATAAGTTTTTATTAATTTGAACAGAATATACATAACTTGGGCGTACAGAACAAATCGCCCATTGTCGTACATGTTACAGTAATAAGCAAAGATAAAACGTGCCAAACTGAGCTTGAGAGAAAATAACTCGCACACATCTAAAAACCAGGCGAGATGTGGTGTCACAGAGAGGGGTGATTTACTGAGCCCCCAAGAGTAGATTTGCTTCTAGCAGAGAAACCTCCATTGGTTGCTATTAAATTGAAGGAAGAGGGTTGGCCCCGGGCACCCCAAATGGGATCATACTGTGCCCTGAGCCATCTCTCCTGGGTTTCTGCTCTCGTGGCAAATAGGGTTTCAGGGAGGGGGGGAAGTGGGGCGATCGCCCCGTCTCAAAGGGTGGGGGTCTCTCTGTGAGGGGTATGACGACAACTGTCGCCTGAGCATAATTAACAGTTTCCTCAAGTTAACTTGGAAGGTAGCTGGTACCGACCTGGCGATCGTGATAACTATAGAAAAGCAAGTAAGAAGAAGGGAAAGTCATAAGGAGGGGGAGGGGGGGTAGGGATGGTTGTGCCTAAATTTAGCTGGATATCAGAGATTTATCCGAAGGGACCCCTGGAATGAGGGATATCCCGCAGTGGGATGCCCAAGGTTCCCATACAGCTTCAAATTTTTGAGTGGTGTCTAGTAGTATACTGGCTAGCTTCTCCTGGGCCATTATCCATGAGATCTTACTGACTATTGCTCTGAAGGCAATCTTCGGGCGTTTCCATGCTCCAGCAATGGTTAGTTTAGCTCCCAGCAGAATAAAGTGAATCAACCTTCGCTTGGGCCTGGAAACATTCGGGATGTTAGCATTCAAGAGTGCAACTGCTGCAGTCCTAGGAACCGAACAGTTTGTGACCTTGGTGATTAAGGAGAATATTTTTGACCATAGTGGCCTGATTCTGGGGCATTCCCACCAAATGTGTACCAATGTTCCCCTCAACTGACACCCCCTGAAACAGCAGGGGTCTGCCGAGGGATACATCGCTGCTAACCTAGATGGGGACATGTACCATCTCATGAGAACTTTAACGTTTGCTTCCATTAGAGAAGTATTGAGAATACCTTTAAAGGCTTTTGAACCCGCCTGGTGCCAAGTGTCTAAGTCCCACTCTTGTTGGAGATCAGCCTCCCAATCAGACATGTAAGTGGATTTACTGGAAGGTTGTGTGAGCGACGAGTATATTACCGATATGCCGCCCCTCTGGCCCCCGGCTTGACCACACCACAGTTCGTAATCGGTGAATTTGGGGGGTAGGGGTTTTTCTGTCCATATCTTGTGTAAAAAGTGTGATATTTGACCAAATCTGAATTTCTCAGAGGTTGGCATTTCTAGCTAGTCCCTTATCCAACCACCACTGGAATGTCTTAATGACCATCCCGGGCGGGAAATTTGGGTTGTGAAAGATGTGGGAGAGAGGTCGAGCCTCCGAGATTAGGTTTGGAGTGTCACGAATTCCGTCCCAGAGGGCGTAGGAATGAGAGAGAGAGGGTGAGAGAATGGCTGGCCTTTGTTTTTGTGGGCACCATAATAGATAGTCTAAAGTGTATTGGGGTACGGCCTGCCTCTCAATATAGACCCAGTCCGGTTTTTCAGAAGATGAGTATACCGTGGAAAATTGGGCCAGTCTAGCTGCCTGATAGTATTTAAGGAGATACGGTAATCCCAGTCCCCCCTTTTTCCTATGCAGGTATAGAGTTTGTTGGGGGATTCTATAGCCCGATTTCCCCCATATGAATTTCAGGATTTTACTTTGTAGTGGCTTGAGTTGATCTCTTCAAATGGATATTGGAAGGGACCTAAAGAAATAGAGAATTCTAGGGAGCAGGGTCATTTTAATGGAATTAATTCTACCTAGCCAGGAAAGCTCATATTGTGACCAGGTTTTCAGATCGGCCGCTAGCTTTTGAAATAGTGGGGGGTAATTTTTACTGTATAGGGATTCTATCTTGTCCGTGAGGGAGATCCCCAGGTATTTGATGTAGCCCGATCCCCACTGGAATTGAAAGGATTTTTGAAGTAGGGTGACCGTGGAGGGAGGAAGAGAGATGTTCAGTGCCTGTGATTTAGAGTAGTTTATTCCTAAGCCTGATATCCCAGAGAAGTCTGAGAGTGTTTTAAGTAGGTTTGGGAGGGAGGTCATGGGAGACGTCAAAAATAAGAGCATGTCGTCCGCAAACAGTCCGCACTTGTGAGTGCGATCACCGCATACGACCCCTTGGATGTCGGGGTTGATTCGTACTGCTATGGCTAGTGTTTCAATCGCAATGGCAAATATGATCGGAGATAACGGACAGCCTTGTCTAGTTCCCCTAGCAATGGATATGGGGTTGGAGTATTGTCCCTGTATGCGTATTTGGGCTTTGGGTTGTGAGTATAGGGAGTGAATCACCCCTCTAAAGCGGGGGCCGAAGCCCCATTTCTCCAGGAGTGGGAAAAGGTATGACCATGATACTGAGTCGAAAGCCTTTTGAAGGTCAAGTGATAACAGTAGTCCCTGTTGTGTTGGCCCCCCATCCCAGTTAGATTGAAGAATGGATACGATATCTATCGCCCTCCTAATTTGGTCGGGGCCTTGCCTGCCCGGGATGAACCCCACCTGGTCTTTGTGTATATATTTGTTGATAAAGGACGATAGGCGAACCGCCATTATTTTTGTGAGAATTTTAAGATCAGAGTTAATGAGTGAGATGGGTCGGTAGTTCCCTACCTCTTCTGGGTTCTTATCAGGCTTAGGAATGACCGTAATGTATGCCGTGTTGAGTTGAGGGTCTAGGGGATTGCCTCGAGTTAAGTGGTTAAAGAGTTTCACCATATATGGGACTAGGGGTTCCTTGAAGGTCTTATAATAGGGAGCTGATAACCCGTCAGGGCCGGGTGCCGACCCAGTCCTAAGGCCTTTGATTACGGAGACCACTTCTTCTGTCGAGAAAGGGGCTTCTAGGATTTCCCTGTGTTCGTCTACTAACCTTGGGATAGGTACACTGTCCATAAAGTCAGAGATCGAGTTACTCGGGGATTGTGGGGGGGCACTGTAAAGTTTAGCATAGAATTTTTGAAAGGCGTCTAGGATTTTGGCGGGGTTGGCCGTTAGACCGTGGTTTGCTAATCTGATTTTGGGGAAAGAGGAGAATTTTGTTCTGGGAGATAATTTATTGGCTAGCATTGGTCCTATCTTCCCCTTCTGAGTGTAGAATTTGTTCGAGCTCCAGCGGATAGATTTTTCCGCTTTCGTCGTAAGTGCTAGGTTAAGTTCTAATCTTAGCTTTTCAATGTGGGCTAGTAGGGACGGGGAGGGGCGACGTTTGTGTTGAGCTTTGGCTGATTTGTACGATTCTTCCAGTCTATCTATCTGTATCATGCGTTCTTTCTTAAGCTTGGAACCTATCTGTATGAACTTTCCTCTGATCACAGCCTTGTGCGCTGACCAAAGCGTCTCCGGTGAAATGTCCTCTACATCATTTAGGGTGAAGTAATCAGTCAGGGCCTTATTTAATTCTATCACTTGCACTGGGTCTGAAAGTATGGATTCATTTAGACGCCATTGACCCCGTTTCGTCGTGTGTGTGCTGGATTGAATGTGCATGATAACCAGTGAGTGATCTGAGAGAACCGTATCACTTATGTGGGATTTAAGGATTGCTGGTAGTGAGTCTGGAAAGACCAGAATATGGTCAATCCTGGCGTATGTGTCATGCGGGTATGAATAGTGAGTGAAATCCCTTTTGGAGGGGTTGAATTCTCTCCATACATCAATGAAGCCCCTGTTGTGTAGAAGTTTTGCTATCCTTAGACTTGCCCTGGTGGGTTTGGTGAGCTGTGTCTTGGGGGGTTTGGATTTGTCCAGTGCCTGATCGAATGCTATATTAGAGTCTCCACCCCAAACCACAGTGCCCTCTAATAGAGGGGAAAGTTCGTTTAGGATCCGTTTAAAGAATTGTTCCTGACCTTTGTTTGGGGCGTAATAGGAAACTAGGGAGTAAATGTGGCCTCCTATAGTCCCCTTGACCAAGAGGAACCTCCCCTCCACATCTCTGTGTTCGGATAAAAAAGTGAAGTCGCACGATTTCGACAAGAAGATTGCAACCCCTCTTGTTTTGTTCTCTACTTTAGCAAGATAAAAGTGAGGGTAGTGAGCATGTATAAATTTGGGACTGTACCGCATTGGGAAGTGGGTTTCCTGAATCAACAGAATATCTAGTTTAAGGGATTTGTAGTGTGAAAACAGTTTTTTCCTTTTGATTGGTGAGTTCAGGCCTTGCACATTGTGGGAGGCTATTTTGAGATGTGATTGTGGTGTGTCAGCCATTAGGTGTGGGAGGAGCGTCAGCTCGGCATATCTCGTCACTCACCTTTAGATGTTTTCTGTCTGCTTGGTCGTTTAGTTCAGCATAACCTCTTCCTGGCGGTTGGAAGCTGGAGACCAATAATGGAGGCGGGTGTTCTGAAAGGATAAATCTCATTAGGCACCAAATCACAGGGGGGGGCGTGGGATGGAAAAAAGGAAAGAGTGGAAAAGAGAAGAGAGATTTGTCTCCTAACAAGGGAAACAGTTCCCAGGGGGGGAGACACCCCCTAGGGACTTCTACCGTATAGGTAACGGTGTCTGCTCCCAAAGGGGGCAGACAGCCACACCCTCGGATACCGATAGGAACCTAAGGGTGAGGTGGAGGCACATGGAGCCTACCCCAGCCAGGGCGCCCCCTATTATTGTAGGAAGTAAGTGGAGCACAGCAGTCCGGAAGAAGAAAGGCATGTGTAATGCGGGCTGGTAAACATAGTATGCTTTCGCATCCGGTGCCCCCCGTTCGCTCCCTATGGGGGGGCGAAGGGGGGGCTCCCGTCCACCGTGGTGGTGTGTAAATCCCCAGGAATGACCGGTCCAGGACCGGTCAGACCCTGTGGGGCCAGATGTAGTAAAGGAAGTAAGTATAATGACCAAAAAAGTCCATGTTCAAACTGAACAATGTTCAGGTGTCTGGGTCTAGGTAGACCAGATTCAAATCAGGAACTAGGGTCGCAGGACAGTTCATGTCCCCTTAGTGGTCTTCAAGGTGGGCCATTGTCCTTTGCTTTCTTGGTTTTGGTCTTGTTCCACAGCGGTGATGCCGGGCTCGTCGGGGTTGGTCTCTTGGAAGATCCGGGCAAGTTGGGAGTCACCTCCATGTCTGCTTCTTGGGAGATGAGTTTGAGTCGCAGCAACAGTCTTTCGCCTTCAGGGAATGTCGAGAATGTATGAGACTTTCCGTTGTCTGTGAATCTCACTGCAAAAGGGAAGGCCCATTTGTATTTAATGTCTTTTTGTGAGAGGACCTGAAGCAGGGGTTTTAGCGAGCGTCTGCGTTGCATGGTGGAAGGAGAGAGATCTGCGAATATTTGTACAGGATGACCAAGGCATAAGACTTTGGGAGCTGAACGTGCCTGTCTCATCACTTCTTCCTTGATGGCGTAGAAGTGTGGTTTTGCGATGACATCTCTTGGGGTTCCGTCTTTCCTGGGGGGTCCCAGTGCTCTATGAGCTCTGTCAAGTTCCAAGCGGTGCTGAGGAACATTTGGGATTAGGGTCTGGATCATATTTTGTACCGCAGCAGGTATGTTAGTAACGGATTCAGGAAGGCCTCTGATCCTAACGTTGTACCTTCTTGACCTATTTTCCAAATCGTCAATTCTGGACAAGGTGACATCCAATTGATCTTGTACTGTGTGTAGGTGGTCAGAGGTTTGGTTAGTCACGGCAATTGTTTGTTCCATCTTATGCTCAATATAGTCAATTCTGGTGCCTAAGTTCTGAAAGTCCTGTTTTAGCTCTCCTGTGATCTTGGCGGCTGTTTGGGAAAGCAGGTCTGATAGTTTCAGATATAGTTCAGCCATTGTGAGGGATGCTGACATGGGGTCAGTGTGCAGGGGGACAGCTTGGTGAGCAGCATGAGGCTGTGCAGGGGAGACTGAGAGTCCGTCCATGGAGCGGCCTATTAGGGATTCTGTGGAGGCTGGGGAGGGAGACAGGTCTTGCAGTGGGTATCCCTGTGCCACCGGTGTGTAGTGCAGGGTAGTGGGGGGAATTACCTGCCTCCCCTCATGTCTCCCCTCCGTGTAGGCCGGGTGCTGCCTCGAGGCGGCCGCCATCTTGGGTCCGCCGGCCGGATCCAGTCTCTCAAATTGCGGTTCCAGGCTGCGTCTAACAGCGGATCTGCTCATATGGGGTGATGCCCTGTTATGTGGGGAGTCCGCGGGCTCTCTTACCGCCGCTCCGGAGTGCTGTGTAGCTGACGATGGGCTCCGTCTGGCTGGGGTAGAGCGGAGCTCCTGGCTAAGCGGCCATCTCCGGCACTCCGCGCATGCGCACTGCCCATTATATATTTTATAACTATACTTGTTAGATGGAGAAATGCAATTCGTGCTTCTCAGATGCACCAGTAATTTCACAGTATTTCCCCTATACATCCTGCACCTTATAGAATAAACTATAGGTGGTCTTATGCGTATAGTTTTATTCTGTATATAAAATGTTCTCAATAAATCTATAAATCTATTGATAAAAGGTCAATAAGATAGATAAAATTATAAAAATTCATTAATAGATTCATTATGAAGTGAATCTTTAAAATGATTTTATATAGTTAAGATGTATATACTATAGAACTAAAAAAGAACTAAAAAAAGGTGTAAAAGGGGATAAAGATATATAATATAGCACTAAAAAGGATGCGCAAACAATCGGACTCCAGGTGAAGGAATCCGAGATAAAATATCTATAAAAAATTTATCATTAGAAAAATCCAAAGATAAAAATACTATTAAAAATATTAATAAAGATATTTAAAATAATTATCAATAGTCAATATGCTAAAATATTATATATATAATAAATATACACGCATAAAATAAATATACACGTATAAAATTTATATAAGTACATAATATCTATTACAGAAATGTCAGATAATATGGGGGAGGGGCAACCTAGTTTTATTATGGTCTAATTGGGTGTCACTAATAAAACAATTGATGTCCAATTCCACGTTTAGGCCCTTAGGCACTAATACGTCTGTAGCAAAAATCCATTGCGTTTCATGTTTAGACAGCTCCCGAACCATGTTGGTGCCCCTCCAATGTGGTTTGATTTGCTCAATCCCCCAAAACAATAAGCCGGTTGCATCCATATTATGCTTCAATGTAAAATGTAGAGATACATTATGGTCCTTGTACCCTATCTGAATATTATGGATGTGCTCCCCAATTCTGATGCGTAATTTCCGTTTGGTCCGACCTATGTACAATAACCCACATGGGCACTTTAATGCATAAACGACATGTGTGCTATTGCAGGTAATGAATTGTTTAATTAAAAATTCCTGTTTATTGGCTGGTGAAGAGAACGATTCTAGTGCTCTGCATGGGTGTGTCACTTCTCTACAGGCCTTACATCTTCTACATGCAAAAAATCCATTTTGATCCCAAAATGTTGGGGGACGTTTTGGTGAATCTACTATTTTGCGCACTATTTTATCACCGAAACTCGTTGACTTTCTGTAGATGAATTGTGGTGCGGTTGGTATTTCTGTCTTCAATTTTTTGTCTAATATTAAAACGTGCCAATGTTCCTTAAAACTTGTTTCCACTTGACGGTACTGGGCATGAAAACCAGAAATGAATCCCCATTCTTTACTGTTTGTCGTTTTGGTCACATTTGTTGGTACCTCTTTGATTTTGTCCTCCAAACATCTGGCTCTTGGTACGTTTCCTATCTCCTCTATGACTTTGCTGAGTATTTCCATCTGGTATCCCCGGGCCACGAATCTTTCTGCTAGGATATTTGCTTGTGCGGCATAGTTCACTTCCTCCGAGCAGTTTCGCCGTACCCTCATAAATTGTCCTTTCGGTATATTTCTTAACCATTGTGGGTGATGGGAGCTGGTTGTGGGGAGATAGCTGTTCCTATCGGTTTTCTTAAAGAACACCATTGTTTCCAACTTATCATCCTTCTTATATATCTTTACATCCAGGAAGTGAATCTCTTTTTCGCTCCATTCTGAGGTCAATCTGATGTTCTGATTGTTAATGTTTAAAAACTTCATAAAAACGTCTAAGTCACCTTCTGTGCCTGCCCAGATAAAAAAGAGGTCGTCGATAAAACGTTTATAAAAAATGAGCTGAGTTGGTTGATTATTAAAAATCGTCTTGTCCTCCCATTCTGCCATGAAAAGGTTTGCGATGCTTGGGGCAAATTTTGCCCCCATGGCTACGCCGCGTTCCTGAGAATAAAAATCGCCGTTGAACCAAAAATAGTTGTGACTTAGACAAAAGTCTAGACTATTCCTTAAAAACACTTTCTGGTTATGCGCAATGTCGTCTCTTTTGCATAATGCCCAATTCAGGGCCAAAAGCGCATCATCATGTTGGATGATGGAGTATAATGACGACACATCTGCTGTTACCAAGAGTATTTGCGATTTGCTCGTTATGTCCACTTTTTGGAGGTAATTCAAAAAACTTTTAGTGTCTCTTAAATAGGATCTTGTGCTTTGTACACTTTTCTGTAGGAATTTATCGAGGTATTGACCAAGCCTTGCTGAAACTGAGTCTATACTGTTCACTATCGGCCTAGCTGGAGGATTCTGTGAGTCCTTATGTATCTTCGGCAGGGTGTACAAGGTGGGTACACTGTTACTGGAAGGTAACAAGTATTTACTTTCCTTACTTGTCAGTACTCCTTTGCTCGTGCCCATGTTGATTAGTACCTCCAGATCATCTCTGTAAGGGGAAGTCGGATCTCTCTCCAGTTTCTTATAGGTATTTGTGTCCGAAAGCATTTCCATTATTTGATTTTCATAAAATCCTTTGTCCAGGATCACTACTCCACCTCCTTTGTCCGCCGGCCTGATGATGATATCCTTCCGTTTTTCCAACATTTCAATTCCTTCATTTATGTGTCTAACGCAAATTTATTTTTTTGGTTTAATGGCTTCCAAATCTTGTCATACAAGTCCCTTAAACCCCTCTATCTGGTGGTTGGGATTGTTTGGGGGATTGAACAAGGATTTATTTCTCAAACCACTGTTGATGACCCTATTTTCATAGGTTACCACAGGTTCTATTCTGGGGTTGCTCCCCAGAAAGTGCTTTTTTATATTCAGCTTTCTTATGTATTTGTGTATATCGATATACCCCTCAAATTTATTTATCGGCTTTTTTATTCCACATTTTAAACCCAAATTTAAAATATTAATTTCTTTATGTGTTAGTGTAGCCTGTGACAGATTAAAAATCCCACCTAATCGCTCCAGGGACTAGGCAGCAGGAAGCTGAGCGCTGTTCTATACAGCCGAGTGATAACACCAGTTCCGGCGGGGCTAAAGCACCTTAACAGGCACAGTACTAATACAACGCTTGATTTTTATTGATGCAGGGTACGCATTTATGTACTAAGGGGGGGGAAGTTTTATACCCAATAAAATCTTTTATACAGTATCACACTATATGCAACCTTCTTTTTATATGAGGGGAATTGGTGTATGTTCCTGCTATGTCTGCTGCATAAGGAGATAAGGAGTGGAGAAACGCTGATGCTGGATAAACCTATTTGATGGGCGTATTTTTAACTTGGGTCTGGTGAGTGCATCCCCATGCGAGGAATTTATATTGCACGTGGTGAATACCTGGTGGAATTCTCGGTGGATACTGATTATTTTGCACGGAAAGAACTTTTACAGTAGCGATTGAAATATTCACTCATCTTCTTTCATCTGTGATTTACCGTATAGTCCTCGGTGCGAATAAGGACATAAGCGCTGCTGCAATATTATAGAGACTTTATATAGGAAGGACTGTTTTTATAAAATTGCCATATTTTCATGTTAGAAAATTTACTTTAAATTTCTTGGTTTTGATGTTTGGGGATTTATAGAATGAATGACTTCACATTACCTGCAGCTAGAGAGGTCAGGATAGATTTTTTTTTTTTAAAAAGCTCTTTTACTGCTTGTTAAGAAAAGTTAACTGTGTTTCTCCATTATACCACTCCTAGAATCCCAGTTGGTGTCACTGTAAATATTTTTCTTCTTCAAAGGTCTGGCCATTGTTTTTCCTTATCACATCGCACATGGGTTGTAAACAGCAGCTTTCTTTGAATCTTTCAGTCAGGCTGCACCCAATATACATTTGCTAGGTATAGTGACCAATTAGGGTGCTTTACTTTAGCCGCTATACAGAAAGGAGAGGAGGTTTTAATTAATTATTATTAAGCTGTTTTTTTTTCTTTATGCTGGGACACACAAGTCCTCAGTATGACCAGACATGAAGCTCGGTAAATTAACTTCACACTTTACAATA
Organism: Lithobates sylvaticus; assembly: GCA_028564925.1. Lineage (NCBI taxonomy): Eukaryota > Metazoa > Chordata > Amphibia > Anura > Ranidae > Lithobates > Lithobates sylvaticus. The sequence goes on along the minus strand of CM053030.1, from coordinate 171,741,402 downwards.
AATATGGTTTTGTGTGTAATTTTTAAATATCATGTAACCCACTACACTTATACTGTACATTGTGTAGTAAATACTGTTTAGTATGTAATTTGTATATAATATATAAACCTATCAAAAAAAGTGTATTGCAATTTAAACTACTCCTTTTTTTTAAAAAGAATCCTCACATCAAGCTGTGTAGAAGTAAACATGTCTTTAGTGATTAGTGTATTCACATATACACTTAATCTAGTTAACAATGGCAGAGCAATACGAGCCACTTGATCACAAGTTGGTTTCTTGTATCCAAAGTTTTCAGGATCTTTTCAGAAATTAAACAAAGTTAAATGTGGTATAGTGGTATGTATGATTTTTTGTAGAAAGTTGACTTTCTGTAAAGCAGTGAAAAAAGAAATGCTGATGGCTGAATTTTTTTTAACCACAAATAGTAGGTAATAAGCTAGCTAAACTGTACACATCTAACAGTATATTTTGGTTGAGAAGTTATGGGCAATTAAACATACCTTTGTGTGAACATTTTTATGGCTTTATTGAATCCTTTCTGTGTCTGACTTCTACTACTGTACATTAGTAACAGGAGTTACTAGGTTAACAGTATAGGTCTTATCCACCCACAACCAACAGTAAAAAACCTCTACTGCAGTGCTGGAATCTAGTCATTCCTATAACTTCAATTTGGACGCAAAGCTTAAAAGTGAAGTTTTAGAACAAGCATTCAATTATATGAAGGTTGAATGATTAAGAGGATAATTACTATGCATATAAATCATTCAAAAAGTTGTTGAGACAGTCTTTAAATATTTTGTCCAGACAGCTGAGATAAAATGGAATGATTTTCAAATGTAATGAGCTGTAATTATTTTGAGTAAATACAAACTAATTTGCATATCAGCTATGCACATCCCAGAATTCATAATCAATGCTCAGAAAACTTGTCTCAATAAGCTCACCTACAAGTAGAAAAAAAAGATTTTCTATTTCTTAATTTTGACTTTAATAATACATTTTAATTTCTAGTGATATTTCATAGGTAATATTAATATATTTGTTACTGTAAATACAATAAAAGTGCTGGCACATGCTTATTTGTTAATCAAACCAATACAATTATTGTTGTTTAAGCTAACAATAATTGTTTATTGCCATGCACTTTATCTATCTTTTACAAATTTCTATCAAATATAAAACCTAACCACAAAAATATTATAAATAGGTAAATCGAATTTATTTAATTTAAAACGAGTCTGTAGTGAAGTGCTGAGTATAACTTTTTTTTATCTGCAAATGATACCACTGGAATGATTCTATACATACTGTGTATGCATTCTATGTCCATCATCTCAAATCACGGTACCTAAATGGTTGGGATTACAAATAGTAGTCTTTATAAATTCAACTAGGTTAAAGCAGAGTTCCAGTGTGGGTGAAAAAAAATTAAGTCAACAGCTACAAATACTGTAGCTGCTGACTTTTAATATAAGGACACTTACCTGTACAGGGAGGCTGTGATGTCGGCACCAGAAGCCAACCCATCCATCGGCTCCAGGTGCAGACAACGGCATCCTTACTAAGGGAAACAGGGAAGTGAAGCATTTGTGGGTGGTGACATAGGATGGAAATCCTGAAGACAAAATAAGAAAGGGGTATAAGGAAATTTTTTAAAAATATCCAAAAACGAGGGGGGGGGGGTGTTTGTGCTTTCAAAGGACTTACATTTTTGCCTGGAACTCCGCTTTAATGAACTAAAGTTGGGATAGTTTTCTGATGACATATGTTAGTTGGTGACTGGGGATGAATGAACCAGGCAAAGTTTAGTTTGTAGAAGGTTTGGTGAACCCATGAAAAAAGTCTGCAAACCCAAATAGCACCAAATCCTATTGAAGAATACATTTTTTGCCCTTTTCAAGATCAAGTTGCAAGCTTTTGTTTAAAAAAAAAAATGCCATGGGTAACTAGAGACTGTCATGTAGGACATGTCCACAATATACAATGAATAAAAAAAAAATATTCCTTTCAGAGGGGAGAGGGTAATTTTATGCCCCTAAAGAGCAGTATAGGGAACATACACAAGTCCTTTGAATAAAATGCATGGTAAATGTCTTACACCTGCATGTGAAGTTGTGGATGCAGTATGAAGTATTACATTAAGTGTTTACAAATAGTAGCTGAGGGCTTGTCACTTAGAGGCTGTAACAGTATTTCTGCTGATTAATAGATCCTAGCCAGCTATAATTTGTCAACAAAAAAAACGATCTGTAATTCATCGGAGGGGTCACTACAATCTCTAAATAACAGAACCCTACTGGCTTTGGTTTGTAAGAAATGGGCAGGGGTCCTGGGTGGCATCGCCAAACAAATATGATCATGATCATAGTTGATCAATTACATCACCAGGGATTTCCAACCTTGTGTTTACATTCCAGCAGCACCAGGGATCTGTCTTTTTTGATGAGAGTAACAGTGGATGAATGTTATCGATAGGAATGGGCCGAACGGACCCCTGTTCGGTTCGCACCAGAACTTTCCAACACCGCCATAGTTTGGACCCATATAACGAACCCCATTAACTGCTTGCCGACCAGCGCACATGGATGTACATCGGCAGAATGGCACTGGCAGGCAAAAGGGCGTACAGGTACGTCCCCTTTAAGAAGCGGTGTCGTTAGCATGTGCATGCTGCGGTCTTCGTGACTGTGACCGCGAATCCTGTGTACTCAATGTCTGCTGGGTGCCTGCAATCGTGTCACAGAGAGGAAGAACGGGGAGATGCTTATGTAAACAAAGCATTCCCCTTTCTGCCTAGTGACAGGACAGTGATCTACTGCGCTCTGGGATCGAGAGCAGTGATCTGTCCCATGTGTGGTGTTCAAGCCACTCCCCCTCACAGTTAGAATCACTCCTTAGGACACACTTAACCCCTTCACTGCCTCCTAGTGGTTAACCCCTTCACCACCAGTGTCATTTACAATGCATTTGTATAGCACTGATTGCTGTATAAAGGAACTTGGTCCCAAAAATATGTCAAAAATGTTCAATGTGTCCCCCGTAATGTCGCAGTCCTGATAAAAATCGTAGGTCGCCGCCATCACTAATAAAAAAAATGAAAAATAAAAATGCCATAAAACTATCCTCTATTTTGTAGACGCTATAAATTTTGCGCAAACCAATCAATATACGCTTATTGCATTTTTTTTTACCAAAAATATGTAGAATAATACATATTGGCCTAAACTGAGGAATTATTTTTTTTTTTATATGTAGCAGGGACACTTTTACAAGGTGTCCGCTATATGTGAAAATTTCGTTTTTTCCCTCAGAACAGTAATGGGGTTCTGAGGGTTAATTGTGCAGGTTTGCTTTGGCATCAGTTTGGCTTGGCTGTACTAGGGTCCTGCCTGATCATGGGTACAGTGAGGTACACATGACAGGCCCAGAACCAGGCCTGGTTGGACGTCTTAGGTATCAGTCTTCCCCGGAGCCAATCAGTGGGTGTGTCTGGCCCCGCTGTGTAGTCTGGGGAAGGGTACTTAAGGTGCTGAAGTCACATGTTCAGGGTTCAGCCATAGCTGCCTGTTCCTGATTACGGACCTGGGTAGACCCGCGAGGGGTCTCGGGCCTGGGATCGTTTGCCGTCCCGCAACATGGTCAGTTTGACTAGCTCCACAGATGGTCTGGAGCAAGGATCCATCTTTACCCGAGTCTCGGAACCGGCTGTTCCGAGGCACAGTAACTGAAGGAGGATTCAAGGCGTCCTGGTGTGCTCTCGTCACTGGAGGGGCACAGCAGCTCGCATAGGCAACCGGGGGAGGACTCTTCGGAGGAGGGCCAACAAGCTGGCATCTCAAGAAGAGCCTGGTTGCTGGGTTGTTATGGACACTAAAGAAGCCAAAATTTCACAGTACTGCTAAGGAGACAGAGAAAGTTCCAGGTACTGAGGAAAAGTTCCTATTCACCTTCATTTGAAAGTTTATTCTGTGTCAGAGACTTTACAAGTTTCCGGATCAAAGTGTTGGCTGCCATAATCTCTGCCTAGAGATTTGTTCAGCATTGAAGTACCCAGCTGCGAGTGGCTACTCTCTGGGTTTTGTTAGAGACATTCTAGTTGTCAGCAGTTCAAGGTGCCTGAGTTTCTTCATCCTCTGTTCATATTTGAGACTATGCTTGTTGGATGTTACCCCTGCAAATAAAAACCTTCAAAAAGGACTTTTATGGTGTCAGCATCCAAAGTTGTTGGGTACTAACCCTGATAACCCCTAGACACGGAAGAACAAGACAATATATTTTTGAGGGATATTTATTATATCAAAAACTAAAAAATACTGTGTTTTTTCGCTCTTTTTTCGCTCTTTTTTTGTTTATAGCGCAAAAAATAAAGGAGAGGTGATCAAATACCACCAATAGAAAGCTCTATTTGTGGGAAAAAAGGACTTCAATTTTGTTTGGGTACAACATTGCATGACCACACAATTGTCAGTTAAAGCGCCAAATCGCAAAAAGTGCTCTGGTCAGGAAGGGGGTAAAATCTTCCAGGGCTGAAGTGGTTAAAGTCAATGGGACCTGAACATCAAAAATCAAAAGTGCCCATTTTGAAGGCTTATATGCCAGTAATTGGGCATACAATGGTTATAGGGGGTCCGGGTCCTGCCCTGAGGTATCAATACATTTTTTTTGTAAAAAACGTAATTTTTAAATGAGCAGCGATTTTTTTTATTTTTAAAGTGAAAGCCTAAAAATGAAAAATTCCTTCCAATGTAGTGCCTGGGGGGTCCCATTAGTCTACCTGTAAAGTGGCAGATCTGTACCATGTCTAGAATCTGCTGCAGCAATAATTGAATTTATGAGGCCAAAGAAAATTACATTTTCCCTGCAAGCTGCCTTTATTTTGCTCAGCAACAGCTGGAGAGCCAGTGTGTATGTTGAGGCCACAATGGGTGCGTAAAAATTGGTCTTTGGGTGTCGGTGGCACCTTCCCACCGTAACCCTATATAGGTACTCTTGATGAAAGCAAGAATTGGCCATGCTGTAAAAATTTGCAATGATATGCACCTGTCAAGCAGGTGCTGAAAAAATACTCTTTGGGTGTCAGGGGCGCCTTCCCACCGTATCCCTATAGAGGTGCTCTTAATGAAGGCAAAAGCAATAATATGCATGTGGTTGGTGTTTTTGCCATGTTTGATGTGCCTGAGACACAGTTTGCAGATAGCAACAGTGTGATCTGCTGCAGATGTGCTGAAAAAGGCCCAGACAGCTGAGCTTTGGGGAGTGGGCCGGGAGATAACAGCTGCAGAATGTGATAGAATAGGGCCGACATCTTTCTTGATGTGGGTCTCCTTGTGGTTTTGCCGCCTCACCTTCCTTTTCCTCCTCTGCTCTCTCTGGCACCCAAGTAACATCAGTGACCTCATCATCATCATCATCATCTCCATCTCTTCCATCTTCATCATTACCACTGGAGACAACTTGCCAATACGCTGCGGCTTGGGGAACATGAATGCCAATTTGTCTACCAGTGTTCCTCCCTCTCTCTAGGCTCATGTTCCTGTCATCCTCAACCTCAGAGCCAACATCTGAATCCAGTAATGGCTGGGCATCATCAATGAGCAAGCGGCTGATGCTGTGGTCAAATAACTCAGCTGACTCCTCAATGGCGGATGTTGGGGCTATGGCAGGAATAGATGTGGACAAGGAGGCAGATTTATCCACTGCAGGGGACTGCACACTTGTCTCTGCTTGTGTGACAGAGGATGAGGTGGATGAGGAAGGTTTAGTAAGCCAGTCCACCACCTCCTCTGCATGCTGTGGCTGGATAGCATGGGCAAACTCACTAAACAGTGGAAATGATGCCCTGCCTGAGGACTGACCACCACGTCCACTTTTGCCTGTGGACACATTTGTTGCTGGCCCCCTTACAGTGCCAAGGGAACGTTTGCCTCTCCTTGTTGTCCTCCCAGACATTATTGGGAGGGAGGGGGCGGTGCTTATAAGCAAATGTAAAGAAGAAGTTGAAATCTGTACGTTGATGCACTTTAACCACTTCAATACAGGGCGTTTTCACCCCCTTCCTGCCCAGACCAATTTTCAGCTTTCAGCGCTGTTACAATTTTAATGACAATTGCGCAGTCATGCAACGCTGTACTCATATGAAATTTTGATAATTTTTTCCCCACCAATATAGCTTTATTTTGGTGGTATTTGATCACCTCTGCGGTTTGTATTTTGTGTGATATAAACAAAACAAGAGCAACAATTTTGAAAAAAACACAATATTTTTTACTTTTCGCTATAATAAATATCCCATAAAAAAAAAACAAATACACATTTTTTTCCTCAGTTTAGGCTGATATGTATTCTTCTACATATTTTTGGTAAAAAAAAAAATTTGCACACACAGATCCACGGTCCTGCTTTGTTCACAGGCAATCGTAGGTGCCTGGCAGACATCGCAGCCGTGGGGCATGCGCATCGGGTGCCTAGTGACGCGGCGGGCATGCACGTGTGTCGCTGGCGGCATGTGCCCCTTCCAGGCTCAGGAAGAAAAGACGTCATATGACGGCTGCCTGGAGGGACAAAGGGTTCCTGTGGTCAACATTAAGGATGGGCCCGGTGCTCGATGCGAACCCACGTTCGCATCGAGCACCGGGCGTTCGCTCGCTCGGCGAGCCCAGAACTATTTTGGCCGCTCGCATCACGTTCGTGTGAGGCGCGCGGCCCCGCAATGCATTGCGGCCGGCGCGGCCGACGCAGTGCATTGCTGGCTGATGATTGGCCAAGCATGCACTGTGACCCCGCATGCTTGGCCAATCACAGCCCCGGAAACTCGAAGAGCCATAATTGGCTACAGGCAGGACGCCTGTAGCCAATTACAGCTCAGGGGCTGTAGTACACGCCCCCCCCTATAAAAACGCCGCCACGCCGTCTGCGCCGGTCACATGCTGTTCCGGCGCAGATTGAGCAGGCTGTTTCTGTGACACTCTGCTGCATTTAGATAGTTAGAGAGATTCACTTGCAGAGATTGAGTTAGATAGATTCAGTTACAAAGATTGATTGACAAAGAGGGGCTTGTAGTGTGCTCGTGGCAGGCAGGCAGAGCTCCTATATTTTGTTACCAGAAGCACCTATAGGACTTGTAGTGTGTTCGTGGCAGGCAGGCAGAGCTCCTATATTTTGTTACCAGAAGCACCTATAGGACTTGTAGTGTGTTCGTGGCAGGCAGGCAGAGCTCCTATATTTTGTTACCAGAAGCACCTATAGGACTTGTAGTGTGTTAGTGGCAGGCAGGCAGAGCTCCTATATTTTGTTACCAGAAGCACCTATAGGACTTGTAGTGTGTTCGTGGCAGGCAGGCAGAGCTCCTATATTTTGTTACCAGAAGCACCTATAGGACTTGTAGTGTGTTAGTGGCAGGCAGGCAGAGCTCCTATATTTTGTTACCAGAAGCACCTATAGGACTTGTAGTGTGTTCGTGGCAGGCAGGCAGAGCTCCTATATTTTGTTACCAGAGGCACCTATAGGACTTGTAGTGTGTTAGTGGCAGGCAGGCAGAGCTCCTATATTTTGTTACCAGAAGCACCTATAGGACTTGTAGTGTGTTCGTGGCAGGCAGGCAGAGCTCCTATATTTTGTTCCCAGAGGCACCTATAGGACTTGAAGTGTGTTAGTCCCATTACACACACAGAGCTATATTTTCTTCCCAGAAGCACCTATAGGACTTGAAGTGTGTTAGTCCCATTACACACACAGAGCTATATTTTCTTCCCAGAAGCACCTATAGGACTTGAAGTGTGTTAGTCCCATTACACACACAGAGCTATATTTTCTTCCCAGAAGCACCTATAGGACTTGAAGTGTGTTAGTCCCATTACACACACAGAGCTATATTTTCTTCCCAGAAGCACCTATAGGACTTGAAGTGTGTTAGTCCCATCACACACACAGAGCTATATTTTCTTCCCAGAAGCACCTATAGGACTTGAAGTGTGTTAGTCCCATTACACACACAGAGCTATATTTTCTTCCCAGAAGCACCTATAGGACTTGAAGTGTGTTAGTCCCATTACACACACAGAGCTATATTTTCTTCCCAGAAGCACCTATAGGACTTGAAGTGTGTTAGTCCCATTACACACACAGAGCTATATTTTCTTCCCAGAAGCACCTATAGGACTTGAAGTGTGTTAGTCCCATCACACACACAGAGCTATATTTTCTTCCCAGAAGCACCTATAGGACTTGAAGTGTGTTAGTCCCATTACACACACAGAGCTATATTTTCTTCCCAGAAGCACCTATAGGACTTGAAGTGTGTTAGTCCCATCACACACACAGAGCTATATTTTGTTCCCAGAAGCACCTATAGGACTTGAAGTGTGTTAGTCCCATTACACACACAGAGCTATATTTTCTTCCCAGAAGCACCTATAGGACTTGAAGTGTGTTAGTCCCATCACACACACAGAGCTATATTTTCTTCCCAGAAGCACCTATAGGACTTGAAGTGTGTTAGTCCCATTACACACACAGAGCTATATTTTCTTCCCAGAAGCACCTATAGGACTTGAAGTGTGTTAGTCCCATTACACACACAGAGCTATATTTTCTTCCCAGAAGCACCTATAGGACTTGAAGTGTGTTAGTCCCATCACACACACAGAGCTATATTTTGTTCCCAGAAGCACCTATAGGACTTGAAGTGTGTTAGTCCCATCACACACACAGAGCTATATTTTCTTCCAGAAGCACCTATAGGACTTGAAGTGTGTTAGTCCCATTACACACAAAGAGCTATACTTTGTTCCCAGAAGCACCTATAGGACTTGAAGTGTGTTAGTCCCATTACACACACAGAGCTATATTTTCTTCCCAGAAGCACCTATAGGACTTGAAGTGTGTTAGTCCCATTACACACACAGAGCTATATTTTCTTCCCAGAAGCACCTATAGGACTTGAAGTGTGTTAGTCCCATTACACACACAGAGCTATATTTTCTTCCCAGAAGCACCTATAGGACTTGAAGTGTGTTAGTCCCATCACACACACAGAGCTATATTTTGTTCCCAGAAGCACCTATAGGACTTGAAGTGTGTTAGTCCCATCACACACACAGAGCTATATTTTCTTCCCAGAAGCACCTATAGGACTTGAAGTGTGTTAGTCCCATTACACACAAAGAGCTATACTTTGTTCCCAGAAGCACCTATAGGACTTGAAGTGTGTTAGTCCCATTACACACACAGAGCTATATTTTGTTCCCAGAAGCACCTATAGGACTTGAAGTGTGTTAGTCCCATTACACACACAGAGCTATATTTTGTTCCCAGAAGCACCTATAGGACTTGAAGTGTGTTAGTCCCATTACACACACAGAGCTATATTTTCTTCCCAGAAGCACCTATAGGACTTGAAGTGTGTTAGTCCCATCACACACACAGAGCTATATTTTCTTCCCAGAAGCACCTATAGGACTTGAAGTGTGTTAGTCCCATTACACACACAGAGCTATATTTTCTTCCCAGAAGCACCTATAGGACTTGAAGTGTGTTAGTCCCATCACACACACAGAGCTATATTTTCTTCCCAGAAGCACCTATAGGACTTGAAGTGTGTTAGTCCCATTACACACACAGAGCTATATTTTCTTCCCAGAAGCACCTATAGGACTTGAAGTGTGTTAGTCCCATTACACACACAGAGCTATATTTTCTTCCCAGAAGCACCTATAGGACTTGAAGTGTGTTAGTCCCATCACACACACAGAGCTATATTTTGTTCCCAGAAGCACCTATAGGACTTGAAGTGTGTTAGTCCCATCACACACACAGAGCTATATTTTCTTCCCAGAAGCACCTATAGGACTTGAAGTGTGTTAGTCCCATTACACACAAAGAGCTATACTTTGTTCCCAGAAGCACCTATAGGACTTGAAGTGTGTTAGTCCCATTACACACACAGAGCTATATTTTCTTCCCAGAAGCACCTATAGGACTTGAAGTGTGTTAGTCCCATTACACACACAGAGCTATATTTTCTTCCCAGAAGCACCTATAGGACTTGAAGTGTGTTAGTCCCATTACACACACAGAGCTATATTTTCTTCCCAGAAGCACCTATAGGACTTGAAGTGTGTTAGTCCCATCACACACACAGAGCTATATTTTGTTCCCAGAAGCACCTATAGGACTTGAAGTGTTTTAGTCCCATTACACACACACAGCTATATTTTCTTCCAGAAGCACCTATAGGACTTGAAGTGTGTTAGTCCCATCACACACACAGAGCTATATTTTCTTCCCAGAAGCACCTATAGGACTTGAAGTGTGTTAGTCCCATCACACAGAGCTCCTCTATTTTCTTTGCATAAGCACCCACAGGACTTCTAGTGTGTTAGTGGCATCACACAGAGCTCCTATATATTCTTCTCAGCAGCACCCACAGGACTTCTAGTGTGTTAGTGGCATCACACAGAGCTCCTCTATTTTCTTTGCATAAGCACCCACAGGACTTCTAGTGTGTTAGTGGCATCACACAGAGCTCCTCTATTTTCTTTGCAGAAGCACCCATAGGACTTCTAGTGTGTTAGTGGCATCACACAGAGCTCCTATATATTCTTCTCAGCAGCACCCACAGGACTTCTAGTGTGTTAGTGGCATCACACAGAGCTCCTCTATTTTCTTTGCATAAGCACCCACAGGACTTCTAGTGTGTTAGTGGCATCACACAGAGCTCCTCTATTTTCTTTGCATAAGCACCCACAGGACTTCTAGTGTGTTAGTGGCATCACACAGAGCTCCTCTATTTTCTTTGCAGAAGCACCCATAGGACTTCTAGTGTGTTAGTGGCATCACACAGAGCTCCTCTATTTTCTTTGCAGAAGCACCCACAGGACTTCTAGTGTGTTAGTGGCATCACACAGAGCTCCTCTATTTTCTTTGCAGAAGCACCCATAGGACTTCTAGTGTGTTAGTGGCATCACACAGAGCTCCTATATATTCTTCTCAGCAGCACCCACAGGACTTCTAGTGTGTTAGTGGCATCACACAGAGCTCCTCTATTTTCTTTGCAGAAGCACCCACAGGACTTCTAGTGTGTTAGTGGCATCACACAGAGCTCCTCTATTTTCTTTGCATAAGCACCCACAGGACTTCTAGTGTGTTAGTGGCATCACACAGAGCTCCTCTATTTTCTTTGCAGAAGCACCCATAGGACTTCTAGTGTGTTAGTGGCATCACACAGAGCTCCTCTATTTTCTTTGCAGAAGCACCCACAGGACTTCTAGTGTGTTAGTGGCATCACACAGAGCTCCTCTATTTTCTTTGCAGAAGCACCCATAGGACTTCTAGTGTGTTAGTGGCATCACACAGAGCTCCTATATATTCTTCTCAGCAGCACCCACAGGACTTCTAGTGTGTTAGTGGCATCACACAGAGCTCCTCTATTTTCTTTGCAGAAGCACCCACAGGACTTCTAGTGTGTTAGTGGCATCACACAGAGCTCCTCTATTTTCTTTGCATAAGCACCCACAGGACTTCTAGTGTGTTAGTGGCATCACACAGAGCTCCTCTATTTTCTTTGCAGAAGCACCCATAGGACTTCTAGTGTGTTAGTGGCATCACACAGAGCTCCTCTATTTTCTTTGCAGAAGCACCCATAGGACTTCTAGTGTGTTAGTGGCATCACACAGAGCTCCTATATTTTCTTCTCAGCAGCACCCACAGGACTACCGACTACAATGGCTGGAAGACCGCCAAGGGGAGGCAGAGCGTGCAGAGCCAAGAACACAGGGCAGGCAGGCTCTGTTTCTAGTGGACGTGGCCGTGGACGTGGACGTGGTCGTGCATCGTCATCAGCACGTGGCCATGGGACACGCGCGTCTTTGTTTTCGGCAGCTGGACATGTGGAGCCGCATCATGCTGAAGGCTTGGTAGAATGGATGACCAAGCCCTCCTCATCCTCCTCATCCTCTCTCACCCAGGCTCAGGGTACTGACAGAGCATCATCAGCCACCCCTTCCCTAGACCCACCATGTCCTCCTGAGGAGTCCCCCGAACTCTTTGAGCACAGTGTTGGGTACATGCTCCAGGAGGATGCCCAACGATTCGAAGGCTCGGATGACGATACCCAGCTTGAGGAATCTGGCAGTACAGTTCCACCAGCTGCAGCTTACTGCCAGGTTTGCTCTAGTGGTGAAGAGGGAGGGGATGATGAGGTCACTGACTCCACGTGGGTGCCTCAAGGGAGAGAGGATGAGGAGGAGGACGAGGAGGAGGAGGATGCGGCGTCACATGTCCAACGAGGCAGGATGCCCCCTGGAGGCCAGGTAGAGGCCAGCACAGCAACTGTACAACACCGCAGAGCTCCGCCTGTGCAGGGCGCTGCCTCTGCACGTTATCAGAAAAGTTCTTTGGTGTGGGCCTTTTTTGAGACGAGTGCAGCAGATCGCACCACTGCTATTTGCAATATTTGTCTCAAGCGTATCTCGCGTGGCCAAAACATCAGCCGCTTGGGCACGACAAGCATGACCAGACATATGGCGACCTGCCATGCAGCTCGTTGGCAGGCACACATAAAAGACCCACACCAAAGAACTAAGCGGACCTCTCCTTGCTCCTCCTCAGCTGGGATCTCCATCCCCACTACACCTTCAGTCCTCTCTGAAAGCTGCTCTGAGAGGACTGAAGGTGTAGAATTCGGTGTGTCACAACCAAGTACTTGCAGTACACCGACGTCCGAATGCAGCAGGCAAATTTCCCTGCCCCAGCTGCTGGACCGTAGAAAGAAGTACACTCCCAGCCATCCACATGCCCAGCGGTTGAATGCTAGCCTTGCTAAATTGCTAGCACTTCAACTGCTGCCTTTTCAGTTGGTAGACTCGGCCCCCTTCCGTGAGTTTGTTCAATGTGCGGTTCCTCAGTGGCAGGTTCCCAAACGCCACTTTTTCTCGCGGAAGGCGATTCCGTCTCTCTACCGGCATGTGGAGGGCAATGTCCATGCCTCGCTGGACAGGGCGGTCAGCGGTAAGGTGCATATTACCGCTGACTCATGGTCCAGCAGGCATGGACAGGGACGGTACCTTTCTTTCACGGCCCATTGGGTCACTCTATTGGCAGCTGGGAGGGATGCAGGACAAGGTGCAGTAGTGTTGGAGGTTGTCCCGCCACCACGCCTCCAAAACGCGACTACTGCTACTGGTTGTGACACACCTCTCTCCTCCACCCCCTCCTCTTCTTCTTCCTCCAGTGCTCTGTCCTTGGAACCAGCGGTGCTCCGTAGGCGTACAAGGGGCTACGCAAGTACGCAGGCAAAAAGATGCCATGCCGTGCTTGCGCTGGTGTGTTTGGGGGACAGGAGCCACACTGGGCCAGAGGTTCTGGCAGCTCTGCAGGGGCAGGCCGAGAGGTGGTTGACGCCACGTCAGCTTAAGCCAGGAATGGTCGTTTCTGACAATGGCACCAACCTCCTCTCCGCCCTGCGACAGGGGCAGCTCACCCATGTGCCCTGCATGGCTCACGTCCTCAACCTGGTGGTGCAGCGGTTCTTGGGCAGGTTCCCAGGCTTACAGGATGTCCTGAGGCAGGCCAGGAAAGTCTGTGTGCATTTCCGCCGATCTTATAATGCCAGTGCTCGGCTGACTGAGCTGCAAAAGGAGCTGAACCTGCCCAAGAACCGCCTAATATCTGACATGCCCACCAGGTGGAACTCAACGTTGGCCATGCTGCAGCGACTGCACACGCAGCAGAGGGCCATCAATGAGTACCTTTGCGACTACGGCACCAGGACAGGGTCAGGGGAGCTTGGTTTTTTTTCCCCACGTCAGTGGAGCATGATCAGGGATGCATGCACTGTCCTCTCACCATTTGAGGAGGCCACGAGGATGGTGAGCAGTGACAGTGCATGCATCAGTGACACTGTCCCTCTTGTCCACCTGTTGGAGCATACGCTGCGTGGGATAATGGACAGGGCACTTGAGGCAGAACAGAGGCAGGAAGAGGAGGACTTCCTTGCCTCTCAAGGCCCCCTTTATCCGGACAGTGTTCCTTCTGTCCCACCCATCACACAGGAAGAGGATGAGGAGGAGGAGGAGGAGGAGGAGGATTGTGTGAGCATGGAGGTGGAGCCTGGCACTCAGCATCAGCAGCAGCAGTCTTTTAGGGATGATGTACAGTCCCAACAAGCCAGTGGACTTGTACGTGGCTGGGAGGAGGTGGCTGGCGATCATGTCATCCTCAGTGACCCAGAAGACTCCGGACCGAATGCCTCAGCTAACCTACGCTGCATGGCCTCCCTGATCCTGCAAAGCCTGCGGAAGGATCCTCGTGTTCTTCGGATCAAGGAGAGGGACCATTACTGGCTGGCCACTCTCCTTGATCCGCGGTACAAGGGTAAGGTTGCGGACCTTATCTTGCCGTCGCAGAGGGAGCAGAGGATGAGACATCTCAGGGAGGCCTTGCAGAAAGGTCTGTGCAACGCGTTCCCAGAAACTGGGAGGCTACAAACTCCTGGTCCTGGGCGACGAGTTGCTGAGGCTTCGGTCAGTGGCAGAAGGAGCGGTGGGGAAGGTGGACGTCTGACCGATGCGTTCAGACAATTTTTTAGTCCGCAGCCCCAAGGTATGATCGGTTCCAGCAACCATCGCCAGCGTCTGATATACATGGTGCAGGAATACCTTGGGGCAAGGTCAGACTTGGACACCTTTCCCACCGAAAATCCTCTGGCTTACTGGGTCCTGAGGATGGATCACTGGCCAGAGCTTGCACAGTATGCAATTGAGCTACTGGCCTGTCCTGCCTCCAGCGTTCTTTCCGAACGCACATTCAGTGCTGCTGGAGGATTTGTGACTGATCATAGGGTGCGCCTGTCCACCGCCTCGGTTGATCGACTGACATTCATCAAAATGAATCAGTCTTGGATCACCACCAGCTACCAGGCACCTGAGGCGGATATAACCGAATAATTTTTAATGTCACATCCCTTCAAGACTGCCTATGCTGATGCTGAGTGACTGTCCTCTTATGTTCACTGACTATCCTCTTCCTCCTCCTCAATGATCCATGCCACCACACCAGTGCCTAAGGCACAATTTTTCAGCCCCTGTTTAACAGGGGCGTGTACTTACAATTTTTAAAAAAAATGCTTCGCAACACGTGTGACTGCTGTGCTCCAAGTACAGTCTCTGTGAGGGCCGTGTTGCAGTGTTGTGGCACCAGCACCAGTGCCTAAGGCACAATTTTTCAGCCCCTGTTTAACAGGGGCGTGTACTTACAATTTTTTAAAAAAATGCTTCGCAACACGTGTGACTGCTGTGCTCCAAGTACAGTCTCTGTGAGGGCCGTGTTGCAGTGTTGTGGCACCAGCACCAGTGCCTAAGGCACAATTTTTCAGCCCCTGTTTAACAGGGGCGTGTACTTACAATTTTTTAAAAAAATGCTTCGCAACACGTGTGACTGCTGTGCTCCAAGTACAGTCTCTGTGAGGGCCGTGTTGCAGTGTTGTGGCACCAGCACCAGTGCCTAAGGCACAATTTTTCAGCCCCTGTTTAACAGGGGCGTGTACTTACAATTTTTTAAAAAAAATGCTTCGCAACACGTGTGACTGCTGTGCTCCAAGTACAGTCTCTGTGAGGGCCGTGTTGCAGTGTTGTGGCACCAGCACCAGTGCCTAAGGCACAATTTTTCAGCCCCTGTTTAACAGGGGCGTGTACTTACAATTTTTAAAAAAAATGCTTCGCAACACGTGTGACTGCTGTGCTCCAAGTACAGTCTCTGTGAGGGCCGGGTTGCAGTGTTGTGGCACCAGCACCAGTGCCTAAGGCACAATTTTTCAGCCCCTGTTTAACAGGGGCGTGTACGTACAATTTTTTTTAAAAAAAAAATGCTTCGCAACACGTGTGACTGCTGTGCTCCAAGTACAGTATCTGTGAGGGCCGGGTTGCAGTGTTGTGGCACCAGCACCAGTGCCTAAGGCACAATTTTTCAGCCCCTGTTTAACAGGGGCGTGTACTTACAATTTTTAAAAAAAATGCTTCGCAACACGTGTGACTGCTGTGCTCCAAGTACAGTCTCTGTGAGGGCCGTGTTGCAGTGTTGTGGCACCAGCACCAGTGCCTAAGGCACAATTTTTCAGCCCCTGTTTAACAGGGGCGTGTACTTACAATTTTTAAAAAAAAATGCTTCGCAACACGTGTGACTGCTGTGCTCCAAGTACAGTCTCTGTGAGGGCCGGGTTGCAGTGTTGTGGCACCAGCACCAGTGCCTAAGGCACAATTTTTCAGCCCCTGTTTAACAGGGGCGTGTACTTACAATTTTTAAAAAAAAATGCTTCGCAACACGTGTGACTGCTGTGCTCCAAGTACAGTATCTGTGAGGGCCGGGTTGCAGTGTTGTGGCACCAGCACCAGTGCCTAAGGCACAATTTTTCAGCCCCTGTTTAACAGGGGCGTGTACTTACAATTTTTAAAAAAAAATGCTTCGCAACACGTGTGACTGCTGTGCTCCAAGTACAGTCTCTGTGAGGGGTTGCAGTGTTGTGGCACCAGCACCAGTGCCTAAGGCACAATTTTTCAGCCCCTGTTTAACAGGGGCGGGTAATTACAAATCTTGATCTAATAGTTCACAGCAGGGCCCATTCCTGCGCCCACCAAGAGTAACTATGAGGGCCTGCAGTCTTGTGGCAACACCGTCCACCACCACCGCCAAAGGCCCAATTTTTCTGCCCTGTTCATCAGGTGCTTGCAATTACAAATCTTGATCTAATAACTCACAGCAGGGCCCATTCCTGCGCCCACCAAGAGTAACTATGAGGGCCTACAGTCTTGTGGCAACACCGTCCACCACCACCGCCAAAGGCCCAATTTTTCTGCCCTGTTCATCAGGTGCTTGCAATTACAAATCTTGATCTAATAACTCACAGCAGGGCCCATTCCTGCGCCCACCAAGAGTAACTGTGAGAGCTTACAGTCTTGTGGCAAAACCGTCCACCACCACCACCACCACCACCCCCAATTTTTCTGCCCTGTTCAACAGGTGCATGCAATTACAAATCTTGATCTATTAACTCACAGCAGGGCCCATTCCTGTGCCCACCAGTCTTGTGGCTACACCAACATCTAATAGGGCAAATTTCTGCAGAGTATATACGCCAGGCCCCTACTTTCAAACATCCAACTTACAAACGACTCCTACTTGCAAATGGAAAGAGAAAACAGGAAGTGAGAGGAAATCTACCCTAGGAAGGGAAATTCTATCCTGTTAGATTTAATTTGGGAAAAAGGTATCTCCTCTCTACTGATACTTTATCACCAATCCTTGTTTCAATTAAAACCCCACTTTTCCAAAAACATTTGTCATTGGGACGGAAAGTGAGGTGACATGTTCTGAACAGATGTGCAAAGACAGCAAATGTTACAGGGGTGATAACCCCTCCCTATGTTCTCCAAAAAGCTTAAAAATAGATTTTTTTGGGATGGAGCTACACTTCATAATGTACCTGTTCAGATTCTACTTAAGATCAAACCTAAAGCCGCAAGTGGTTTTAAATGGCTTCTTTTTTTCCTTTACAAATGTCATTTTGTGCAAGGACAGTTCTAAACACGGGAAACACATGCCACTTCACAGGCATACTTTGGACACCCCCCAGGTACCATATTTAAAGGAAAATGTCACTTTTTTTTTTCACTTTATGCATCATTAAAATGACTGCTCCCGAAAAAACGTTAGTTTTTAAAAGTTCTTTTTGCATTGATATATGTCCCCTGGGGCAGGACCCGGGTCCCCAAACCTGTTTTATGACATTAACATGCATATTGGCCGTTGTAATTAGCACTTTTGATTTCGAACGTTCGCGTCCATTATAACGTATAGGGTTCGAAAATTCGCGCGAACTTTCGGTCCGTTCGAAGGTTCTGGTTCGAACCGAACCCGGGGGTGTTCGGCTCATCCCTAGTCAACATATGAATATGTGCTGTAAGCAAATGGTTAATCAATGTAAAGAGGTGTTTGGTGCACTAATTTGAGTACCCACAATACCCCATGTTGATGGGGACAAGGGCCTCATCCCCACAACCCTTGCCCAAGGGTTGTGGGGGTGTGCAGGCGGGGTACTTATCGGAATCTGAAAGCCACCTTTAACAAGGGGACCCCCAGATCCCGGCCGCCGCCCCTGTGTGAAATGGTAGCAGGGTACGAATGTACCCCTACCGTTTCACAAAAAAAGTGTCAAAATGTTTAAAAAAAATGCAGCTTGGGACAAGTCATTCATTAAAAAATAAAAAAATAAATATGTCCCAGGATGTCCATTCATCTTCTTATATCGCTCCGCTGACGGAACCGAAAAAAAAAAAAACGCCACCGATCCGCCTCCATGGGAGGCTTCCGCCATGTGACGCCTTATCGCCTTTGACAGTTTTTATATAACTGAGGGTGGGGCCACCTGGTGATGTACCCGGGTGACCCCGCCCCCTCTGACGCCACAAGGACTTTCCCATGGCTTCCCCGTGGCGTCAGAGGGGGCGGGGTCATCTGTTTACGTAACCAGGTGGCCCCGCAACCCCCTCTGACGCCACTGGGAAGCCATGGGAAAGTGCCGTGGCGTCAAACGTCACCGGGTGGCTCGTCCTCAGTTATATAAGAACTATCAAAGGCGATGAAGCGTCACACTGTGGGAGCCTCCCATGGAGGCAGATCGTGGCGGAACTTTTTTATTTTTTGGTCCGTCGGCGGAGCGATATAAGAAGATAAGTCCTTATAAGATATAAGTAATTTTTTAATAAAGGACTTGTCCCAAGCTGTGTCTTGTTTTTTTTTTAAATTTTGACACTTTTTCCAGATTCCGATAAGCCCCCCACCCACAGACCCCCACAACCACCGGGCAAGGGTTCTGGGGATGAGGCCCTTGTCCCCATCAACATCCCCCAAAGCCCCCACCCCATGTTGAGTGCATGTGGCCTGGTATGGTTTAGGAGGGGGGCACTCTCTCGTCCCCCCTCTTTTCCTGCGGCCTGCCAAGTTGCATGCTCAAATAAGGGTTTGGTATGGATTTTGGGGGGACCCCTACGCCATTTTTTTTACATTTTGGTGCAGGGTTCCCCTTAAAATCCATACCAGACCTGAAGGGTTTGGTATGGCTTTTGGGGGGGGGGGGGCTACACCATTTTTTTTTATTTGGCGCATGGTTCCCCTTAATTTCCATATCAGACCCGTAGGGCCTGGTATGGATTTTAGGGAGACCCCCACGCATTTTTTTTAAATTTTGGTTTGGGGTTCTTAATATTCATACCAGACCCACAAGGGCCTGGTAATGGACTGGGGGGATCCCATGCTCTTTTTTTCAATGAGATTTATCTATATTGCCGAGACTCGACAATTCATTACAGTCGCGATCAGATGAATGAATGAATGAATGAATGAATAACTTGTATAGCGCTACAATGCGAACTGAATCGCCTCAAGGCGCTGTTGACGTTTGGTTATCAGCTTCTAGAAGAGGTAGGTCTTGAGTTTCTTCCTGAAGGCCTGATGGTTTTCTTCCATGCGAATGTCGGTTGGTAGAGCGTTCCATAGCCGAGGTCCCTGGACAGCGAATCTCCGTTCCCCCTTTGATTTGTAGCGGGATTTAGGAATGAGGAGAAGATTTTGATTAGCCGATCGAAGACTACGATTCGGTGTATAGTGTTTTATTTTCTCGCGAAGGTATTGCGGAGCGTTTCCATGTGCGCATTTGTGGGTGAGGCAGAGGGTCTTGAATGCGATCCGATTCCTTACGTTTAGCCAATGTAGGTTCCTCAGGGAAGGGGAGATGGATTCCCAGGGTTTTTTCCCTGTTATCAGCCTTGCCGCCGTGTTTTGGATAAGTTGTAAGCGCGCAAGTTGATATTGGGGTAATCCTATGTAAAGGGAGTTAGCGTAGTCCAGTCGAGAATTGATGACTGTTCCAACTACCACTGCTTTGTCCTCCTTTGGAATGAAGGGGAGGAGTCTGCGTAGCAGGCGGAGCAGATGGTGAGAACCACTGACCACTGCTCCTATTTGGGCATCCATTGACATTTCAGAGTCAAAAATGACTCCGAGACTCTTAGCCTTGGTCCTTGGGGCGATGGTCTGTCCAAAGATGGTAGGAGGTGTCCAAGGGATCTTGGTTCGGGGGTTATGCTTTGCATGTAGAATAAGAAGTTCTGTTTTTGATTCATTAAGTTTGAGGGAGCTAGTGGTCATCCAGTCGTCTATCATAGAGAGGCATTTTCCTAATTGCTGATGATGGTCTTTTTGTCCGGTGATACGAAAATATAATTGAGTGTCGTCAGCGTATGAGTGGAAGCAGAGGTCTGATCTTCTGATGATGTTGAGGAGTGGGCGGATGTAGATGTTGAAGAGCACTGGCGACAAGGGTGATCCTTGAGGGACTCCACAGGAGATTGCCCGGGTTTCAGAGGTGAAAGCTCCTAGTTTCACCGTCTGAGAGCGATTTCCTAAGAAGGATGCGAACCATTGTAGATCTGAGCCAGTGACTCCTGCTACTTCTGTGAGGCGGATGAGTAGAGTGTTGTGGTCCACAGTATCAAACGCTGCACTGAGGTCCAACAGTACCAGGAGACATGATTCTCCGTCATCCGCTGCTTCGAGGGCGTCGTCCCAAATCTTCAGGAGTGCGGTTTCTGTCCCATGGCCTGGGCGGAATCCTGATTGTAACGGGTCCAGGAGTGTGTGTGTGTCCAGGTGGCGTTGTATCTGTTGTACTACCGCTTTCTCCATGATCTTGGAAATGTTGTTCAAGCTTGTTATCGGTCTTCGGTGGTTGGGGTCCCTGGGGTCGAGGTTGGGTTTCTTTAGTAGGGGTTTGATGATGCCTTGTTTGAGGGCGCCTGGAACAATCCCTTCTTTGAACGATTGATTTATGAGGTGCGTTATGGTGGGAGCCAGGATGTCGGAGCATTCTTTCAGGAGTTTTGTGGGGATGATGTCAATAGAAGATGTGCTGTCTCTGAGATTTTTGATGATGTTTTTAGTGGTATCCGTGGTGATTGGGATCAGAGAAAACCTTGGTGGTTGTGGGATATTTGTGTCGATATCGATTTTTTGCTCTGCTTGCCTGCCGTCGGATGTTTTTTTCTGATCAATTGTAATCCTAATGTTGACGATTTTATTGATGAAAAAATCTGATAATTCATTGCAGAAATCTTGGGTTTCATTAGCGGGGGGCTCTAAGCATGCTGGGTTCATCGACTGAGCGACTATTTTAAAAAGTTCCCGGGGGCGGTTTAAGGCCGCTGAGATGGTATTTGAGAAATGGTCTTTTTTTGCTTTGAAGATTGCCTTCTGATAATTCTGTGTCAGTCCTTTGTATTTTGTGTGATTTTCCTTGGTGGGATTTATTCTCCATGCTCTTTCGGCTCTTCTGCGTTCTTGCTTGAGTAGCGTGAGCGAGCTGTTGAACCATCCTGCGTTTTTCCTCCTGATGAGTGTTCTGCGTTTTGGAGCCACTGAGTCTGCTGATTGTAGTAATACATTGTTTAGGGAGCTGAGAGTTTGCTCCGATGAGTGGGTTAAATTCAGAGTTGCTATTTTGTTTGATAAGGTGGTTTTGAAGGATTCAGAATGCAGTTTTTTCTGCGATCTGGTCCAATGGGTTGTTGTTGCAGGTTTCTGTTTTTGGTGGGTGATGTTGGTGGAGATTTTGAATTTGATGGCGTGGTGATCCGTCCATGGTAGTGGTATGTTGTCTACTGTGTTGATGTCCAGATTTTGTTTGAAGATGAGGTCCAGAGTGTGTCCTGACCCGTGTGTGGGGGTCTTTATCAGTTGCTGGAGACCCAGTTCTTCTAGTTGGCTGATGCAGGCGGTCGCGATAGGGTCTTGGGTAGAGTTTGCCCAGAGGTTGAAGTCTCCAAGTACCAGGAGGTTTTTGGATTTCAGTGTGTGTATTGAGATAAACTCCGTGAGTGGTGTAAGCAGATTGGTCTTTGGTCCTGGTGGTCTGTAGCAGAGTAAAATGTGGGTGGTATCATGGGGTGTTGATTGAAGATGTAGCGTCAGTGTCTCCATAAAAGGTACTGGGTTCTGTAAGATTGGTTTGGTGAGCGCCAGGTGCGATTTAAAAATCACTGCTAGGCCTCCTCCTTTTTTTCCTATCCGATGTTCAGTTAGGATCCTGTAGTTCTCCGGCACCAATTCGGTGAGGATGGTGTTGCAGTCGGGTGTTAGCCAGCTTTCCGTGATGAAGAGGCAGTCTATATTGTTTTGAGTGATGAAGTCGTGTACTTCTAGTCTGTGTTTGGCTGCAGATCTGGTGTTGATCATGGCGCATGCTAATTGTTGTGGTTGGGTCGGTATCTTCCTGTTTTTGCAGGTTGATTGTAGATCGGTCTTTAATAGATGTTCTTTCCGTAGAATTTTTTGAATGGGAGCTGGCAAAGTTGCGGTGGAATTTCTTAGTCTGTGGAGGACTTCTGCTGAATATTTAAAGTAGCACATGGCCAGAGGATGAAGTTTAATGGTCCTTGGATGACTGAGCTGATGATCCGGATCCGGGTTTGTCCTGTTATCAGTCTAAGTATCAGACTTGCCGCCGCGTAGACTAAAGCCAGCAAGTTGATCGTGTGGTGCCCTATGTGTGAAGATGTTGATCCTGATCCGGGTTTGTCCTTTTATCAGTCTAGGTATCAGACTTGCCGCCGTATAGACTAAAGCCAGCAAGTCGATCGTGTGGTGCCCTATGTGTGAGGACTCGGTTTGGTTGGGTAGTAGATTCCTGGCTGTTCCAGCTGCCTCTGCTTGTTGCGAGGAATCCTGGACCAGAAGAATGCTGCTGGTGACAGCAGCGGTGTGTTGCTTGGTTGGAGCGAATAGTTCCTGTAGGGGTGATGGGGGCCTGTTGAACCTACCACCCTCTCGTTGATCCAGAGGAAGGCGAAAAAACCCCTAACTGTGCCAGCCAATTGCTCAGCGAGGGGAAAAAAAATTCCTTCCTGACCCCGAGAGGCGGTCGGACCACAGTGCCCTGGATCAACTGCTAATGGGGGGGGGGACCCCGAGAGCTTACCTGTTTGGAGATAATCCCTGAAGCGCTTGCTGTGTTGCCTGGTGCTTCTGCGATGAAGTCGGTTGCTGGGTAGGGGTGTGCTGAAGGGGGAGTGGGCACGCCGACCTGCGGAAGGGGGAAAGGATAAGCTGGGGGGTGGGATGAGGTGGGGTGAGTCTCATCCGCAGCCGGTTCCTTCCTCGTCTATAGGCTAGAAGCGCGGCAATGGCGGCTGTGGATGTGACCCCACCTGGGGGACTGACCTGTGGTGGAAGGAGTGCCCGAAGTGTCTGCTGGGGGGTCCAGGAGGTCCTGGGGATGTCCTTGCAGTAACTGGGTGTAGTGGGTGTACCAAGATGGCCGCCGGACTAGGCCCAAGCTGCAGCCTGTCCTGGCTCTGGTGGTTCCTGGTTCTAGGTGAGTGCTGGAGGGCTTGAGGGCTGGGAGGCGGGGGGGGGGGACTTGCCGCAGCCCAGTTGGACCAAAGGGGGCTGAAGAGGCGATTGGGGGGGGGGGGCAGATGGCCGGGACTAGGCCGAAGCCGGGGACTCGCCTGTCGGCTGAAGCCCAGGTGGGCAGCTGTGGACGGTGTGGCGGAAGTAGGGGGCTGATTGGTTGCGGGGGCCCACGGGAATCCGCAGTGGGGTCCGGGTATGCTGAGCACTGGCTGGGACTCCTGACTAAGGCAGAGGGGAAGCAGATGGCCGGCTTCGGCCGGGACTAGGCCGGAGCCGGGGACTTTCCTGGCTGCTAAGCCCGACGGGCGGCCGCGGCCGGCGCGGAGAAAAAAAGGGCCAATTGATTGCGGGGGGCCTGCGGGGCCGCAGTGGGTCCAATGGATGGGGGGACTGGCTGGGTCCCGCTCCCCGGGGCTGTGGGCTCCTAAGCCTCCTAAAGGCTGGAGCTGCTGCCTGGGGCTGCTGGCTGGAGCTGCTAGGCGCACGTCTGCACGTCTCTGATCTGCAGAAGGAGAAAGCCGGGCTCCTCCACTAGTAAAAGAGCTAGCAGAAGATAGCGGAGGAGTCCGGCGAGGAGACCCCCCAAGACGGAAGAAGACCCCCGGAGCTGTGCAATAAAGTATTTTTAAAAATTGTGTCGTTTTTTATTTACACTTTTTTCCTTAGGTGAAGGGGTAGGGGTAGCCGTACCCCATACTTATTCACATAGGGGGGCGGTATCTGGGGGCCCCCTTATTAAAGGGGGCTCCCGGATTCCGATAAGCCCCCCGCCCGCAGACCCTGAAAACCAATGGCCAGGGTTATCGGGAAGAGGCCCTTGTCCTCATCAACATGGGACAAGGTGCTTTGGGTTGGGGGGCCGCAGGGCCCCCCTTTCCCCAGGGCACCCCCATGTTGAGGGCACGCGTCCTGGTACGGCTCAGGAGGGGGGGCCCTGCTCGTCCCCACCCGCTTTTCTGACCGGCCAGGCTGAATGCTCTTATAAGGGTCTGATATGGATATTGGGGGACCCCCACACCGTTTTTTTGGCGTAGGGATTCCCCTTTAAATCCATACAAGGTGACGGGGCTAGCGAGGTGTCAATGTCGCCGATCGAGGCGGCGGCATTCAATTCCTTCACTAGTCCCGTCTACCTGGAGTCACGTTCTAAATGAACGGACTTTACTACGTGTGTGGGGCAAGTCCGTTCATTTCAAAAGTCCCGCGGACTTCCGTCAAAAGTCCGGGCGTGTGTGGGCAAGTCTACACGTTCGGAAAGTCCGACGGACCTCCGCTGGACAATCCGGCCGAAAAGTCCGATCGTGTGTACGTGTGTGGCTTTAGAGTGACAGCTTTTCGATCGTGAAACTATTGTTTATTATTTTGTTTGTAAGTTATAGAGGCCACAAAGTATGGTATATACAGTATATCTGAAAATTGATCAATCCTTATACTGACACCCTATCTAATTTCTTTAGGCCTAGAAATGCCAAGACAGTAAAAATACCCCCAAATGAAAATAAAAAAAAAATCTAATTTTTTTTTTTTTTTTACATTGTCATGGTTATGCAGTAATCTTTCCCTGTTTGCTTACCTCTCCTCATGTGTTCCAACTAAGAGGCCAGCCACTCTCACCTGGTGGGTTTTATAACCTCTCCTCTAAGCATGGCTCCACCCCAGGCCCTATCAGGGAACCCTATATTAACCTGTGCACTGCAAGCCAGTGGTGCTGATCAACCATTGTGTATCCGTGGTGTGTTCGGCTTCCTGGTTCCTGGTTCCTGCTTGTCGTGTGCTCTATGTTTGTCTCTGTTACCGACCTTGGCGTGTTCTCAACTATTCCTGTCTGCTTGTGATCTTGACCCTTTGGCATGTCCCCGACCATCCCTGTCTGCCTGTGACCCTGAACCTTTTGCGTGTACTCTGTTGTTCCTGTTTACTCTGACCTCTGCCTTATCCCTTTACTATCCTTGTCGTTCCAGCCTGCTGCTTCCTTCTCCTGTAGTCTACTGTGAGCGTGAGCTGTGAGACCCTGGGGGTCGCGACCTGGAGCCAGACTGCAGCGAAGTCCATCCTCACCACTAGAGGCTCTGGCGAACACCTGCTGGCTCTTAGACTCCGCGCCCTGGGGAATCTATGCTCTAGTTCCCACTGGGATCTGTGTTAGTGATCCAGTAGACCTGTGTCCTGAATCTCCCTGGGTACAATCCGCAGCAGTCAGTCCTAAGGTCCACTACCTAGCGGTGCACTTCCAATTCCTACTGAGTGCACCTGTCACCTGGTCTCAGGTGACCTGACAGTTTGATCAGCCATGGACCCAGCTGATGTGCCGCTACCCGCAGATGATCCATTGCAGGGCTTAGTTCGCAGACTTGAGACCCAAGAATCGCATCAGACCCAGGTGATGCGATTCCTTCAGGATTTGGCATCCCGTTTTGAACAGGTTCAGGCCTCATTAGGACCCCCGGTTCAACAACCTCAAACGCTATCTACTGCTGCACCTATCGCATCAGTCGCAGCCACACATTCATTACAACTACCAGCTCCGGCCCATTTCTCTGGGGACTCCAAGGCTTGCAGGGGGTTCCTTAGCCAGTGCACAATTCATTTTGAACTTCAGCCCCAAAACTTCCTGGTCGATCGGGCGAAAGTCGCATATATTATATCCCTCCTGTCAGGCGAGGCGCTAGCTTGGGCTGCCCCTCTGTGGGAACTGAATGACCCAGTGGTTTCTAGCCTGTCTGATTTCTTGAAACTTTTTCGGAATATCTTCGAGGAACCGGGTCGTGTCTCCTCAGCAGCTAGCGCTCTTTTACGTCTCCGTCAAGAGTCCGCTTCTGTGGGCCAGTATGCTCTTCAGTTCCGTATCCTCACAGCTGAATTGAGCTGGAATAATGAGGCCCTAGTTGCAACCTTTTTGCATGGCCTCTCTGATAGAGTGAAGGATGAATTAGCAGGAAGATCCCTTCCTGTTGATCTGGACAGTGTCATCACCTTGTGTAACCAGATCGATATTCGCTTTCAGGAGAGGGCCCTGGAAAAAAGACTCCAGCACTCCCCGTTCTTTAGTCAGCCTGAGCTCCCAGTCCCTTCTCTTCGATCCGATGAGCACCCCCTGCCTGCTGAGGAACCTATGCAGTTGGGCTGGACCAAGTTATCTCCCGAAGAACGCGCTAGGCGCAGAACTCTGGGCCTATGCCTCTATTGTGGGGCCAAAGGTCATTTCCGTGACACTTGTTCTCTTCGTCTGGAAAAACGCTCAGGGCTAATACATCTGGAAGGTGGAGTATTAGACCCTGAAATATCACCTTCACCTTCTCGTCTTCTCCTTTCTGTGTTGCTTCATGTCGGCACTTCCTCTCGTTCGGTCTCAGCACATCTGGATTCCGGAGCCGCTGCCAATTTCATGGATTGGGAAACTGCATCCTCCATGAGACTTACCCTTTTGCCCCTTACAACGCCATTGGTGGTCTTGGCGATTGATGGCACTGTTCTCCCAGGGGGCCCTATCCGCTTCCAGACCCTTCCTGTTAAGATGTCAGTAGGGACACTCCACCAGGAGTGGATATCCTTCCTTGTCTTACCTAAGGCTTCATCTCCTATCATATTAGGTCTTCCTTGGTTACGGCTCCATTCCCCACACGTTGACTGGACTGCTGGACAGATCCTGGCTTGGGGTTCCTCCTGTTCCTCTTCCTGCCTACTCAAGGTTACCCCAAAAGAGAAACCTCCTGTTGCCATCATCCCAGTAGCTTCTGCTCGTCCCGCTGTATATAGTGATCTCTGGGATGTGTCCTGCAATAGTCGGACTGATGCGATTGAGATGGTCACTACACCTGACAATACTATTCAGTCGGCCTCTGCACTAGTTATGCCAGTCCAGCCCATGCCCAGTGAGCTTTGTGCTTCTTGTTCAGGACCTTCTGTAACCTGGCCTCACCCTACTGCTACTATGCCCTTAACCATTCCTAAAAAGCCTTTAGTCCTGTACAAGTCCTCTCGTCCTCTCGTCCTCTCCCTACCTCGGTTCCGGTCTCCGAGGATAATCTAAAATACGAGGTTAGTCAAGTTTTGGATTCCCGACTCCGTAAAGGCATTCTTCAATACCTCGTACATTGGAAAGGGTTTGGTCCTGAGGAGAGGTCTTGGATCACTGCATCTGAGGTCCTTGCTCCTCATCTGTTGAGGAGGTTCCATCTGGAGTTTCCCTTTAAGCCTGGACCCAGGTGGGGGAGGGGGAGGCCTCATAAGAGGGGGGGTACTGTCATGGTTATGCAGTAATCTTTCCCTGTTTGCTTACCTCTCCTCATGTGTTCCAACTAAGAGGCCAGCCACTCTCACCTGGTGGGTTTTATAACCTCTCCTCTAAGCATGGCTCCACCCCAGGCCCTATCAGGGAACCCTATATTAACCTGTGCACTGCAAGCCAGTGGTGCTGATCAACCATTGTGTATCCGTGGTGTGTTCGGCTTCCTGGTTCCTGGTTCCTGCTTGTCGTGTGCTCTATGTTTGTCTCTGTTACCGACCTTGGCGTGTTCTCAACTATTCCTGTCTGCTTGTGATCTTGACCCTTTGGCATGTCCCCGACCATCCCTGTCTGCCTGTGACCCTGAACCTTTTGCGTGTACTCTGTTGTTCCTGTTTACCCTGACCTCTGCCTTATCCCTTTACTATCCTTGTCGTTCCAGCCTGCTGCTTCCTTCTCCTGTAGTCTACTGTGAGCGTGAGCTGTGAGACCCTGGGGGTCGCGACCTGGAGCCAGACTGCAGCGAAGCCCATCCTCACCACTAGAGGCTCTGGCGAACACCTGCTGGCTCTTAGACTCCGCGCCCTGGGGAATCTATGCTCTAGTTCCCACTGGGATCTGTGTTAGTGATCCAGTAGACCTGTGTCCTGAATCTCCCTGGGTACAATCCGCAGCAGTCAGTCCTAAGGTCCACTACCTAGCGGTGCACTTCCAATTCCTACTGAGTGCACCTGTCACCTGGTCTCAGGTGACCTGACATACATACTGTCACCAGTACAGCATAATCATATGACTGGCGTGGTAGTGATCAGGGACACTGACTGGTGACAGTATGTAAAAAAAAAAAAAATATATATATATATATATATATATATATATTTTTTTTTCATTACATTATTTTTTTACTTTTTTTTGATACACATTATGATTGCTTATACCAGTGAATTTCATTGGTATAAGCAACCATTTTTACTGAATGAAACTGAACCATTCAGTGTCTTTTTTTGTGATTACCTGCGCCAAAGCTAATCACATGGTACAGATGGGCTGTGATTGGCTGTACCATGTGATCACTGTGATCCCAGTTAGCAACACAATTGTACACAACGGATGGCATGAAAGGAAGCCATACATTGTTTATAATTGTCATGTGATCTGCTGTGATTGGTCACAGAGATCACATGATACTGGAAGTGGGCTAGTATAGTGATCAGTTATCAGCTGTGTCCGGTGGACACAGCCGGTGACATACCATGCAGCTGCCATGCAAGTGGCACCTTTTGGGAGAATGTCATATAATGTTCATTCAGAAGGATGAAAGGCCCACCCGGCTGTCAATCTGCTATAAGTTGGGTGGGAAGGTGTAAATATATTTATTTATTCAATTTAGTTAGGGCACTGTAGGCATAGCTCTAGGTTGGGGACTCAATTCAGCATACATTTTTCATAAAAACATACTTTTATTTGGTACAAATATCAATTAAAATCATATCAAACTATTTTGTTAAAATCTATATCATACTTGCCTATAGTAACCCGTGTATATTAACTGCCTAATTCCATGCCATAACTAGTATACATTTACAGATTCATGGTTACAACTCCATTAATATCCACCATAATTACAAAGGAGGATTTTTTTTACTAATAATGCATATTTCTTTTTTATAGAAATGAGGACAGATTTCAGTAATTTAGGAATTATTTATTTAAATCTAAATACCTACATATCTGTTTTGATCTGTCAATTATACTTTTAAGG
>CM053030.1:171660590-171711475 GCA_028564925.1 Lithobates sylvaticus | reverse complement strand
AGCCTTCCATGTGCCATAGTCTTCCAGCCTTCCATGTGCCATAGTCTCCCAGCCTTCCATGTGCCATAGTCTTTCTGCCTTTCATGTACCATAGTGCCATAGTCTTCCTGCCTTCCATGTACCATAGTCTTTTCGCCTTCCATGCACCATAGTATTCCTGCCTTCCATGTACCATAGTCTTTCTGCCTTCCATGTACCATAGTGCCATAGTCTTCCCGCCTTCCATGTACCATAGTCTTCTCGCCTTCCATGTACCATAGACTTCTCGCCTTCCATGTACCATAGTCTTCCTGCCTTCCATGTACCATAGACTTCTCGCCTTCCATGTACCATAGTCTTCCTGCCTTCCATGTACCATAATCTTCCTGCCTTCCATATACCATAGTGCCATAGTCTTCCTGCCTTCCATGTGCCATAATCTTCCTGCCTTCCATGTGCCATAGTCTTCCTGCCTTCCATGTGCCATAGTCTTTCTGCCTTTCATGTGCCATACTCTTTCTGCCTTCCATGTGCCATAGTCTTCCAGCCTTCCATGTGCCGTAGACTTCCCGCCTTCCATGTGCTATAGTCTTCCTGCCTTCCATGTACCATAGTCTTCCTGCCTTCCATGTACCATAGTCTTTCTGCCTTCCATGTGCCATAGCCTTCCAGCCTTCCATGTGCCATAGTCTTCCTGCCTTCCATGTACCATAGTTCCATAGTCTTTCTGCCTTTCATATGCCATACTCTTCCTGCATTCCATGTGCCATAGTCTTCCAGCCTTCCATGTGCCATAGTCATCCTGCCTTCCATGCGCTATAGTCTTCCTGCCTTCCATGTACCATAGTGTT
This sequence comes from Lithobates sylvaticus, assembly GCA_028564925.1. NCBI lineage: Eukaryota > Metazoa > Chordata > Amphibia > Anura > Ranidae > Lithobates > Lithobates sylvaticus. Next base: position 171,710,645 of record CM053030.1, on the reverse strand, counting down.
CTTGCCTTCCATGTACCATAGTGTTCTTGCCTTCTATGTACCATAGTCTTCCTGCCTTCCATGTGCCATAGTCTTCCTGCCTTCCATGTGCCATAGTCTTTCTGCCTTTCATGTGCCATACTCTTTCTGCCTTCCATGTGCCATAGTCTTCCAGCATTCCATGTACCATAGTCTTCCAGCCTTCCATGTGCCTTAGTCTTCCTGCCTTCCATGTGCCATAGTCGTCCAGCCTTCCATGTGCCATAGTCTTCCAGCATTCCATGTGCCATAGTCTTCCAGCCTTCCATGTACCATAGTCTTCCAGCCTTCCATGTGCCATAGTCTTCCAGCCTTCCATGTGCTGTAGTCTTCCTGCCTTCCATGTGCTATAGTCTTCCTGCCTTCCATGTACCATAGTTCCATAGTCTTCCTGCCTTCCATGTGCCATAGTCTTCCTGCCTTCCATGTACCATAGTCTTCCAGCCTTCCATGTGCTGTAGTCTTCCTGCCTTCCATGTGCTATAGTCTTCCTGCCTTCCATGTACCATAGTTCCATAGTCTTCCTGCCTTCCATGTGCCATAGTCTTCCTGCCGTCCATGTACCATAGTCTTCCTGCCTTCCATGTACCATAGTCTTCCTGCCTTCCATGTACCATAGTGTCCCTGCCTTCCATGTACCATAGTCTTCCTGTCTTCCGTGTACCATAGTCTTCCTGCCTTCCATATATCATAGTGCCATAGTCTTCCTGCCTTCAATGTGCCATAGTCTTCCTGCCTTCAATGTGCCATAGTCTTCCTGCCTTCCATGTGCCATAGTCTTCCAGCCTTCCATGTGCCATAGTCTAGCAGCCTTCCATGTGCCATAGTCTTCCTGCCTTCCATGTGCCATAGTCTTCCTTCCTTCCATGTGCCATAGTCTCCCAGCCTTCTATGTGCCATAGTCTTCCAGCATTCCATTGTGCCATAGTCTTCCTGCCTTCCATGTACCATAGTCTTCCTGCCTTCCATGTACTATAGTCTTCCTGTCTTCCATATACCATAGTGCCATAGTCTTCCTGCCTTCCATGTGCCATAGTCGTTGAGTTAGTTCATACTGCAGTACTTATTCTCTGGCTCCACCCGGGTTCCTCAGCTCCTTCATAATCCCCTATAAGCTATCTGCCTATTTTCAGTGTATACAAAACCAGATATATTAGAAGTGTTTTTCTAAATGATTGTGTTGAGGTTTATAGGTATCCCTGAGATTCCAGCATGTGGCAAAGCAATCAAAGCATATTTTATAGGTACAAGGAATCCTAGATTTTGTTCAACCATGGCACTTAAGCCCCTCCCATGATCGTGTTTGGCGACACCCACTTTTTTGCTGCAACGTGCGTCCCCCTGAAGTGTCCCTTATTCTCAAGTTCAAAAATTGGGAGGTATGTGTATACATGGGCAGGGCAAAGGAGGTGGAGTCAACGGCAGAGCCAAGGTGGGGGGGGGCAAAATAAGGTTTCGCCTAGGGTGTCAAAAGGCCTTGCACCAGCCCTGATAACATACAAATATGTGGTGTCACTGCGATCATCAGGAGCAGGATAATTTATTTTGCAATGGTCTTTTGTGGAAGGTATGATAGTAGCAATAAATATATACAGCTAAATTTAAAACATTTTTTTTTTTAATATTTTGGGCCAGTTTTCCTTTGATAATAAAATAAAAAAACAGGGGTAACCATTACAATTTACCACCAAATGAAAACCCAATTTGTCCTGGAAAAAACAAGATATAATCCACCTGAATGCACACAGTAGTTGTGATGATATGTACGGTTTTACTGACACATCAAAGTTGCAAAATTGCGCCTAGGCATTTAGATTTGTTTTTCCCTTAGACGCGAAGGGGTTAAAGTATTCACATTTTTTTTAAAGAGACACCATCACTGGGTAAGACCCCATACACATTGTTAGATTTTCTGCAGATTTTTGTCCTTAGATTTACCAAAACCATGTAGTGCAAGGGCCTGCCTGATTGCATAAAAATTGAAACTCTTAAAGCGGAGTTCCAACAACAACAAAAAAAAAATGATGCAGCTGCTGACTTTTAATAATCGGACACTTACCTGTCCCAGGGTCCAGCGATGCTGGGGAATGAAGCCCTGCTTGTCTCTCCCTCCTCTCTGTGGCGCTGGCATTGTCACTGTGGGCGCCCACAGCTGGGCACGCACTGTCCGTTCGTTTTCGGGAAAAAAGTCCGGCAGACCTAGAAATAGAACATGTTATGCCTCGTACACACGTACGGACTTTTGCCGGCGGACCTAAGTCCAGCGGACAATCCGCTGGACTTTCCCGCTAGGTACGCTGGACTAAAAAGCGAACGGACTTGACCACACACGATCACGCAAAAAGTCCGGCGGTTCACGCGATGACGTACGCACGTACGACGGGACTAGAAAAAGGAAGCTCGAGATCCCAAACGACACCCTTTGGGCCCCGTCAGCTAATCTCGTGTGTATCGCGTGTTAGTTGACGTTTGGTTAGAGACGATTCGCGCTTCTCAGACTTCTGCTTAATTCGTTCGCTTCTGCCGTTCAGTTTGTGCTTGTGAGGTTTGTATCTGGCTTTCAGTGCGTGTGGATCAGTTCCTACCTGTTCTCAGGCCGTTCTGGTCCGCTCGTTCCTGTTTTTCAGGTCGTTCTTCATAGGCCTTGCTGTTCTTCAGTGCGTTCTGTTAAGTTGTTTGTTTGATCAGCCGACCGTTTTGAAGCCATGGAGTGTGGACGTACTCGGGAACGAGTTCGTGCTGTGCAGGGGCTCGGTGTTGCGGTTAACACCTTGGCACGAGCCCGGTCCATGAACAGGGTGAGGAGGAGTTCATGGACCAAGAATTGGTTGCGCCAGCGTGACCAATTCTCGCATATGCCTTTGCTCCGTGAGATCCGTGAGAATAATCCTGATGATTTCAGGAATTATCTCCGGATGACGGACCCCATTTTTCACCGTCTGTTGGCTTCGCTGTCCCCTTATATTACCAGGCAGAATACCTGCATGCGGCAAGCCATCAGTGCGGAGCAGAGGCTAGTCGCCACGTTGCGTTACTTGGCGACGGGGAGAAGCTTGCAGGACCTCAAGTTCACGACAGGCATCTCCCCCCAGGCTCTGGGGCTCATTATTCCAGAGACCTGTTCTGCCATTATCCACGTCCTGCAGGAGGAATACATTAAGGTAAGTCTTCTCTTTTAAAATTACCTATGTCTTGTATGTTTGTTAATGTAGTGCATCAATGTCATCATTAGCTAATTACCATGATAGGACTATTCTATGAATGTCCCCTATTCCTTTTTTTTTATTTTTTTTTTTTTTGTCTAGTATTTTATGGTTGACTTATCTAAATAGTTTTAAGAATGTATTATTTAGTGGGTCACATGCATATTTGCTTGCACCAACCTCCCCAGCATGGAAGCTTGGCCCCCTAAACACCCCTAGCCTAGTCACTTTCTTTGGTTAAAAATGTATATTACCAGCTCCATTGTACAGCTTTACTCACCCCCCCTTTCACCCCCCTTGACCCTCAATTTGAAATTGATTGCATGTGGTTTTGGTCAGCTTGTAATTATCCCCACCCCCCCCCCCCCCCCTGATAATTAATATCATGTGGTTTTGGTCAGCATGTAATTATCCCCACCCCCCCGATAATGAATATCATGTGGTTTTGGTCAGCTTCTAATTATCCCCACCCCCCCTGATAATTAATATCATGTGGTTTTGGTCAGCTTCTAATTACCCCCCCACCCCCCCGATAATGAATATCATGTGGTTTTGGTCAGCTTCTAATTATCCCCACCCCCCCTGATAATTAATATCATGTGGTTTTGGTCAGCTTTAATTATCCCCCCCCCCCCCCCCCCCATGTGGTTTTGGTAATAATTATCCCCACCCCCCCACCCCCCCTGTAATTATGTGGTTTTGGTCAGCTTGTAATTATCCCCCCCCCCCACCCCCCTGATAATTAATATCATGTGTTTTGGTAATTATCCCCACCCCCCCCATGTGGTTTTGGTCAGCTTCTAATTATCCCCACCCCCCCCTGATAATTAATATCATATCATGTGGTTTTGGTCAGCTCAGCTTGTAATTATCCCCCCCCCCCCACCCCCCCCTGATAATTAATATTATCAGCTTGTAATTATCCCCCCCCCCTGATGATAATTAATATCATGTGGTTTTGGTCAGCTTGTAATTATCCCCACCCCCCCCCCCCCCCCCCCCCCTGATAATTAATATCATGTGGTTTTGGTCAGCTTCTAATTATCCCCATCCCCCCCCCCCCCCCCTGATAATTAATATCATGTGGTTTTGGTCAGTGGTCAGCTTGTAATTATCCCCACCCCCCCACCCCCCCTGATAATTAATATCATGTGGTTTTGGTCAGCTTGTAATTATCCCCACCCCCCCCCCCACCCCCCCTGATAATTAATATCATGTGGTTTTGGTCAGCTTGTAATTATCCCCCCCCCCCCACCCCCCCTGATAATTAATATCATGTGGTTTTGGTCAGCTTGTAATTATCCCCACCCCCCCACCCCCCCTGATAATTAATATCATGTGGTTTTGGTCAGCTTGTAATTATCCCCACCCCCCCCACCCCCCCTGATAATTAATATCATGTGGTTTTGGTCAGCTTGTAATTATCCCCACCCCCCCACACACACCTTTAATTAATTGCATGTGTATTGTGTGACCTTACAATTATTTACTCCCCACCCACATCCCCATTATTATCTTCTCTGGTCCATCAGAGGGGTCATCAATCAGAGATTTGTCCCTTTTATCCTTAATCTTTTGGCTTTATTTCAAGGATTTACAAAATAAATACATATGTTCTTCCAAATTGTTTGTTAATTTGTAGCATTTAGTTTGGTGTTTTGCCTGGTTTATAATTTAAATTGTATCTTTCTGTTTGACTTCACAGTGTCCCTCCACGCCACAGGAATGGCAGACTGTGGCTTCCCAGTTTGCTGCCCGTTGGGACTTTCCCAACTGCGGAGGGGCGATTGACGGCAAACACGTGCGAATTGTGCCCCCACCCCATTCGGGGTCATACTATTGGAATTATAAGGGGTTCCATAGTATCGTGTTGATGGCGGTGGTGTCGGCACAATATGACTTTCTGTATGTGGATGTGGGGAAAAACGGCGGATGTCGGACGGAGGAGTCTTCAACCACACGGAGTTCGGTCATCGTCTCCAAACTGGTGGGCTGGAGCTGCCACCAGATGAAGATAATGTGGAGGGACTCCCCTTCGTCTTCATTGCCGACGAGGCGTTCGGTCTGGGTGACCATCTGATGAGGCCATTTCCCCAACGATCCCTCACCCCTGAGAGGAGGATTTTTAATTATCGGTTGGCCAGAGCAAGAAGGGTGGTGGAAAATGCCTTTGGTATTATGGCCAACCGTTTCAGATTGCTCCTTACATCCCTACATCTGGCAGAGTACAAACTCAATACTATTATTCTTGCATGCTGTGTCATGCACAATTATTTACGGAAACATTCAGGAACATACTCCTTACCAATTGGCCCTGAGGCCGGAGTGGAAGGCAACATGACAGGGCTGGATAACCGCCCTCTTGGTTCCGCACCACAATCAGCCCAGCAAGTGCGGGACCTTTATTTACAGTATTTTAATGGTAGGGGGGCCATTGAAATGGCAGCAGACCCTTAAACCACCTTTTTCATTTACAAAGAATAAATACAGTTATTTATGTTTGAAATATTGGTAGTTTCGTATTGTTTTGCTTTTAATTTGGCCTGTTTTATATGTTGTCCTAGTGCACATCTTAATAGTGGCAAACTTGTTTAGCGTTTAGTAAATAAGCCCCTTTGTCAATGAACCACAACATGTTTTTGTCAAACTGGTAGTATTTAAAAAGAAGAAGCCACACATTTTTGAATTTGTGCAAACATTATTTTTTTTATTATAGTGCACATCCAAAACTTTTTTTTTTTTTTTTTTTTTTTTTTTTTTTTTTTTTGGTTGTTTTGGTTTTTTGTTTTTTTTTTTTTTTTTTTTTTTTTTTTTAAAAGTTATTTTTTTTTTTTTTTTTTTTTTTATTTTTTTGACATTTTTTTTTGTTTTTTTATAAAAACATATTTTTTTTTTTTTTTGGATTGATTTTTTAAAACAAACATAAAAACATGTTTAAAATGTTTAAAAAATTTTGGCTTAGCATTTGAAATTATTTACACAATGTAAAAGTCCAGAACTTACAAAGTTCAACAGGTAACCCATGAACAGAAGAAGCCAAATTTTTAATATGCACACTAATTTAACTGGAAAATGGGTAATGTCAACATGTGCTATGTTCCATCATGGGGAATCAATGGACGTGTTTTGTGTGTGAAACCCCTTCCCTCTCACCTACTAGCATTAGGGGTTGCAAACACCAAATGCGTCCATTGAGATCCCCTGATGGCACATAGCACATGTTGACATACCGTGTGCATATTAAAAATTTGGCCTCTAAAATTAGTTAAACAGCGCATCAAAAGGGGAATGAAGGACATGATTGATGTTAAGAAATGTAAAAGGGGTCTTTAGATTCTCCCCAAAACATCAATCATGTCCTTCATTCCCTGCTGCATGGTGGCCATCTCCTTCTGCATATTTTCCAGCTGCAGATTCCAGGCCATGATCTGGCCAATAAGCCTGTGGGCACTGTCAGTGGAAAATGGCTCCGCAGCTTGTCGTTCCACAAACAGATCAGCATCACCTAAAGTTGGGTAGATAAAACACAAGAAAAAAAGTGTCAAAAACATGCAGACCTTAATTTATTAGCTCAATCTGTGTTCTGAGACACTCACTTGGTGGGGTGCAGATTTCATCCACTTCAACCACCTGTTCCGCCACATCCACGCGCGGGCTTGGGCTAACTGCCCAATTAGTCTGGTGATGCCGGGAGGTCCTCGTAGGTTCGGACTGACGTCTGAGTCTTTTGCCCCCTATGGTAATGGAACACAAAAAGGTACACTTTTGAATCACACTGATATTTGAGTGCCAAAATAGGATTAGTAAACATTGTTTAAAAGTCTTGCCAATTATTAGCAGTTTGTTAGAAGATCCTACTTGAAGACAGAATTGAAATGTCTATCTAATGAAACTCCAATACTTAAACCGGCCTTCAACCCTAAATTTGAACTTCCGCTCATTGGATCCCTGCACCCCTGTGGTGTCTTATTTTGAACCTTTTAGGGGGGATGGGTTGCAGATACCTGTGTAAGGCAGGTATTTGCACACACATCCGGCCCTAGACTCCCACAGAAGTATACGCCACATCCCGTCCCACCGTGCTGTCTGCTGGGACACACAGGGGTCCCCGAGCTCGCGCGGACCAGTCCTATTGCATTGCGCAACTGGCGCATGCCCAATAGTGACCCGGGAAGTGAAGCCGCAAACATTAATTTCATGATTGCAAGATCAGAGATTGTAGCTGCACCATCCAAGGGACAGGTGAGTGTACTTCTTTGAAAAGTCACCACCTACAGTATTTAGAGATGATGAGCATTTTTAGGGAATTGTGAGCATGAGACCCTGCTTAACATATTTATCCCCCCCCCCCCCCAAAACAGCCTCTGGAGTCCCTGTGTAAGTTACCCCTAAAACCCTTACTACAGCAGTAATTGTATAGATAGTGACAATAATAAACAACCTTACAACTCCAACAACCCAAAGCCAGGTAAACTCAATAAACGTTATGAAGACAAACGGAACTTTCATCAAATCTGCGCAAGTTTCAGGTACGAATGGTAATAACATCTGCGCAAGTTTAAGGTACGAATGGTAATTAAATCTGCGCAAGTTTCACGGACGAATGGTAATAACATCTGCGCAAGTTTCACGGACGAATGGTAATTAAATCTGCGCAAGTTTAAGGTACGAATGGTAATAACATCTGCGCAAGTTGTATGTACGAATGGTAATAACATCTGCGCAAGTTTCACGGACGAATGGTAATTAAATCTGCGCAAGTTTCACGGACGAATGGTAATTAAATCTGCGCAAGTTTCAGGTACGAATGGTAATAACATCTGGGCAAGTTGTAGGTACGAATGGTAATAACATCTGCGCAAGTTTCACGGACGAATGGTAATTAAATCTGCGCAAGTTTCACGGACGAATGGTAATTACATCTGCGCAAGTTTCAGGTACGAATGGTAATAACATCTGCGCAAGTTGTAGGTACGAATGGTAATAACATCTGCGCAAGTTGTAGGTACGAATGGTAATAACATCTGCGCAAGTTTAACGGACGAATGGTAATAACATCTGCGCAAGTTTCACGGACGAATGGTAATAACATCTGCGCAAGTTTCAGGTACGAATGGTAATTAAATCTGCGCAAGTTTAACGGACGAATGGTAATTAAATCTGCGCAAGTTTAACGGACGAATGGTAATTAAATCTGCGCAAGTTTCACGGACGAATGGTAATTACATCTGCGCAAGTTTAACGGACGAATGGTAATTACATCTGCACAAGATTAGACATATCAAGTATAACCATAGTAGCGCACGTGCTTGACTTACTTTTTTTGATGGCTTTTCGAATTCTCCTGTACTGATCGTGCTCCCTGGATTTGATGTCGGACCATCGTTTGCGCAGTTGATCCTTGCCCCTTCGTACGCCGAATTTCTGCTCCAGGGTGCTGACGATTGTAGTGAGAATCTTGTCCTTGCGCAAGTTGGGACGAGGGTACGGGCCATTTTCCCCGTCGTAATCTTCCCTTTGTAGGATGTCCACCATCTCCACCATCTCTTCAAAGGCCATATTGGTGGCCTTATATCTGCTGCTGGATGCAGATGTGTTGGCTTCTTGGCTTTCCTCCGCGCTACTGGCTGATAATGTGTCCGCCATATTCATCAATTAATTCACCAACAATGCAACGAGGGGAAGCGGGGCGGGGAATACTCGTCATGAGGAACGTCATGGGCGGGCGACGCGGAGGACGCAGGCGGACTTCGACGCGTGCGCAGTGTATATAAGGCTGTTTGAGGGGCCCACGTGTTCCCGAACGGAAGTAGCGAGCGCTCTGTACGAAGGTAAGTGTTTTCTAGGATGCATTACTGTGTTTTTTTTTTTGTTTTGGGCCAGCATTTTTTAAGGATATGTGTGTGTTGCTGGCTGTGTGTAGGGGTTGCTGGCTGTGTGTAGGGGTTGCTGGCTGTGTGTAGGGGTTGCTGCCTGTGTGTAGGGGTTGCTGCCTGTGTGTAGGGGTTGCTGGCTGTGTGTAGGGGTTGCTGCCTGTGTGTAGGGGTTGCTGCCTGTGTGTAGGGGTTGCTGCCTGTGTGGTTGTGTTGCTGGCTGTGTGTAGGGGTTGCTGCCTGTGTGTAGGGGTTGCTGCCTGTGTGTAGGGGTTGCTGCCTGTGTGTAGGGGTTGCTGGCTGTGTGTAGGTGTGTTGCTGCCTGTGTGTAGGGGTTGCTGCCTGTGTGTAGGGGTTGCTGCCTGTGTGGATGTGTTGCTGGCTGTGTGTAGGGGTTGCTGCCTGTGTGTAGGGGTTGCTGCCTGTGTGTGGGTGTGTTGTGTAATGTTTGTTAAGAAAAACTGGTTGTGCGTTTTAAGTAACATTTGTGTTTTTGGTCTTTTGTATTGCCATTACTAACAAAACAGAAACAAACATGTCATCACCCCAGTTGAATCCATTCAAGGACCAGCAGTTCATGTCCGAATTCATTGCCCTGTACAGAAAAAATACCAACCTGTGGCAGCTCAAGAACCCTTTATATGGCAATAGGGATGTCCGGAAGGCAACACTGGGGCCACTTGTGGCTTTTGTGAAGACTAAAGTCCCCAACGCAAACACCAAGTTTGTGGAAGCCAGAATTGCAAGTTTAAGGCACATGTACAAGCGGGAGCGCAAGAAGATTGAGGAATCAGTCAGATCAGGAGCAGCAGCAGAGAATGTTTATGTACCCAAGCTGTGGTACTACAACCAACTGACTTTTATAGGTGACCAGATGGAACCCAGGCAATCACTGTCGACTCTTCCCTCCACCCTTCCCTCCACTCTTCCCTCCACTCTTCCCTCCACCCCAGCTGAGGCTTCCACGGAAGGAGAAGACCCCTCCACCTTGGAGCAGGCTGATGCGCCCAGCTGGAGCCAGGTATATATTTAGTAGCCTAAATTGTGATTGTGTGAATATTAATGCTGTAAACGTTAACATGTGAAACAATTAACACCCTGAACTCAGAATTGTGAAAAAAACTGACAAAAATTATGCACACTTCTAAAAAGTGTTGGTGCAACATATCGATACATATATAGTGTATACATACATCCAGTAGTGGCAAAAAAAGTGTTAGACAACATTGGTGATCTGGTTGGAAAATGCAGGGGTCCAAATGATAGCCTTTTGGATCTTTTGGAAAATTTAGATGCTCGTTCCTAAGTTTACAATTGGATGATTGAGGAGGCCAGAAACCACAAAACAGGTGTTTGATTTTTGATTTTATTTGCACACAGGATGAGCTGACCCAGGATGATGCCGGGACAAGTGGTATGGAGGAGGAGGAGGACATGACCAACGAGAGCCAGGAGGTGGCTGGGCCCAGCACGAGCCAGAGTGACAGCCAGACCCAATTAAGAAGTCTACCTACACCCCTGCCCTTACCCCCAAGAAGGCCCAGGAGGATGACCATTGTTGAGGAGGAATCACTGCAACTGATTCGGAAGGCGAGTGCCATTCTGGACAAACCCACCCTTCCAGAAGAGGCCTATGCCAGCTACGTGTCCAGCAGGTTGCTGGAAATGGAGAGGGGCCAACGGCACCTGTGTGAGGGCCTAATTTCTGAGGCAATTAGGGGGGGTTTGAGGGGTGAATTACGCGAATCCACCCGCCTGACCCATGAAGGCCCGACACCAACTTCTCCTCCTCCTCCTCCTCGTCTTCCTTCTCTCCTCCTCCTCCTCCTCCTCCTCCTACTCCTCCTCCTACCACAAGTCAGCCTCCAAGGAAGCGTGCAGGGAAGACTGCAGGGAAGAGTGCAGGGCAGCGTGGTGGGAAGAGTCGGAAGTGATTGCCTGGCTTCAGTCTGGTCTCACAGAAGACACAGGCTGTTGTAGTGCCACAGCTTGGGGACATAGATGTCATCTGCTGCTGTTCCTGGTCTGTCTGATTCCTGGTCAATCTTCTTGTGCTCCCTATATTGTATGAAATGTGCCCAAGCTTAATTTTTGGCTTCACAAACTTGGTGTCTGCCGTTGGGGCAAAAAGTCTTCACAAAATCTACAAGTGGCTCCAGTGTTGCCTTCCTATTTTGTTTTGCCTTGTTTGTTTTAACCAGAATAAATGGTCATTTAATTTTCATCAAATAATGATATACGTGCTTGTTATTCAAAAACATAGTTTCTTTAGGAGTAGGCAGGTACATGTCTAAACATTCATTTGACAATACAAGTGTAAAGTGCAACTTCAATGGAACTGCAAGTGCAGTCGCTGGAAAGGTGAGGGTTAAGATCTGAATTAAGGGCAAGCTCTGCTGACTCCACAATTGTATCATGTGTAATAACTAATCCTTTTGATAACCAACAAATAATAAAAAAATATCTATATAGAGATATATGTACATATATAATATATATATATATATATATATATATATATATATATATATATATATATATATATATATATATATATATATATATATATATATATTTTTATACACGTATAGATCTATATATCTATATATATATTAATATATATATATATGTAGATATCGATATATATTTTTTTTGGCTTATTGAGAAATATAGATATATTTTTCATTTGGTGATTTGGATATATCTATATCTATATCTATATCTATATCTATATCTATATCTATATATATATATATATATATATATATATATATATATATATATATATATATATATATATATATATATATATATATATATATATATATATATATATACAAATATATAACTTCACTAAAGAATGCTGAAGAAAAAACGTTCGGGAGTACTCTGCGTGAATATACAAGCAGCAAGGCAAAATCATTCTTCAAGTACGATAACATACAAATCCCGCTGTCAGAAAAAAAAAAAAAAAAAAAAAAAAATTCTGCAGCGTGACGATTGTGCGAGCTTCAAAACGAAGGCTAGTTTTACCAGACCGAGCGAGTCCGTGACATAATTGCTACTGAGCATGCGTCCTTTTTGGTACGCCGGACCATACTACACACGACCGGATTATCCGCTGGACTGCCAAGTCCAGCGGATAATTTGAGAACAAAACCTGAAACTTTAGTCCGCCGTACTTTGGCCAAAAAAAGTCCGCCCGCGCCCACACACGAGGGGATTATCCGCTGGACTTCGGTCCAGCGGATAATCCCGCGGGATAGTCCCTTCGTGTGTACGCGGCATCACCATCAGCTTAAATCTCGGTTGACCGGCTCCCCAGAGAAAAGATAATAAGATGGGGTTTATCATACGAAATACCTTTTTGGGGATCCAGACAGGTGCATGTCTGAGAGCATAGAGAAAGGCAGGTAGAAGCTTCATCTTAAGTAAATTGATCCTCCTGAATAAAGAGAGGGGGAGATGTGCCCATGCCTTCAGTCTTGTGCTCATCCTATGTATTAGTGGTTCCAAGTTAAGGGTGTGATAGTCAGAGGTAGATGTGGAGATGTAAATACCTAGATATTTGATTTTGTCTGTCCATAGTAAGGGTAGGTTGGGATCTGCTACATCTTTTGCTGCTCTATCTATCGGCAATTGTTTACCTTGAGTCCCGAACAGCTAGTGAAATTGGAAAGAATGGTCAACGTCTCTCGAAGGGACTGGGCAGGGTTACTCAAGAAAAGGATAAGATCATCTGCGTATAAAGCAACTTTCTCATGTATGGATCCCACCTGTATGCCCCTAACCCTGTCTGCCTGTCTGAGGGCCAAGGCAAGTGGCTCCATCACCAAGGCAAAAAGAGCTAGTGACAGCGGACAACCTTGCCTTATACCTCTTCCAACAGAAAAGGGTGCCGACAGAGCACCACCAAGTTTAATCTGCGCTGTCGGGTCCTTATATAAAATATCAATCCATTTGCGGAATACTTCTCCAAAACCCATAACCTCCAGGACCGAGGACATAAAAGGCCATGCTACGGAATCGAACGCCTTTTCAATGTCCAGTGTAACCATTACCCTCGTGGAGGACTCAGTGGGAGGTAGTTGAAGATGGGTAAACACTCTACGTAAGTTTAAATCTGGCATGAAACCAGTCTGGTCTATATTAATCAGGGATGGTAAAATCGTCCGCAATCTGGTCACTAATATTTTTGTCAAGATCTTGAGGTCATAGTTTAGCAGGGAGATCAGTCTATAAGAAGTACAGAGGGATATGTCTTTGCCGGGCTTAGGGATAAGGACTATGTGTGCCTGATACATTGAGGGGCGTAAGTGTTTTTTACTTTCAGAGAAGACTTTTAACAGTTTTGGTGCAATTAAGGAGGCATACATTCTGTACCATTCACCAGGTAGGCCATCAGGTCCCGGTGTTTTACCACTAGGAAATGAGCAAATCGCTTCCTCTATCTCCTCGTGGTAAAATCTTTGTCTAAAAATTCAAGATCCTCCAGCGAAAGAGTGGGTAGATGCAGGGAATGCAAAAACTCCCTACGCCTGTCTTCAGGCCAGCCAGGGACTGCCTTATACAGTGGTGTGAAAAAGTGTTTGCCCCCTTCCTCATTTCCTGTTCCTTTGCATGTTTGTCACACTTAAGTGTTTCGGAACATCAAACCAATTTAAACAATAGTCAAGGACAACACAAGTAAACACAAAATGCAATTTGTAAATGAAGGTGTTTATTATTAAAGGTGAAAAAAAAAAAAAATCCAAACCATCATGGCCCTGTGTGAAAAAGTGATTGCCCCCTAAACCTAATAACTGGTTGGGCCACCCTTAGCAGCAACAACTGCAACCAAGCGTTTGCGATAACGTGCAATGAGGCTTTTACAGCGTCCTGGAGGAATTTTGGCCCACTCATCTTTGCAGAATTGTCCTAATTCAGTTACATTAGAGGGTTTTCGAGCATGAACGGCCTTTTTAAGGTCATACCACAACATCTCAATAGGATTCAGGTCAGGACTTTGGCTAGGCCACTCCAAAGTCTTCATTTTGTTTTTCTTCAGCCATTCGGTGGTGGACTTGCTGGTGTGTTTAGGATCATTGTCCTGCTGCAGAACCCAAGTTCGTTTCAGCTTGAGTACACGAACAGATGGTCGGACATTCTCCTTCAGGATCTCTTGGTAGACAGCAGAATTCATAGTTCCTTTTATCACGGCAAGTCTTCCAGGTCCTGAAGCAGCAAAACAGCCCCAGACCATCACACTACCACCACCATATTTTACTGTTGGTATAATGTTCTTTTTCTGAAATGCAGTGTTCCTTCTACGCCAGATATACTTGGACACACACCTTCCAAAGAGTTCCACTTTTGTCTCATCGGTCCACAGAATGTTGTCCCAAAAGTCTTGGGGATCATCAAGTTGTGTTGTGGAGAAATTGAGACGAGCTTTGATGTTCTTTTTGCTCAGCAGTGGTTTTCTCCTTGCAGGCCATTTTTGCCCAGTCTTTTCCTGATGGTGGAGGCATGAACGCTGACCTTAACTGAGGCAAGTGAGGCCTGCAGTTCCTTGGACGTTGTTGTGGGGTCTTTTGTGACCTCTTGGATGAGTCGTCGCTGCGCTCTTGGGGTAATTTTGGGCGGCCGGCCACTCCTGGGAAGGTTCACCACTGTTCCATGTCTTCGCCATTTGTGGATAATGGCTCTCACTGTGGTTCGCTGGATTCCCAAAGCTTTGGAAATGGCTTTATAACCCTTTCCAGACTGATAGATCTCAATTACTTTCTTTCTCAATTGTTCCTGAATTTCTTTGGGTCTCGGCATGATGTGTAGCTTTTAAGGATCTTCTGGTGGACCTTACTGTGTCAAGCAGCTCCTATTTAAGTGATGCCTTGATTGTGAACAGGTGTGGCAATAATCAGGCCTGGGTGTGGCTAGAGAAATTGAACTCGGGTGTGGACAACCACAGTTATAGTATGTTTTAACAAGGGGGGCAATCACTTTTTCACACAGGGCCATGATGGTTTGGATTTTTTTTCACCTTTAATAATAAACACCTTCATTTACAAATTGCATTTTGTGTTTACTTGTGTTGTCCTTGACTATTGTTTAAATTGGTTTGATGTTCCGAAACACTTAAGTGTGACAAACATACAAAGGAACAGGAAATGAGGAAGGGGGCAAACACTTTTTCACACCACTGTATAAGTTTTAATATAAGGATCGGAATTCATCTAGAATTAGTTCGGGAGTAGATATCACCTGACCATCCAAACCACAGATTTCTGACACCACCGTCTGCATTTTAGAGTCTGCTACTAAATTCGCTAGGAGTTTGCTATTTTTGTCTCCGGACTCAAAGATCTTCCCCGCCAGAGTATTTAAATCTAAATGTGTGGCCAAGGCAAGATGTAGAGACAGTGCTCTTCTTGCCTCAGCTAGCCGGCTGAAGTGATCTAGAGTCGGTGAGCCAGAAAAAGCCTCCGCTGCCCTAGCCTCTCCCTCCTTGAGTGCCTGGAACTGACAGGACATCTCAGAACGGGCTGCTTTAATAGCTGAGATGTATTCTCCTCTGGTGTTGGCCTTAACCACTTCGGAAGATTTTACCCCCTTCCTTACCAGAGCACTTTTTGCAATTCGGCACTGCGTCGCTTTAACTGACAATTGCACGGTCATGCGATGTTGCACCCAAACAAAATTGATGTCCTTTTTTTCCCACAAATAGAGCTTTTTTTTTGATGGTATTTGATCACCTCTGCGGTTTTTGTTTTTTGCGCTATAAACAAAAGAAGAGCGACAATTTTGAAAAAAAAAAAAAACACAATATTTTTTACTTTTTGCTATAATAAATATACCATTTAAAAAAAAAAAAAAAAAAAAATGTTTTCCTCAGTTTAGGCTAATATGTATTCTTCTACATATTTTTGGTAAAAAAAAATTGCAATAAGCTTTTTTTGATTGGTTTGCCCAAAAGTTATAGCGTCTACAAAATAGGGGATAGATTTATGGCTTTTTTTTTTTTTTTTTACTAGAAATGACGGTGATCTTCGATTTTTTTCGTGACTGCGACATTGTGATGGACACATCGGACACTTTTGACACATTTTTGGGACCATTCACATTTACACAGCGATCGGTGCTATAAAATTGAACTGATTACTGTGTAAATGTGACTGGCAGGGAAGGGGTTGAATGAATGAATGATTTGTATAGCGCTACAATGCAAACTGAATCGCCTTAACACTAGGGGGCGCTGCAGGGGTTAATTATGTTCCCTGGGAGTGATTCTAACTGTGGGGGGTGGGGACTCACAAGGGGAGGAGACCGATCGGCATTCCTCTGTACTGGGAACACCCCATCGGTCTCCTCTCCACTGACAGGACATGGATCTGTGTGTTTACACACACAGATCCACGGTCCTGCTGTGTTCCCGGCAATCGTGGATGCCCAGCGGACAATGGGTCCCTAAATGACCGGGAATGGGAGGACGTCATATGACGCCCGCCCAGGATGAGAGATCCCATCTGCGGGCGTCATATGACTATACGCGGGTATTGAAGTGGTTAAAGGCGTCCCAGACTACCTGCGCTGAGGTTGAGTCCTCATTGATCTCCCAGTATTGTTGTAATTTAGGAGAGACCTCCTCCCCCACCCTCGAGTCCTGCAAACATTTGGGTGCTAAACGCCAACAGTCTCGTCTTCTGGTGTCCGACAACTCCAAGGTGACCTCCAAGGGTGCATGGTCAGAGAGGCCCACAGGTAAGTATGAGGCCCCCCTCACCGCTGCCAGAGCACAGGTGTTACCAAAGACCAGGTTGATCATGGAACCTGATTTATGAGTGGTGGAGTGAAAGGAGTAGGCCCTAGTGGTTTGATGCTTCCATCTCCAGATCTCAGTATAATTAAATGCTTGTGCCCATTGAAGCAGGTCTTGTGAATACACCATATTTGGATTGGACAAATCCAGGGACGGATCTAAAGTAGAATTAATGTCTCCAGCTATGTATAATCTGGAGAATTGTAATGTAGCTAAAAGCTCATACAACTTGTAGAGGACCCGTTGGTTAAAAGGAGGAGGCACATATATATTCACTAAAGCATAGACCACCGCTCTGATCTCCAGTAGTAGGATTATGAATCGGCCCTCCTGATCAGTGTGTAGGTGCAGGACCTTATATGAAAGGGATTTGTTCAATAAAATGGCCACTCCCTATGCATAACTAGAGTACATCGCATGAAATGATTGCAGTACCCAGGGTCTGCGTAGCGCCAGGATCTTATTCCCCAGGAGATGAGTCTCCTGCAGGAACAATATATGGGGTCTGTGATTATTCAGATATTTAAACATTAATGCCCTTTTTACCTTGTAATCAGTGGTGTAACTAGAACCTTCAGGGCCCCGGTGCAAGAAACCATGAAGGGCCCCCCTGAACCCCAGCCGAGGCCCTTCCCTCCGAGTCCGGTGGTGGAACTCCAGGGCTCGGTCACAGGTAAGACTTTTGTGAGCCCTGTAGTGCCACCACTGGTATCAGCAGTTTTTTTTATTATTTTTAAAAAATTTTTAGGAGTCCCGTTGGGGCACTTTGGTGAGATATCAGAGGTCTAAACAGACCTATGATGTTACACCTTTGAGACAAAGAGGAAGAAGGGAAAGGGAAATTGGGTCCCTGTCCTTAGGGGAGAAGTGGGCCCTGTCCCCAGAGGAGATGGGGTCCTTGTCCCCAAGGGAAATGGGGTCCCTGTCCTTTAGGGAGAACTGGGCCCTGTCCCCAGGGGAGATAGTGTCCCTGTCCTTAGGGGACATATCTCCCAGAAAGACCTGTTAACATCTGTGTATGACGGGGAGAAGGGGGGGGGTGCTGGCAGACAAGCCTGTGGTGTCCTTTGGGGAGCCAGCTCTCATAGGGCTGCCTGCATCTGTGTGCTTAAAGTTTGTTTGCCCAGGAGAAGCA
Source organism: Lithobates sylvaticus (assembly GCA_028564925.1). Classification (NCBI taxonomy): domain Eukaryota; kingdom Metazoa; phylum Chordata; class Amphibia; order Anura; family Ranidae; genus Lithobates; species Lithobates sylvaticus. The sequence goes on along the minus strand of CM053030.1, from coordinate 171,692,618 downwards.
TGCAGTGCAGTGTGAGCCGAACTCAGGAGGCAGGATTCTGGCTGGGGAGGACAGACACCGGACTGAGCAGCACTGCATGGAGCAGGAGAGGGGGACCCGGAGGAGCGGCAGAGGACACAGGTTGTGTGGGGAATGCACAACTAAAGAGCAGTCAGTGCGGCAGTCGAGCATGGAGCTCTGCTAGTCATCCCCCACCTCCAGCCACCCATGCGCTCGGTGCCTAACCACCTATGCTGCCACCGGCCATATGTAGAGGGGGCCACATGGGCCCCTTGCAGCACAGGGCCCGGTTGCGCTCGCAACTGCTGCACCCCCTATAGTTACGCCCCTGCTTGTAATTAAGACCCCGTACATTCCATCAGGGCCGATCCTAGGGTCACAGACGCCTGGGTGCAGAAATATTTCTGGCGCCCCCCACGTGGGCGTGGTCATCTTACCAACTCCTCCCCTTTACAAATGTTTCTATGACAACGACTTCAACACAGAGATGTTCCCGTAAGAAGTCTTCGTTACACTGGGATCCTCCCATGATCTTTTAAATCTCCCCCCTCCATTAGTATAGACCCCCCCAGGACAAACCACCCCCTCCATTAATACAGACCCCCCTAGGACAAACCACCCCCCCCTCCATTGGTACAGACCCCTCCAGGACAAACCCCCCCCCCTCCATTAGTACAGACCCCTCCAGGACAAACCACCCCCCTCCATTAGTACAGACCCCCCTCCATTAGTACAGACCCCCCCAGGACAAACCACCCCCTCCATTAGTAAAGACCCCCCAGGACAAACCACCCCCTCCATTAGTATAGACCCCCCAGGACAACCCCCCCACATTAGTATAGCCCCCCCAGGACAACCCCCCCACATTAGTATAGCCCCCAGGACAAACCCCCCACATTAGTACAGACCCCCCCCCATTAGTATAGCCCCCAGGACAAACCCCCCCATTAGTATAGACCCCCAGGACAACCCCCCCCCCACATTAGTATAGACCCCCCAGGAAAAACCACCCCCCCCACATTAGTATAGACCCCCCCAGGACAAACCCCCTACATTAATATAGACCCCCCCCAGGACAAACCACCCCCCCCCCCACATTAGTATAGACCCCCCAGGATGAACCACCCCCCACATTAGTATAGCCCTCCCAGGACGAACCACCCCCCACATTAGTATAGACCCCCCCAGGACAAAACCCCCACATTAGTATAGACCCCCCAGGACGAACCCCCCCCACATTAGTATAGACCCCCCAGGACGAACCCCCCCACGTTAGTATAGACCCCCCCAGGACAAACCACCCCCCCACATTAGTATAGACCCCCCAGGACAAACCACCCCCCTAGAATAGTATAGACCTCCCAGGACAAACCCCCCCACATTAGTATGGACCCCGTAGGACGAACCCCCCCACATTAGTATAGACCCCCCCAGGACAAACCACCCCCCCCCTACATTAGTATAGACCCCCCAGGACAAACCACCCCCCCCTACATTAGTATAGACCCCCAGGACAAACCACCCCCCCCCACATTAGTATAGACCCCCCAGGACAAACCCCCCCACATTAGTATAGACCCCCTAGGACGAACCCCCCACATTAGTATAGACCCCCCCCAGGACAAACCACCCCCCCACATTGGTATAGACCCCCCAGGACAAACCCCCCCACATTAGTATAGACCCCCCAGGACAAACCACCCCCCTACATTAGTGTAGACCCCCCCAGGACAAACCACCCCCCACATTAGTATAGACCCCCCAGGACAAACCACCCCCCTACAATAGTATAGACCCCCCCAGGACAAACCCCCCCAAATTAGTATAGACCCCGTAGGACGAACCCCCCCACATTAGTATAGACCCCCCCAGGACAAACCACCCCCCCTACATTAGTATAGACCCCCCAGGACAAACCACCCCCCCCCCCCCACATTAGTATAGACCCCCCAGGACAAAACCCCCCCACATTAGTATAGACCCCCTAGGACGAACCCCCCCACATTAGTATAGACCCCCCAGGACAAACCACCCCCCCACATTAGTATAGACCCCCCAGGACAAACCCCCCCACATTAGTATAGACCCCCCAGGACAAACCCCCCCACATTAGTATAGACCCCCCAGGACGAACCCCCCCCACATTAGTATAGACCCCCCCAGGACAAACCACCCCCCCACATTAGTATAGAACCCCCCTAGACAAACCACCCCCCCACTAGGCTAATTAAAACCACCCGGGCGGCAGCTGGAGAGGACAGTGTGCAGCCGCGCCGCCCGGGTGGAGAAGAGAGCGTGTGTGAGGCTTGTGCTGGTGGGCAGCAGGCGGGAGTTAAACACAGGAGGACTCCCGTGTTTAACTCCCGCCTGCTGCCCACCAGCACAAGCCTCACACACGCTCACTGCGCGGCCGCGGCGGTGACAGGCGGAGAGAGCCGCCTACGGACAAGGAGAGGGGGAGGAGGGAGGGGAGCACTCTGGCGCTCCAGCGCTCCCACCTCTGTGGCGCCTGGGCGCACTGCACCCCGTGCACCCCGTGACGGATCGGCCCTGCATTCCATGATACCAGTTTTAACTCCATGAATGCAGTGACAAATTATGGTACAGCATAGTGATACCTACTTGTGGGAGAGTGCTAAAAGTATAACAAATTTTGCAGTGGGCATGGTGAGCATTAATAGAACACATGAAATATAAGCATCAGTCAGTGGATATAGAGCGTACAAAGAAAAAAGAAAAAAAAAGTAACCTGTGAACTCCCTACTGACCATAAATACCCCTGAAAGAGAAAAAAGAACAGAAAACAATAACTATGGTTAGTTTAATATCCAAAACCTGAACTCAAACGCTTAGATCTTCAGACTTCTTAAAAAAAAAAAGTTCCAAAGTGCAGCGACTATGTGCCGCTGACGCCTCTTCAATTGGCCAGGAAAAATTGAGAACTGGGGTGGGGGGTTGATACTTCAGTGAGTTACGTCTAACCAGGTAGCTCCGGATTAGAAGAATGTAGAAGAAATGCACATCCAGTCTAGAACTAGAAGGATCTTTAGTGATCGATGGTTCTTGGAAAAAATAAAAATCACAGTGAGGGGCAAGTCAACTCGCCAGCTTCCGGGGGTAGAATGGACTCCCACCCAAAATAACAGGTAAATCCTGCGTGAGGGGCTCAGGATACAACTAGCAACAACATCTGATGATGAGATCCAAGGGGTTATACAACAGAAACTAATGCTTGGATAAACAACCCCCCCTGAACATGGATCCGTAAGGGAGATGGAATCTTTGTGGTAACTTTCAGCTAGCGACTTGTAGTGGGGACAACAACTTGTGTTTACCGTAGGTTGTTCAGCCAGTCGTTTGCGTCAGCCGGAGAGTCAAAGAACCTGACCGAGCCATTATGAGGGACCCGGAGACGGCTGGGATACAACATACTGTATTTTATATCCTTTTCACGTAGGCGCTTACAGACATCATTAAAGGACTTCCTCTTGCACTGTAGGTCGGCCGAGAAATCCGGAAACAGAAGGATTGAGGAGTTGCCGTATGGAAGCGAGGAATGTTTGCGAGCTGCCGAAAGAATCCTGTCACGGTCCCTGAAATTGGGAAAGTGGACCAAGAAGGGTCGGGGATTTGCAGCAGGGATAATATGTCCCGTGGGTACACGGTGGGCACGCTCGTCGGAGAGATATCTGCGAGGCCCAACAGTTTTTTGAAGAATTATTCCGCAAACTCCGCTGGTCGGTCACCCCCTTTCCCCCCTCCGGGAGACCTAAGACGCGGAAGTTGTTGCGTCTTGCTCTGTTTTCCACGTTTTTAGCAACAAACAGTTGTACCGTGCGTTGCAAGTCCGCTATAGTGTTGGTGTGGGTAGCTGTAAGATCTTCAGTGGCAGAGATTCTAGATTCTGATTCAGTCAGCCTACCCCTGATCCTATCCAGGTCGTTTCTAATGAGATTGCATTCTTCAGCAAGGCGGTCTATTCTCTTTAGCATACAGGTTTTACTTTGTTAAATGGTGGCCAGGATCACTGCAGTGCTGTCCTGGGAGGGTGGGGTAGGAAGAGCCACACTCGGAGAAGCTTCAGGCTCCATGGCTAATTCCGTCAGCAGGGTCTGCAGTCTCCCTATGAGGGGAGCCGGATGGATGTGGAGGGTGAGAAGGATGCTGGGCCCCAGAGGACTTCAGCCTCCCCACACAAACAGCCCACCCGGATGGCTCAGTAGTGTTCAAAAGGAAGGTGAAGGGCTGGCAGGGCGGCATTGTCTGTGCTCCCGAGTCGAGGCCGGCCACGGTGCTCCTTCGCCAGCCGGCTGTGTAGGAAAGTGCGGTGGGCGGCAGGCTGCACTAGGCCGCGCCGGGTGGTAACGGCGGCCCCACGGACCAGCGGGCCACACCAGGCACACAGACAGGCAAGCTGAAGGATGTGAGGAGCCCCCTACCTTACCGGCAGTGTCCACGCCCGATTCGAAGTCGGCCGCGGTGCTCCTCCGCCGCCGGGTGTGTAGGAAAGTCAGGTGGGTGGCAGGCTGCACTAGGCCGCACTAGGCCGCGTCCGCGCAGGGCGATATCGGCGGCCCCACGGACCAGCGGGCCACACCAAGCATACAGAGAGGCAAGCTGGAGGATGAGGGGAGCCCCTTACCTCACCATCAGTCCAGCAACAGCTCCCTCCAGCAGGGCGCAGGCCAGGAAGATGGCGGCGGCCGCGGGTGTGAAGGGTCAGTTGTTTTTCGGCTGCTCATGGGCTGGACCTCCACAATATCTGCACAGGCTGCAGCGGATAGTGTAGATGGATCGTCTGGCAGGTATTTTTCCTTGTTTTTGCTGGTGAAATGTACGGATGGCTAAGGATTATTTCTCGGATGCTCGGAGCTCTTCACTAGCACGTCTGCCTGCTCTTACATCCGGACACGCCCCCCTGGCTAAATGTTTAAAGGGGTTTTAAACCCTCATGTTTTTTCACCTTGATGCATTGATCAACCCTGTCCTCAGGGCCCACAAACAGGCCAGGTTTGCAAGATAACTGAAATACATCACAGGTGATATAATTTGCTGCTCAGTGATTGCAGTATTCTAGTCTGCATCTCCCCAAGGTAATACATAAATCCTGGCCTGTTAGTGGGCCCTGAGGACAGGGTTGATGACCACTGCCTTAATGCATCCTATGCATTACGGTGAAAAAAAAATGTCAGTGACCGGCCCCCCAGCCCCCCGTTTTACTTACCTGAGCCCTGGAATTTCACCCGGCAGAGAAGCGATCTTCCTCTGCCTGGGGTTCCTGGCTCTCGATTGGATAGATTGATAGAAGTGCAGCCATTGGATCCTGCTGCTGTCAATCAAATCCAATGACGCGGGCACCGGGGGGGGCGGGGCCGAGTCCGGCATTTGTGTCTATGGACGCAAATGCTGGACTCGGGAATGCGCCTGCAAGGTAACCCCCCCTGGGAGAGTGCTTCTCCTAGGGGGTTATATGATGCAGGGAGGAGCCAGGAGAGCCACTGGGGGTCCCAGAAAACGAGGTTTGGGGCCACTCTTTGCAAAACAAACTACACAGTGGAGGTAAGTATGACATGGTTGTTATTTGAAAAAAAAAAAAACGCAAACCTTTACAATCACTTTAAGGTCGTTGGCCTGCTAGAAGCTGAACCTCTGCCCTAGTCTCAAGTCTTTTGCAGACTAACAGGTTTTCGTCTAAGATTGCCCTGTATGTGGTTCCATCCATCTTCCCATCAACTCTGACCAGCTTCCCTGTCCCTGCTGAAGAAAAGCATCCTCACCACATGATGCTGCCACCACCATGTTTAACAGTGGGGATGGTGTGTTCAGGGTGATGTGCAGTGTTCGGTTTCCACCACACATAGCATTTTGCTTTTAGACCAAAAAGTTCAATTTTGGTCTCATCTGACCAGAGACTTCTCGCAAACTGCAAACAGGACTTCTTACGGCATTCTTTCAACAATGGCTTTCTTCTTGCCACTCTTCCATAAAGGCCAGATTTGTGGAGTGCACGACTAATAGTTGTCCTGTGGACAGATTCTTCCACCTGAGTTGTGGATCTCTGCAGGTTCTTCAGAGTTATAATGGGCCTCTTGGCTGCTTCTCAGATTAATGTTCTCCTTTCCCGCACTGTCAGTTTAGGTGGACGGCCATGTCTTGGTAGGTTTGGAGTTGTGCCATACTCTTTCCATTTTCGGAGGATGGATTGAACAGTCCTTCGAGATGTTCAAAGCTTGGAATATTTTTTTATATCCTAACCCTGCTTTAAACTTCTCCACAACTTTAGCGGGGTCGTACCCCTTTTATGGGAAATGACTACATTCCCCTTAATTCCCCAGGCTCCCGGGCTGCTTGTTTCCGCCCGAGAGGCTCTGGGGGAGGTGATAAAAGGGGAGGAGGAGAGACCGCCTCTTCCTCTTTTGTAAAAAAATTTGAAAAACATTTATCATTTTTCTTCCGCTTCAAAATTATGTGCCACTTTGTGTTGGTCTATCACATAAAATCCTGATAAAATACCTGTGGGACCGGGACTGCTGAAGGCCTGAAGCCTGGGCCTTGCAGCAGGTGGAGAGAGACTCTCATCCCTCAGAGTCAGCAGCAGCGGAGCGGAGACTTTTCCCTACAGTCGGTCGGGCGGAGAGAGGACCGGAACGCAGGGGCAGTGACTGAGGAGACCAGACGCCGCCATTGGAGGGACCGGAGCTGAGGACGGTACCCCAGGATTGGTGAGAGAGCTGGAAGGCTCATCCTGCATTGATACACACACTTTCATGCCTATTGAACTGCCAAGGCACAATTTACCTCAGAGCAGCAAATGTTACTTTCTGTGGATTACAAGTACACCATTTAAAGCTACATGTGCACCACCTCTACAGATCTATTGCCGGTGAAGAATACTGTACTTATTCAAGGACTGAGCTCTATTGCTAGGGATCAGGCCTGGTCCGTTAGGTAGGCGCAGATAGATTTATTGCACCTCAGGGGTGCATAGCAGACGCTCGCTACACTTGGCGCTCCGTTCCCATTGCTAGTTTGATACATATATGTGTACATGTTAAAGTGCATATTGCAGGGACCTGCTAAAGTATTGTAAGTCATATGTTTAAATGCATGTTACTATTTCTTTTCCTTACTGCCAAAGTAAAGCCAGTTATTCTTATCTCAGCAGTCTGCTTGTGAGTTCATACCCATTACACTTAGAGTATAAGTGATATTTATATGTGCATAGATACATACCCCTTTACTAACTGTGCCAGAGCGGGTAGAGCAAATTGCCGGGGGTTGGTGGAGCTGTACTCAGGGACCCAAAACAAACCAGCGGCCCTCTTAACTGGGGGTATCGCTACACGTGGGGGCTCGTAATCTGGGATCCTGAGACAGCGGGAAAAGCCGCCAGAAGGTACCGGCATGGACCCGATAGAAGTGGGACGGTGGTACAAACTATGGGCCACTGACCCAGCCGCAGCAGCAGTCATTGAACTGCCAGGGATATGGCAGGAAGAGGCAGTCAAGCAGCTCATAATGTCCCTATCCCCATGCCACAAGTCACGGATAATGGACATGAGAATTGATGCCGGGTATACATACGCCCTAGTAGAATGGAGAAGTGAGACTCCAGAGCAGTTCAGGAGCCAAAGCATACGAGCATTGGATGGTCAGACCTATCAATTGCTGCATACGCTGCCGCGTAAGGGAGACTATTCTCCTGTGAAAACTATGCTATCCCCAAAGCAGGAAGAGCAGAAGGGGGCGGAAAGCCCCACACCCGCACAACCTACTCTTAGCGCAGAACTGTGTGCTGTCCTAGGGGAGATTGTGACTCAGTGCAGAAGAGACCCCGGGGACTACCCGATGTCGGGATACAGAAAACTCCGGATGTTTTCAGGGAGAAAACCTGTACCCTCGGGAGAAGAGAGATTTGAAGAGTGGTTAGATGGTGCCACGCAGGCCTTAGAAGAATGGGAGGTCCCAGAAGGTAGAAAGAAGCAAAGGATTGTTGAGAGCCTAAAAGGGCCTGCCTTAGAGGCCATACGCAATCTGAAGACAAGCAAAAAGGATTGCACTGCCCAGGACTACCTAGACATCCTGGAAAGTGTGTTTGGTGGGACAGAAAAAGTCACAGAACTTACCTATCAACTGGAACACTGTTACCAGAAGACAGGGGAGAAGCTGTCGGAGTATATGGGACGTATAGACAAGATCCTGCATAGGATTATCCTGAAGAAGGGGATAGATCCGGGGAAGGTAGATGAAGCCCGTGCCCAGCAGGTGGTGAGGGGAGCCCAACCCCTGGACCCTGTCGCACTAATACTACGCACCCGGCAGGATGGGAAGAGCCTGGACTACCCGATCTCATTCGAATGGTCAGAGAAGAAGAGGCCATGTTGGAAGAGAAACGGGAAAAGCAAGTGATGGGGTCTACAAAACTTCCAGTGGCCACGGTCAGGTCGGCCTTAACCCCTGAGAGAGAGACAGAGGTAGATGCCCTGAAGTTGCAGATGTCCCAGATGATGGAGATACTGACATCTCTAGTGGCAAAAGAGACGCCAAGTCCCAAGAAAGAAGCAAGCAGGAGGGAATTGTTTCCAGCTGTTTCAGCACCAGCATCCCCACCTGACTACGGTGAGATGATCTGTTTTAATTGTGGAGGAATTGGCCATATTGCAGCTGTATGCTCCAGTCCCAAGAAGAAGAAAACAGATAGCCGCCAGCCGGCGGGAAACGCCAAAGGGCCCCGGTGAAGGAGTCAACCGGGTGCCCATCACCTTCAGTGAGCTCCAAGAAGTATAACGGGAAAAGAAAGCGAGGAGATCAAACCCCTCGGAAGGAACCCAGGGATCCTCAACCAAGGTACACTCCAGAGAAAGGGGGCAAGACCCCGCCGAAGGGACACAGTACTCCTAAACGAGAACCCTTAAAAGTGAGAGGTAACAATGTCCCTCAACGGGTTCACACTCCCACTAAGAGGGAGAAAATTAATGCATACCAGGCTCAAGAAAGGAGCAAGTGCAGATCAAGTGAGAAGGAAAAGAGTCCACAGAAGAGGACAGCATCAACTCGGCCCTACCCAGAAGAGCTAGTTGGTCCATCCCCTACTGTACTTATCCAGGTGGAAGGAGTGTACACGAAGGCTCTCCTAGACACTGGAGCACAAGTGACCCTATTGTACAGGGACTTCTATGACAGATACCTGAGTCATCTGCCAATACAGAAGATAGAAGAGTTGGAGATAAGGGGATTGGGAACTCAGAGTTTCCCCTATGATGGATACCTACCCATACGGTTGACCTTTGACCCATCCGTAGCTGGGAAGACTGAAGTGTTTGACACCTTAGCAGTGGTGTGTCCCCGCCCACCAGGAACCAGCAAGACTTCCCTGATCATAGGGACGAACACGGACCTAGTCAGAAGGCTTCTTACCCGCCGGGTGAAGAAAGAGAATCTTTCAGCCCCCAAGATCCATCCCATGCTGAAGGCAGCCTACCAGCGGTTGGTCCTAGAGCAGAAGACCCCAAGTGAGGGGATAGGAAGGGTATGGAGGCTTGGAAAAGAAGGAGCAGTGTTACAGCCTGGAGAGGTGACCTGCATGAGAGCCACGGTGAAACTTACTTGGGAGCAGCCTGGCCCCTTTGTAATGTTGGAACCCGACCCAATGGAGGGTCACTCAGGTCTGGAAGTGATACCAGAAGTGATCTCATTGAAGGACCTGAAGAAGGCAAGAGGAAGAGTCCCTGTCAGTGTGAGGAACCCCACGGAGCGGCCCGTGGAGATCCCTGCCAGGATGCTTCTGGGACAGGTGAGTCCTGCTGTCCCAGTTGGCTGGTCAGAAGTGAAGGGGACGGGTGAAGGAGAAGATGTTTGGAAGAAACTCTCCATGGAAAACCCAAACCTACCTGGAGCTTGGAAAGAGAGAGCCAAGGCCCAGCTGACCAGATGGGAGAAGATTTTCTCTAAAGATGAGTTTGATGTGGGGTGTGCGAGGAGTGCCACCCATCGAATCCGCATGCAAGAGGACAAGCCATTCAGAGAGAGAGTCAGGCGAGTCCCGCTAGCAGATCTGGAGGATCTGAGGGAGCAGCTTGCGGAACTGAAGAAGACGGGAGTGATTAGGGAGTCCAGAAGCCCCTATGCCTCCCCAATTGTGGTAGTCAGGAAGAAGAATGGGTCATTGAGGCTCTGCATTGACTACAGAACTCTCAACAGGAGGACCATTCCTGACCAGTACACCACGCCAAGGATAGAGGATGCCCTGCAGAGTTTATCTGGAGCTAAGTGGTTCAGTGTGATGGACCTCAAGAGTGGGTATTACCAAATCCCCATGCATCCAGAAGATAGAGAAAAGACTGCCTTCATAACCCCAGTGGGATTCTTTGAGTTCAACAGGATGCCTCAGGGCCTATCTGGAGCTCCTGCTACATTTCAACGCCTTATGGAAAGGACAGTTGGAGACATGAACCTCATAGAAGTCCTTGTGTACCTGGACGATGTCATTGTCTTTGGAAAGACTTTGGAAGAACATGAAGCCAGATTGGAGAAAGTACTGAAGAGGCTCAGTGAAGAGGGACTCAAACTTTCTCCCGAGAAGTGTCGGTTCTATCAGTCTTCTGTGAACTATCTGGGACACATAGTGTCTGAAAAAGGAGTGGCTACAGACCCTGAGAAGTTGGAGGCAGTTACTTCGTGGCCAAGACCCACAACAGTTACAGAACTTCGGTCTTTCTTGGGGTTCTGCTCCTACTACCGCAGGTTTGTGGATGGGTTTGCCCGCATTGCAAAACCCCTAAACGAACTGCTCAAGACAGAAGGAGAGGAAGATGGATTGGGGCCTAGGAGACCCGGTGAGTCGGTTCAAGACCAATGGAACTCAAGGTGTGAAGAGGCTTTCAGAACCTTGAAGAGAAGTCTCACCACAGCCCCAGTTTTGGCCTACGCTGACCCCACTAGACCATATGAGCTACATGTTGATGCCAGCCATGAGGGCCTAGGTGGAGTACTCTACCAGGAGTATGAAGACCAGCTACGACCAGTGGCTTATGTGAGCCGGAGCCTGACCCCCTCCGAGAAGAACTATCCCACCCACAAGTTGGAGTTCTTAGCCCTCAAATGGGCAGTTGTTGACAAACTGAGAGACTATCTGTATGGGGCAGAGTTTACTGTAAAGACAGATAACAACCCCTTGACCTATCTATTCACCACCGCCAAGCTGGATGCAACTGGACACAGATGGTTGGCGGCGTTGTCTGGATTCAATTTCAGCCTCAAGTACAGACCAGGGGCTGGAAATAGGGATGCAGATGCCCTGTCCCGAAGATCCCATGTCATGGTCGATGACTGGGAAGACTGGACCCAAGTGGCACCAGAAGGAGTGCGAGCCCTTTGTCAGGGGGCTGAACTCCAAGCCAGAGGAGGATCCAGAGCTGAAGAGATAGGAGTTACCACAGTGGGAGTCCCAAAGTGTTACTGTGGGGTAACTCAACTAGAAGAAGAGTGTCTACCGAAGCTGTCCAAGAAGGAGTTAAGGTGTGACCAATTGGAAGACCCCATGGGGAGATTGGTCCTGGAAGCCCTGGAAGACAAGAGTCCAGAGGGACTTCGCCTTCACCCTTCCAAAGAAGCTCGCCTACTGAGGAGAGAGTTGGACAAATTACAGGTGCATCAGGGGGTAGTCTACCGAAGGGGCCCCTCTGATGGCCCAGAAGACAAGTGGCAGTTGTTTCTCCCCGAAAAGCATCGAGAGACTGTGCTGATTGCCTTACATGACCAGCATGGTCACTTGGGAGCAGAGAGAACCTTCCAACTTGTCAGAGACCGGTTTTATTGGCCCTGCATGAGGGCCGAAGTGGAGGAGTATTGCCACTCCTGTGCAAGATGCATTCAGAGGAAGACTTTACCTCATCAAGCTGCCCCAATGGGCCACCTACAGAGTCAAGGCCCAATGGATCTGGTATGCATTGATTTTCTCTGCCTTGAACCCGATTTGAGTGGATTGGGAAATGTTCTGGTGGTAACCGACCATTTCACCTGTTATGCTCAGGCTTTCCCAACCAAGGACCAGAAGGCCTCTACAGTAGCCAAGGTACTTCTGGAGAAGTACTTTGTTCACTATGGACTACCACAGAGAATCCATTCAGACCAAGGAAGGGACTTTGAGAGTCGCCTGATCAGGAAGCTACTAGATTCTCTGGGAGTGGAGAAGACCAGAACCACACCATATCACCCTCAAGGTGATGCCCAGCCTGAAAGGTTCAACAGGACCCTATTGAACATGTTGGGAACTTTGGAAACAGAGAAGAAGCAACATTGGAGTCAACACATATCAGCTCTGGTGCATGCCTACAACTGCACCACAAGTGATGTGACAGGTTTCTCCCCTTACCGACTTATGTTTGGGAGAGAAGCAAGATTGCCAGTGGATTTGGCCTTTGGCATTTCCTTAGACCATGCCTCTGCTGCCTCCCACAAAGGATATGTGGACAGACTGAGGCACAGTTTGAAGATAGCTTATGAGAAAGCTCAAGCGGCCTCTGACCAGAGGGGGGCCCGAAATAAGAGGAACTTTGATTTGAAAGTTAGAGTACAGGACCTACAGCCTGGGGACCGTGTACTGTTACGCAATCTAGGGATCCCTGGAAAACACAAGATTGCTGATAGATGGAGATCAGAGCCATATATCATCTGTAGAAAACTTCCAGGATTGCCTGTCTACAAGTTGAAGCCAGAAGGGAGAGTGGGGCCTTTGAAGACCTGGCATAGGAATCACTTGCTCCCACTCACTGAAGCAGTCAGAATGCCTCCAGCAAGAGACGTACCTGAATCTGTTTCCATTCTGGATACCCCCAGGCCTAATACTAGGTCTCAGACATCCCAAGTTAGGGGTGGACAGGACCCCCAACCAGAAGAAGAAAGAGGAGAACTTGAATGGCTATGGCCTTCCTCAACCCCAGGAAATTCTGCCATAGACCTTCCACCTACTGAAGATGTGGAAGACGGAACATTGAACCCAGAAGCTACAGAGTTTGTGCCATTCAGTGTTGTGCCTGAGTGCTGGGAAGATATCCCTGGTCTCTACTCAGATGAAGAAGAAGTAGATGTTCCAGAACCAGAGATGTTGCCAGAATGTGTTCCTGAAGAAGTCCCAAGAGAACAGAGAGCTCGCAGAGTTGTGAAGCCTCCCAAGAAGTTGACTTACCCCCAAATGGGAGAAAGTTCAGAGGACTCTGTTACCACAGCAAGGAGAAGTGCTGAACGCCCTGACCCATCCACTGTTCATTTGGTGGAGGGCAACCCCAGCTCACTCTCTGGCACAGTTAAACAGGTCGCCCACACTGAAGTGACCTGTAGACAGGACAGCTCCCCATCTTATACTAATTGGTGGGAGGCTCCCCTGTTTGAATTATGTGAACGTGTTGTTTCCAAGAAAGCTTGTAATTTGAACAATGTCTTTGGGGACCAAAGATTCAAAGTGGGGGGGGAGTGTGTAGCGGGGTCGTACCCCTTTTAGGGGAAAAGACTACATTCCCCATAATTCCCTAGGCTCCCGGGCTGTTTGTTTCCGCCCGAGAGGCTGCTGGGGGAGGAGATAAAAGGGAAGAGGAGAGACCTCCTCTTCCTCTTCTGACTGGGCTGTGGACACAGAGACTTGCTATTGAGGAGACACCTGTGCGGACCGGGACTGCTGAAGGCCTGAAGCCTGGGCCTTGCAGCAGGCGGAGAGAGACTCTTACCCCTCAGAGTCAGCAGCAGCGGAGCGGAGACTTTCCCTACAGTCGGTCGGTCGGAGTGAGGACCGGAACGCAGGGGCTGTGACGGAGGAGGCCGGACGCCGCCATTGGAGGGACCGGAGCTGAGGACGGTACCCCAGGATTGGTGAGAGAGCTGAAAGGCTCATCCTGCATTGATACACACACTTTCATGCCTATTGAACTGCCAAGGCACAATTTACCTCAGAGCAGCAAATGTTACTTTCTGTGGATTACAAGTACACCATTTAAAGCTACATGTGCACCACCTCTACAGATCTATTGCCGGTGAAGAATACTGTACTTATTCAAGGACTGAGCTCTATTGCTAGGGATCAGGCCTGGTCCGTTAGGTAGGCGCAGATAGATTTATTGCACCTCAGGGGTGCATAGCAGACGGTCGCTACACTTGGCGCTCCGTTTCCCCATTGCTAGTTTGATACATATATGTGTACATGTTAAAGTGCATATTGCAGGGACCTGCTAAAGTATTGTAAGTCATATGTTTAAATGCATGTTACTATTTATTTTCCTTACTGCCAAAGTAAAGCCAGTTATTCTTATCTCAGCAGTCTGCTTGTGAGTTCATACCCATTACACTTAGAGTATAAGTGATATTTATATGTGCATAGATACATACCCCTTTACTAACTGTGCCAGAGCGGGTAGAGCAAATTGCCGGGGGTTGGTGGAGCTGTACTCAGGGACCCAAAACAAACCAGCGGCCCTCTTAACTGGGGGAATCAGTTGGCTGCTGGCTTTCCAGCATGCACGTCTAAAAGACCTTCTGTCGGACAGACCGTCATACACACAGGCCTAATGTTGGACGTTTTTTTTTTAACCACCCGTTGTCTCCCAACATTTGGCCCCTGTGCAGAGGGCTTTAGGCTGATGTCAGGCGGCTACTATGCGGCTAGTGATCCTGCTGCTGCTAACTTTTGGAAATCTAAGAGGTTGTCTGTTTGTACCTATGGAATGGCTTCCAAGATGTCACTCCCACCGCTAGCAATCGAGATTCAGCAGGGTTTGGGCAAGTAATAGAGCGTCAGCTCACTGCATCCAGCTCCGTGGTGCCCAGCCTTTGGCACACTTTGTGTGGCGCTCTGGGCCCCTGCAGACACTAATCTTTGTTTCCCTATTGTGCCGCTATAGTAGTGATTTCTATCAGTCTCATGTAATATGTCTCCTGTCCATGACTATCTATTGAAGCATATCCCCAGGCTCCAACAACTTCTATAGCATGTTCACAGTCTCTGACAGTCTCCTGTAGTATGTCCGCAGTCCCTGACCATCTCTTATATCATGTCCTCAGTCTCTGACCATCTCTTCTGCCATGTCTGCAGTCCCTGACCATCTCTTATACCACCTCCACAGTCTCTGACCATCTCTTGTATCATGTCCAGTCCACAGTCTCTGATCGTCTATTATATCAGGTCCAGAGTCTCTGACCATCTCTTGTAACATGTCTGCAATCTCTGACCATCTCTTGGATTATGTCCTCAGTCTCTGACCAGCGCTTAAATCATGTCTGTAGTCTCTGCCCATTGCTTGTATCATGTCTGCAGGGTATGACCTCAGTTTGTATCATGTCTGCAGTATCTGACCATCTCTTATACCATGTCTGTAATCTCTGACTGTCTCTTGTATCATGGCTGTAGTCTCTGACCATCTTTTGTAACATGCCTGCAATCTCTGACCATCTCTCGTATCATGTCCTCAGTCTCTAACCATCGCTTGAATCAAGTCTGTAGTCTCTGGCCATTGCTTGTATCATGTCTGCAGGGTATGACCTTTGTTTGTATCATGTCTGCAGTCTCTGACCATCTCTTGTACCATGTCTGTAATCTCTGACCGTCTCTTGTATCATGGCTGTAGTCTCTGACCATCTTTTGTATCATGTTTGCAGTGTCTGACCATCTCTTGTATAATGTCTGTAGTCTCTGACCCCCTCTTATATCATCTACGGTATAATGTCTGCAGTCTCTGACCATCTCTTCTATCATGTCTGCAGTCTATGATCATCTGTTGTACAATGTCATTAGTCTTTGCTATGTCTTGTTGTGTGTCTGCTGTCTCTGATAATGAATATTCAGTGAGTTTTATGTGTAGTCCTTTGGTGATGTTGAGGACCGCATTTGAGACCTCAGATCAAGCTGGTTGACCACTACTGATCCAGCTACAGAGGGAGCGACTCCACAGAGACAGACAAGCGGCCTCTTTAGTAATCCTACCACTGGTGGATTCTCTTCAGCGGCAGAATTGCCCGTCTGAAATCAGCCTATGTGATCCTGACACCATACCTCCCAACTGTCCCTGATTTTGAGGTACTGTCCCGGATTTGGAGCAATATCCCCCTGTCCCTCATTCCTCCTCATTTGTCCTCATTTTGGTCTGATCTATATAGTTGTATAAAAAATGCACTTTGTATCTTTCAAAAAGTGTTTTATATATAAATAAAGGAATGGTAGTGGTAAAAAGCACTTGTGGGCTTAATCAATCTTGTGTTTTTGTACAATTCTCCTTTAAGGGGGCGTGGCGAGGGGGTGTGTCCTATGTCTGCATACTTTTGCTGATAGGTGTCCCTCATTCCCATCTCAAAAAGTTGGGAGGTATGCTGACACTGCTGATTGTTCACCAGCATCAAGATCTCCCATATGACATGGCCCTATGTCTGCATCCCTTGTCTAATTCAAAGCATTGCTTCCAATTCTGACCAGATTGTACTGCAACAAAATTCTTTTATTCTATAAGTTTATGATCGCCACCATTGCTAGTAAAAAAATAAATATCCCAATGTTTATAGATGCTATAACTTTTGCACAAACCAATCAATATACTCTTATTGGTATTTTTTTACCAAAAAAATGTAGCAGAATACATATTGGCCTAAACCAGGGGTGCCCAACCAGTGGCCCGGCGGCCACATGTGGCCCACGACCTCCTGCTCTGGGATAGCAGGTAGGCAAGCCCAGATCGCGGGTTACCAACCCGCCATCCCAGAGCATCAGTGTTCTGAATGAAGCCGGCGGTAGAGGAAGCAAGTGGCTGCAGAGCGGCATATGCTAATGCTTCCTGTATAGCGCCGACTCCTGTCACAAGCAGAGTGATACCAAATGTACTCCGCCTGGGACACCAATAACCGGTGGTACCTGAATGGAAGCCTGTTATTAACCACTTCAATACAGGGCACTTATACACCTTCCTGCGCAGACCAATTTTTAGCTTTCAGCGCTGTCGCACTTTGAATGACAATTGCGTGTCATACAACACTGTACACAAATTACATTTTTATCATTTTGTTCCCACAAATATAGCTTTCTTTTGGTGGTATTTGACCCCCTATGGGATTTTTATTTTCTGCTAAACAAATACAAAAAAAAAAAAGAAAAAATGTTTTGTTTCTGTTACAAAACTTTGTAAATATGTTTTCTCTTTTACTGATGGGCACTGGTGGGGCTGCACTGACAGGCACTGATGAGGTGGCACTAATATGTGGCACTAATATGTGGCACTAATATGCGGCACTGATAGGCAGCACTGATGGGTACACATTGGTGGCACTGATAGGCGGCACGGATGGGCACTGATAGGCAGCATGGATGGCCACTGATAGGTGGCACTGATGTACACTAATAGATGGTACTGATGGATGCCAATCAGAGCCAAACAATAATGCCTGCCAATCAGTGATGCCCATCGTGGGCATCGAAGTTGCGGTGTGTCAGACTGACAGACCACACCACTGATCACCGCGGTGCGTGCCCCGGGGGGCTATCGAAACCACTTTGCCGCTTTCATTTTGCTATATGGCGGGCGGCAAGTGGTTAAAGCTACGTTTTGTTTACTAAATTCAGTGTATATATGGGTATATCTGTTCTGCAATGGTTACCGGGCTGCTTGCAAACTTTGGGTTACCTGCACTGAGCCATAGACATCTGTTCTTACCCGCGGGTTTGGTACACTTTCAGAAAGTGCGCCACACCTGCAGGATATAATAGAGATCTATGGAAAAGTGCAGCCAACCCACAGGAAAGCCACAGTTGCACTGCACTCGCGTTGCAGGTAAACTGCCTATCGGTCCAACCCAATCAGACCCCCAATTCATCTCTATGGAGCGGCAGATGTAAACAGACTTTTGCACCCACCTACCTCCAATCTGATCCGTCCCCTTCAATCTGGTTGGATCGGATTGGAGAGCCCATAGAGTGGGCTGTGTCCGCTCTGCATTTGCAGAGCAGACACGGATCTGTCATCCGTCCGCTCCGCTTATTGTGGCCCACGACCAGTTACCAAATTTTGCTATTGGATATGTTTTATAGCAGAAAGTAAAGAATATAGTTTTATTTTCGTACAAAAAGGCAGAGAGGGTCCACTAAATGATACAGCACCTCATCCCTTAGTATAAGAGTATCAAAGAGAAGGGGATGGTGGAATAGGGATTATAGCGGTGCTAAGATAATACAGGAGAGTTGGGGCGGACTCACAGTTCAAGGCTCATAATACTCGTTAATTAATAAAACAATTTTTATTACAAATAAACAATTATATCAAAACATACAAAGAGAAGAATATATATGTATGAAGAAATATTAGCAATATATATTTTTCTGAAGATAAGACTCAATTCAATAAATCAAGGCAAATGATTGAAATATCACTTACAAAATTTTTTTTTTTACAATCAAAGGTATAGAAAACAATACATAGTCAGTGATGAAGTCAAATTATGCACATAAACTTAGAGGTATAGTTCACATTTAATGTGGGAAAATGACCTAATGGTAGACTGAATTAGTCTTTGTAGACTGTTCCGACATGTTTCGCCATAACAATGGCTTCCTCAGGGTATGTCTACTTTGCGTAATTGGTGTATCTGGTAAAAGAAGTATCATAATAAGTTCCATTCAATACTCAATAAAGGAGGAAGTTAGAGCCATTTAAATAGATAGAGGTCAGTGGAAGGGACAAATATAATTATAGAGTGGAATATCACCAAGTTATCAGCGCAGAGGAAGTGCTGGTGCCCCTCCTTCCCAGGATAGAAAAGGGAAGGGAAGGGTCCCCCTTATAAACCATCCCAAACTTACCCTGATCAAGGTGTGGATTGGACTCAGCCGCAACCGTGGGGCAGGGCAGTCATACAGGGTGCCGCAGCTGCCTAGTAGAAGGCGGTAATCCCCAGATTGAACATTTGGTATGTTAGCTAGTTAAAAAAGGATAAATCAAAAAGTAAACGAATAATAAGAAGCAATTTAAATAGTGTTGTGAGTCCATGAAAAATTAATTCATGGACGTAACGCCATACACTACATAAGGGACAATGTCTCAAATAGTTACTTACTTTCATTAATTTTGAAGAGTAATTAGAAAAATTAGAGAAGAACCAGAGGTTCTGGAAAGGCAACCAAAGTTAAAAACAGGAGGCACCTGAAGAGATAGTAATTAGGCAGGGAATTACATAATTGAACATGGTAATGGTTAAGGGTGGGGGAGGAGAAGGGTATAAGGTTAGGTAAGGTTGCAGAGATCAAATACCTGTTTTTTAAAATGTAAGGTACGAAGCACCGTTCTGTTTGAAAAGTGCAATTTGTGAGCACCCTTGAAGCAAGGGGAAAAAGGGGAAGAACGTCCGATCGGTCAAAAGTCTGCAATGGGCTAAAGAAAAAATACATTCAAATAGCCCTGGTAAGTATCAAGTAGATTAAGAAGGATATCCAAAGAAAGATAAAAAAGAAATTTGGTTGCTTACTTGAGTACGAGCAGATGTATTGCGTCAGGTGCCTCCAGAGTCCTGTGATGGACTGATGTGGTAAGCTGGTTTAAATACCGCCTTCCAGATCGAGGCAGCGTGGATCCGCCCCTCGATCAGCGGACATAGAGGCCTATGCGCAAGCGTACAGCGCGTCATGGCCGGGAGCCTACAGTACCCATAGTTCCCGGCAATGGGCGCGCAGCAGGCGTGATGACGTCATCGCCGTAAAACGGCGTGTGAATGGCAAAGGCTAGCGGTGGGCGGGCTGGGAGGGCCCGCCCTCGGGTGTCCATACTAGGCAGCTGGGCTGTCCCAAAGCGTGACAAGTCCGCCCCGTCGGCGGCGGCCGAGTCCATACACCGAAGTAATGGTGGGAGGGCATATAGAAGGGGAGGGAAGGGGGAGAAAGGAAGGGGGCTGAGATGGAAATAGGCCAATAAAGGCTGTATAGTAGCGACATTCCTATGGGCTGAAAAGATTGGGGGCATTCTCACCGGCAGTAAATCCCAAATTGATCAATACCAAGTACAATGGAAGTTGAGCATATTTTGATCATAAATAAACAAGTACTTTAGCTGATTATGTCTGTACAACATGACAGATTTGTACAGGGGTATGAGAAAAAGTCAGACAGATCAAGCCATAATGAAATTGGTCAGGCGTCCATTCCAGAGATCAGGGGCAATTTGATAAAAGAATATGTGTACAGTCAGAATACATTACCCATACAGTATGTTTGAAAGGGTTTCAGGATAGTTTCTATGCGTAATATAGGGCATAGTATATCAGTTAGACGTAAGCAATAAAACAGACAATTTACATAGAAAAATACCTACAGACAAGGAGGAGCAGGCTTTGGCGCATGATGGCGGAGAGGTCACCAGGCGAGACCTCAGGAAGGGAGGAAGCCAGTTGTGACCGTGGGAGATAATTTAAAGTTGAAATAATAAAAAAGAAATGGTTGTTAAAGAAAGGATTTGAAGCTGATATACTCATTCATACCTGGGTATCTGGTGGCATCTAGGGTGTATATCCACCTAGTTTCAAGTTGGAGGAGTCGGTTGTCAATGTCCCCTCCGCGTACATTGAGGGGTAAATGTTCCAGGGCCGAGAATAACATTGTGGTAGGATCAATAACTTTGATCCTACCACAATGTTATTCTCGGCCCTGGAACATTTACCCCTCAATGTACGCGGAGGGGACATTGACAACCGACTCCTCCAACTTGAAACTAGGTGGATATACACCCTAGATGCCACCAGATACCCAGGTATGAATGAGTATATCAGCTTCAAATCCTTTCTTTAACAACCATTTCTTTTTTATTATTTCAACTTTAAATTATCTCCCACGGTCACAACTGGCTTCCTCCCTTCCTGAGGTCTCGCCTGGTGACCTCTCCGCCATCATGCGCCAAAGCCTGCTCCTCCTTGTCTGTAGGTATTTTTCTATGTAAATTGTCTGTTTTATTGCTTACGTCTAACTGATATACTATGCCCTATATTACGCATAGAAACTATCCTGAAACCCTTTCAAACATACTGTATGGGTAATGTATTCTGACTGTACACATATTCTTTTATCAAATTGCCCCTGATCTCTGGAATGGACGCCTGACCAATTTCATTATGGCTTGATCTGTCTGACTTTTTCTCATACCCCTGTACAAATCTGTCATGTTGTACAGACATAATCAGCTAAAGTACTTGTTTATTTATGATCAAAATATGCTCAACTTCCATTGTACTTGGTATTGATCAATTTGGGATTTACTGCCGGTGAGAATGCCCCCAATCTTTTCAGCCCATAGGAATGTCGCTACTATACAGCCTTTATTGGCCTATTTCCATCTCAGCCCCCTTCCTTTCTCCCCCTTCCCTCCCCTTCTATATGCCCTCCCACCATTACTTCGGTGTATGGACTCGGCCGCCGCCGACGGGGCGGACTTGTCACGCTTTGGGACAGCCCAGCTGCCTAGTATGGACACCCGAGGGCGGGCCCTCCCAGCCCGCCCACCGCTAGCCTTTGCCATTCACTCGCCGTTTTACGGCGATGACGTCATCACGCCTGCTGCGCGCCCATTGCCGGGAACTATGGGTACTGTAGGCTCCCGGCCATGACGCGCTGTACGCTTGCGCATAGGCCTCTATGTCCGCTGATCGAGGGGCGGATCCACGCTGCCTCGATCTGGAAGGCGGTATTTAAACCAGCTTACCACATCAGTCCATCACAGGACTCTGGAGGCACCTGACGCAATACATCTGCTCGTACTCAAGTAAGCAACCAAATTTCTTTTTTATCTTTCTTTGGATATCCTTCTTAATCTACTTGATACTTACCAGGGCTATTTGAATGTATTTTTTCTTTAGCCCATTGCAGACTTTTGACCGATCGGACGTTCTTCCCCTTTTTCCCCTTGCTTCAAGGGTGCTCACAAATTGCACTTTTCAAACAGAACGGTGCTTCGTACCTTACATTTTAAAAAACAGGTATTTGATCTCTGCAACCTTACCTAACCTTATACCCTTCTCCTCCCCCACCCTTAACCATTACCATGTTCAATTATGTAATTCCCTGCCTAATTACTATCTCTTCAGGTGCCTCCTGTTTTTAACTTTGGTTGCCTTTCCAGAACCTCTGGTTCTTCTCTAATTTTTCTAATTACTCTTCAAAATTAATGAAAGTAAGTAACTATTTGAGACATTGTCCCTTATGTAGTGTATGGCGTTACGTCCATGAATTAATTTTTCATGGACTCACAACACTATTTAAATTGCTTCTTATTATTCGTTTACTTTTTGATTTATCCTTTTTTAACTAGCTAACATACCAAATGTTCAATCTGGGGATTACCGCCTTCTACTAGGCAGCTGCGGCACCCTGTATGACTGCCCTGCCCCACGGTTGCGGCTGAGTCCAATCCACACCTTGATCAGGGTAAGTTTGGGATGGTTTATAAGGGGGACCCTTCCCTTCCCTTTTCTATCCTGGGAAGGAGGGGCACCAGCACTTCCTCTGCGCTGATAACTTGGTGATATTCCACTCTATAATTATATTTGTCCCTTCCACTGACCTCTATCTATTTAAATGGCTCTAACTTCCTCCTTTATTGAGTATTGAATGGAACTTATTATGATACTTCTTTTACCAGATACACCAATTACGCAAAGTAGACATACCCTGAGGAAGCCATTGTTATGGCGAAACATGTCGGAACAGTCTACAAAGACTAATTCAGTCTACCATTAGGTCATTTTCCCACATTAAATGTGAACTATACCTCTAAGTTTATGTGCATAATTTGACTTCATCACTGACTATGTATTGTTTTCTATACCTTTGATTGTAAAAAAAAAAATTTTGTAAGTGATATTTCAATCATTTGCCTTGATTTATTGAATTGAGTCTTATCTTCAGAAAAATATATATTGCTAATATTTCTTCATACATATATATTCTTCTCTTTGTATGTTTTGATATAATTGTTTATTTGTAATAAAAATTGTTTTATTAATTAACGAGTATTATGAGCCTTGAACTGTGAGTCCGCCCCAACTCTCCTGTATTATCTTAGCACCGCTATAATCCCTATTCCACCATCCCCTTCTCTTTGATAGTTTTATTTTCAAAATTGTCTGTTTTTGTTTATAGTGCAGAAGTGTTCAAATTCCACCAAAAGAAAAAGCTCTATTTGTGGGAAAAAAAGGACATACATTTTTTTGGGGTACATTGTCACGCGACCACGCAATTGCCATTTAAAGTAACTCAGTAAATTAATTACTTCTGCAAAGTTTTTTTAAGATTATTATTGCTATACAGTGACATTGATTGTTTCATTATAAAGGCTAGGTTCCCTCGATCGATTTATCAAAGGAAGAATCGATCAATCGATCAAAGAAACCTAGCCTTTATAATCAAATGATCAATATCACTACATAGCAATCGTTGATCTATTGGTTAATCAACCAATCCTATAAATTGATTGACTGATCCTTCCATTGATTGTTCGACTGACCTTTTTTCGATTGGTTGACCCTTCCTGCCTTCCATTGATCCTTCGACTAATCCTTCCATCGATCGACCGATCCTTCCATCGATTCACTGATTCTTTCATCGATTGATTGACTGATCCTTCCATCGATCCCTCCTTCCTGCGATCAATTGATCATTCCCGCATTTGACGGACCGATTCTTCCATTGATCGATCAACAGATTTTTTTCGTTCAGTCCTCTCTTCCTTCCATCGGTTGACCCTTCCTTCCTTTTTTCAACTGATCAACAGATCTTTCCATCTATCCTTTCTTCTTTGGATCAGTTGATACTTCCATCAATCCTTCCTTATTTTGATCAATTGATCCTACCATTGATCCTTTCTTCCTTCGATTAATTCTTCCTTCATTTGATCGATCCTTCCTTCTTTTAATCGGTCCTTCCTTCCATCATTCCTTACGTCCTTCGACCAACTGATCTTTCCTTCCTTTGATGGATCCTTCCTTCATTATTTTTGTGCAAGTAATTTTTTGCACTGTTATTTATCCTTTTCCATACTGCATAATACTTGGTTGATCCTGCCTCTTCTTGTGTTTCTGTCAGTAAACTGACTTCCTGTCATACTGCTCTCTCTGCAGCCCCTGTACCTCCTTCTCTCCCCTCCCTTCCTGGTCTGTGTGAAGCCCCTCCCCTTCTGAAACTAAAATAGCAGAGGAATGTGAGCCCTTCCCACTGGAGTCATTCTGCTTGGGAGTAAGACCCGAGAAAATCATGTGACTGCACAGAAGCACTGCAGTGAAAAGAAGGGGAAGCCCGTCCATTAAGGGTCCACAGGGGTGCTCCCCCCTCTGTCCATGCCACCCCCTATATGGTAATGTATAGATTCATGCATAGCATGAATCTATCCATGGGCCTATTCGGGTGCCCAGCCCCTTTCAGGACGCCGGGTGCCTGAATTACAGCGGTGGGGGGTGTTTTTGAAGCACCTGAATCGAGCCATATGAATATTCACTTTTCTAACACTGAATTGCCTCTCCGCCAATCAGGAAGCATGGGCCTGTTAACCTTTTCCCAATTGGCTGAAAGGTCAGGCGATCCTTTCGGACGCCTAGGAGGAGGGGAGGAGATGCACGGTGGAAGCCCCTGTGATCTCAGAAGAGTAGAGGACACAGGAGCCGCTGCCCGATGTGCTCGCCGATGGGATGAGTTCTAGTGGAGCAGCAGACGGGGGGGGGGGGGGGGTGCTTGTTTGCCGCCCACCCAAACAAAAAAACACCAGTCTTCACTGGTGAAAAGCTATTTGGAGATTATATTGCTGAAAAAAAACACAGTGCCATTACTATTACCCCATAAGAGAACCTATCATGGGAGTTTATTTTGGAGACTTTATAACCACTTTAAAGACACAAATAATGCAGCTCCCTAATCATTAAAGTGTCACGTAAAAAAATTAAAATCTATTCCCATTATTGATTCTTAACTCAAAAAAGTCCCTCCTGTTGTTCTCAGCCTCCTCCAAATCACCAAATTCCTTTTTCTTTTTTTTTTTAACTTCTGTGATCTTACTTCCTGTTAGAGGTCGGCTACATTCGTTCTCCATGATCCAACTGTATGTAGGAATGTACCCTCTTTTGCTCGCTTCTGAGATGGCTATATGTAGCGTGCAAAGAGTAGTGATGACCACACTGAACTTGTACTGCTTGGAGGAAAAGGAGAGGTTTGGGAGTTCAATAGTCAGTAGGAAACAATTTAATAAATAGATTACAGGACCATTAAGTAGTGGATGTGTATAGATACATTTTTTGAAGACTAAAAATATTATTTAGTGTCACTTTAATACATTAAATGTATTTGTTTAAATACAGTCAGTTTAGTATGTGAATTTGACCCCTTATCAGCCTCTTTCAGTCTCTGTGTAGCAGACCTGGAGTATGAGAGAAGGAAGCAGTACATGAGCCAATCAGTTCATAGGCTGACAAGAAGTATGCTGATAGGAGGAGAAAATAGAGTTACAGAGAGATGAGCCCATTGCTGTGCTGCTTCTTCTTTCACTGTCCAGTCACAGGCTGGGATGGGCCGAGGACAACCTGGGCTCAAAGGAAGTGGGTTGTATGATGCTGGACATCAGGCTAAGGTTGAAAAAAAAGTGTTGACTGGAGTTTCACTTGTAAGGTATATGGTTGAAGTTGACTTACAACTAATAACGCGTACACACGATCGGACTTTCCGGTGGACTTAGTCCGGCAGACAATCCGACGGACTTTGCAGCTGAGGTCCGCCAGACTTTCAAGCGAACGGACTTGGCCACACACGATCACTCAAAGTCCGCCGGATTCAAACGTGATGACGTAGAATAAGGAAGATCATAGCCAGTAGCCAATAGCTACTCTAGCGTCGGTTTTAGTCCGTCGGACTAGCACACAGACGACCGGACTTTTCAACCAGACTCGAGTCCGGCTGACAATTTTGAAGCCAGTCTTATTTCTAGGTCTGCCAGACTTTTCTTTATTAAAAATCTTTATTTGTACATGTAAAGATATAATAACAAGACATTTGCATTTTTTTTTATCTTTTTTTTTTTAAAAGGTGTTTATTTTTGATTTTTAACAGTACAAACAACAAACAATACAAACTAACAGCAGTAGTAGCATCTTCTAAGCAAGGGGATCACATCACAACTTTCTTGTGCTCCTTTTTTTTTTTAAAAGGTGTTTATTTTTGTTTTTAATCCACCGTATTTACTCCTAAGGATGACAGCGATAGGATTGGACCAATATGCCCCACTGCAACTGACATCCATACACCCACACACACACACCCTACACACAAACTCATTCATGTCCATTCATACTTCATTCTGCCCTTGCTCTGTCCCAATAGTCCCACCGAATTCCTCAACACCAGCCAATAGAAATAGACCAACAGTAAGGTTTTCACATTCTATTGTTAGCAATCCTGCGAGGATAGGACCGATCCCCAGAAGGGGGCAGTAATATCCAACCAAGGTTGCCAGACCTTATAAAATTTCTTGAGACAGACCCTATTTTTGTAAACAATCTTAATCTTGGGGAGTTCCCCATTAATGATGCCATACAGAGTTTGTAGTTTAGGAGGGTCACTTTCTTTCCACTTTAATAGAATCACTTTTCGTGCATAAAACATTATAGTCCGTATTAGGATGCGAGCAGCCACTGCGTGGACTAAGTCATTCAGTATACCCAGTAATCCCACTTCGGGTGTTCTGGGAACCGGTATGTTAAGCTGCTACTCAAAAAAATCGAATAAGTCCCTCCAGTATCGGTTGAGTCCGGGACAGCTCCAGAACATATGAAACATATTAGCATTATCGCAGGTACACCGAGCACAACTAGCATTCACTCTCAGCCCCATACGTGCCAGTCTATCAGGAGTATAATGTAATTGGTGAATGAATTTAAACTGTACATATTGGTCAGCAGTACATATAATATTTTGGAAACAAACCTCAGTTACTTCTTCCCACCCCTCCACTGTTAGTACAGGTATCAGTTTTTGCCATTTAGTGAATGAGGTTTGGAATGGGTCCGCCCCCGCCATGTTTAGGTGGTTATAAAAGGTTGTCACCATTTTCGTTATTCCCGGGTCAGAGAAATGGTCTTCCAAGGGAGGTGCCCTGAGCTCCATGGTCAAGGTGCCAAATTGAGTCCGAATGGCATGTCTGATCAAAAAATACTTGTAAAAAAATTTGTTAGGTATACCATATTTAGCTTTTAAGTGGTCAAAAGTTACAAAAACATTTCCTAAAAATAAATGTGCCAGATGCGTAACTTGCATCCTTGTCCACCATTTCGAGTCAGGATGACCATAGAGCTCAGGGAGATTTGGGTTTTCCCAGATTGGAGTGTTTGGCGACCATGTACCCATATTATTGGACAGAAGCCCATTGCCCTCTTTCCATACTAGCAAACCCACATCCCTGGGGGAAAATCTAGAGCATTTATTGGGTCGAGACCTGTGCAGCACATCAAGTGCCTTAGTACCTTCCTCATAAAATGAGGACAATAGGGAGGCAGAAGGGGGCCGAGGGTCGATGTGCATCCACTCATACATAAACGTGAGTTGCGAGGCAAGAAAGTAATTCCGCAGGTTTGGGTTTGCTAATCCTCCTTTACTTTTAGCAGCTTGCAGGGACACTTTGGATATTCGTGGATGAGCAGCTTGCCATATAAAGGAGAATAGAGTTGCCTCTACTAGTCTAATAGTTTTTTGGGGAGATAAACTGGATCTTTTCTAAAAAAATACAAACATTTTGGCAAAAAAATCTTTTTAAAGATATTAATACGTCCTATCAAGTGGGAGAGTTGACCAGACTAGGAGTTTGTCCGTCATTTGTTTTATTACGGGTGTAATGTTTAGTTCTTCAAATTTGGAAAGGTCATTATGTATTTGAACTCCTAGATATTTAAAAGATTGAGCAGTTTGCAGTCTAGAGTTCCCAAGGTATTCGTATGAAATCGAGGGGCCAATAGGAAAAGCAATAGACTTCTCCCATCCGACCCTCAGTCCCGACACCTCCCCAAACTCCTCAACCACCCGCATCAAGCCTCTGAAAGAACTAACCCTGCCGTCCATGTAGATTAACGTATCATCTGCGTACAGAGATATTTTTTCCATTTGTGTTCCACATTGGATGCCCCCAATCCCCGCGGCCTGCCGCACCGCCAGAGCTAATGGCTCTATGGCGATGGCGAACAGGAGCGGGGAGAGGGGGCACCCCTGTCTGGTTCCCCTTTGCAAGGAGAATGCCGTCGAAACGTCTCCATTCGTATGGACTCTCGCGCTTGGGTGTGCATACAGTAGGCGGACCCACCTCAAGAATTGGGGGCCGAAGCCCATATTTGACATGGTTTCCCACAGAAATGTCCAGCGGACCGTATCAAACGCCTTTAACACATCTAAGGATAGCACTAGATGGCTCTGTTTCGTTACGTGTGCCCTATGGATATGTAGATAAAGTCTGCGGATGTTGTCAAACGTGTTGCGACCCGGCATGAACCCTGCTTGGTCGGGGGGTATAAGAGCTAAAATAACTTTTTGTAACCTCTGGGCCAAAATTTTGGCCAGAATTTTCACATCAGTATTTAAAAGTGAAATCGGTCGGTAAGATTCGCATAGCAGTTTGTTCTTCTCTGGTTTGGGCAAAACTACAATGAGGGCCTCATTCATTGAAGCAGGCAAAGTACCCTGCTGCAAGGAATTTCGGAACGTATGTAAAAGCTTGTGGGCAATCGCCTCCGCATAGGTCTGATACCACCCGGAGGGAATACCGTCTAAGCCTGGGGTCTTTGAAGGGGGCAGAGAGCATATAGCTGCCTCCACCTCCTCCAAAGTGATCTCCTGTTCCAATAGATCCCTCTGTGCTTCGTCCAAAGCCGGGAAATCCATGGAAGAGAAGAAGCCCCTAAACGTGGCCTCCTGTGGGGGGTCTGGGTCAGTGTACAAGTCTCTATAGTAGGTAGCAAATGTCTGGTTAATGCATATTGGGTCATTAGTGATGGAGCCATCCTTCAATGTAATGGCATGTATTGAACTGTTTGTATACTCAGTGTGGGCCAGAAAAGCCAGCATCCTGCCATTCTTTCCCCCATGTTCATGTATTCTCACAGATAGGTATAGTTGTTGTTTTTTAGTCATGTCTACCAAGTGGAGTTGCAATGCATTGTGCGCATTTGATATTGCCCCCCGAGTCTCAGCTGTCGGGTCCCTCATGTGTTGGGATCTAGCATCCTCTAGGTTTTTTTCAAGACCCACCTGATGGGCCGCCCCTGTAGTTCTATAGTGCTTGATACGGGAGATATAGGTACCACGTAGGACTGCTTTAAAGGCATCCCACGTGAGTCCAGGTTCTGTGGTATCTAAATTGTTGGACCAGTAGTCTAGCATATCCAGCGAGATAGCTTCCTCTATCTCAGGGGTAGATATCCATAGGGGGCTAAGTCTCCACACCCGAAACGTTGGTCTATGTCCCAAGGTTAGGGTAACTGTCATAAGTGAGTGGTCTGATATAGTCTGCGAGACATATTCCACATCTTGAACAGTCGGCAGCAAGTCCTTGCATAATCTATTCTAGAGAGAGAGCTGTACGTTTTAGATTGACACGAAAACATTTTTTTTGTGGGGAACCGCCATCGCCATATATCCACATATCCATATACCTCACACCATTTGCCAAACAATCTGGAGTCATTAGGTTGTGGTTTCAGTCTATCAATGGATGACTGCAGCACGGAGTTGAAGTCACCCATTAGTAGCACTGGACAACCAGGTAATAAAGAAAGTTGTGTACTTATATCTGTGAAAATTACAGCTGAAACCGGGGGGGGGACATATATTGTTGCAATAATCATTGGGGTACCGTGAACTGAGGCATGAACCATCAAGTACTGCCCCTTAGGATCAGAGATTACCCTATGGCATTCAAAGGGAAGCCCCTTGCGTATTAGCACCGCCACTCCACGGGCATAATTAGAATACGTGGAGGTGTAGCTATGGGCAACCCAATGTTTTTTGAGCGCAAGGACTCTTGACCCTGTCAAATGGGTTTCCTGCAGGCAAAGAACATGGGGTTGCAGTTTCTTGATCCGTTCAAAAATCAGTGCACGTTTGAATTTAGAATTCATCCCCCTTACATTCCACGAACAAACCTTTACCTCAGCCATGGAGGTGTCTTACATATTCTAGAACCACTGAGATCTCAGTGCATTTACTTAATGCACCCCTGGTTGATATCATTGTGTTAGCTTCATACAGTTACCACCATTGGGACAGAGCAACATACTTCCTTCCTTCAACCATTCTTCATTCATACCAACACACACACACAACAGAAAAAAAGAAAAAAGAATTGAACTGTGAATGTCCCGCTGTCAACTGACAGCAACACCCCTGCCCTGCTCTCTGAAAAACGGAGAGGGCTTGTACCCCAAACTAGGGCCATGCATGGGGCGCATGGCCTGGAACCCATTTGCACCACAATAACAAGTTAGTGCCAATACTGTGGCTAACAACTCTCCGTGGGGGGGCAGCTCCAGCACCCCCTTTCGTAAAGGGGTAGGCTGTATCCCGCAGGAAAAGCAACTGTGGTTGATCTGTGTTGCCAACTAAGCGACTTGGGACATCACTGCAGGCGTATCAAAAAAGAATTTAACAAAAAGTGAAAGTAGAAAAAGAAATAATATCGGCCAACACCCTGCAGGGGGTCTCTTCAGGTAAGACTGGCAGGCCTCAAAACATCTGGAATACTTGTGGTCATTATTGCCTACGGTAGACTTCAATCAGCAGGTGCTCGGGGGGGTCTTGGCAGGGCTTCCCACCATGCGATGACATTCTTTGGCGATTGGAAGAATAAAACTTTTTCTTCATGTACCACACGTAGAGTAGCTGGGAATAGCATGGAGTATTGGATCGCATGGTCTCTTAAGTGTTTCTTGACTGCTTGGAATTGTGCGCGTTGGTTGCGTACCGCCACTGAGTAGTCAGGGTACAATGATACTGTAGCATTGTTGATTCTGAGACTGCCTTTCTGTCTGGCAGCTCGCAAGATGGAATCCCTGTCCCTGTAATTCAGCAGTCTCATGATCATTGTGCGTGGGGGGTTGCCGGCGGGGAGAGGCCTGCCCGGGACCCGGTGCGCCCGCTCGATTACAAAACAGGGGGATAAAAACTCCCGGCCGAACTCCTGCTCCAGCCAGCTTTCAAGGAATGCAACTGGGTCAGACCCCTCCACCTTCTCAGGGAGACCAACCAGCCTCAGGTTGTTCCTCCTGAGGCGGTTCTCGAGGTCGTCCATCTTGGATTCTAGAGAGGATATTTTCCCGCCAGTGGCATTTAGCTTGGGTAGGATAGGGTTAACTGTGTCTTCCAGTTAGCTTACTCGGTCTTCTGTCTCAGTCACCCTGCCCCTTAATTTGTGAACATCTTGCCGTAGCAGTGTAAAGTCACTCTTTATCTCAGCTACCGTCCCCATTAAAGCAGTGTGGTTTACCTTAATGGTCTGTAGCACTTCCGCCAGCGTAGGCCCGGTGTCGTCTTCCACCGCTTCCTCACCCTCGGATGTTTGTGAGATCATTGTCGGGGGGTCCGGTAGTCCCGGGGAGGAGGGTGGAGAGGTGCCCGAGGCATCCCCAAAGAGGTCTGGTGTGGAGGCCGGAGAAGCGCAGTGAGCTGAGGCGGTAGTGCGGCGGCCATCTTGGCCCGATCTCGTGCTGACGCTCATTCGTACCGGCACTTGCTTTCGCCTTTTGCCCATCCGGCAATTTCACCATCCGGTGACTCAGCTGCGGCCTCAGGTGTCGGCAGTGGTCTCTGTTTCGGGAATTAGGGCAGATCAAGCCAGGATTGTGCATGATGTTAGTGGGGAATGCCGGAGCTGCTCGGAAAGACGTCCGCTCACATGTCCTCCTAGGCCACGCCCCCAGAAGTGTTTTATCTTAATGCATCTGCAGCAGTCTGTTACACTATGAGGATGCAGAGGCTGTATGAACACAGCCGCAGGTCCTACCCACAGGTGC
>CM053030.1:171492516-171660118 GCA_028564925.1 Lithobates sylvaticus | reverse complement strand
GTAGCCATAGCTTCAATGAGTGTGCCGCGAATCACACATTTGTGTGCCTCCCAATTAAGCAGGGGAGAAGTATCAGAGGGTTTGTTTTCCTCAAAATATTGGGAAATGCCTAATTTCACCTTTTCTACAATGGTCGGGTCTGTAAGTAATGATGGATCTAATCTCCAGATACGTGTGCGGTTAATCGTGTCAGGGAATGAAATAATTAGCGAGATGGGATGATGGTCCGATAGAAACATGGGATCAATAGAAGTGTGGCGAAGGAAAGGAAGGTCAGTTTGTGTGATGAAGAAGTAATCTATTCTGGAATACTTATTATGGGGGTTCGAGAAGAATGTGAAGTCTTTGTCGGTTGGGTGTAGAGTTCTCCAAGCGTCATGGAGAAGGAGAGTGTGAAGTTGAGATTTGATGGATCTGAGAGCGGTGTAGGGAAGGGAAGACTTACCGTTGGACGTGTCAAGAAGAGGGTTAAGGGGTACGTTGAAGTCCCCTCCTAGGATCAGTGTGCCCTCAGTGAAATTGGTCAGTAAGTTGACTATGTCACGAAAGAAGGTTACCTGTCGGGAATTTGGGGCATATATGTTAGCCAGGGTAATTGTTTTGCCCATATAGGAGCCTTTTACAAATAGAACCTACGCCATTTTTTATTTTTATTTTTTTTGGCTGGGGTCCCCCTTAATATCCATCCCAGACCTGAAGGGCCTGGTTATTGAATTTGGGGGGACCCCACACTTTTATTTTTTTGTTTTTTTTATTTTTTATCAATGACTTTTTTTTTTATGAATGGCTTTCAATGAATGACTGTTCTCTGTGTTACGGGACCCGACAATTCATATAGCCGCGAGTGATTTTAAATAGCTTTCTTTCCTGCAAAAATGACACTTTTTGCAGGGACAGTTCTAAGCACTGGAAACATGCGCCCCTTTACATGCATACTATAGACACCCCCCAGGTACGAAATTTAAAGGAATATTACACTTTTATTGTTTCAATTTAAGCTTTATTAAAATCACTGCTCCCCAAAAACCGGCTGTTTTTAAAAAAAAAATTTGCATTGATACATGTCCCCTGGGGCAGGACCCGGGTCCCCAAACACTTTTTATGACTAACTT
Organism: Lithobates sylvaticus; assembly: GCA_028564925.1. Classification (NCBI taxonomy): domain Eukaryota; kingdom Metazoa; phylum Chordata; class Amphibia; order Anura; family Ranidae; genus Lithobates; species Lithobates sylvaticus. The sequence goes on along the minus strand of CM053030.1, from coordinate 171,659,006 downwards.
TTTAAAAATAAATGACTTCAATGACTGTTCTCTGTATTAAGGGGGACGGGAGCCGACAATTCATATAGCCGCGAGTGCTTTTAAAAGACATTTTAAAAAGCACCATTACATCGCCGAACACCGGACCCGAACCCAAACATACAGTCAATTGTTCGGGTTCGGGTCCGGGACCCGAACACCCAAAAGTCCGGTACGGACCCGAACTTTACAGTTCGGGTTCGCTCAACCCTACTGAAGAAGAGATTGTCACCTCATGTATCAAATAAATTATGTTTGCACTATTGAAGGAAATGTCCAAAAAAAAAAGCCCATTGGAGAACCTAGGAGACAGCTAAAAGAAACACAAGCAGTAAATCAAAGGAAATCTTATTTCAGTTTAAATAAAAAATTTTTTTTTAAAATTTTTTTTTAAAATGTTTCCATATATTTTATACGGACCTGGCGTGTGCTTTGGGGGGGCAAGCACTGAAAACCAGATACAAACCCACGAGCACAAACTGAAGAGATCTGGATGTGAGTGCGTGCGTTGTACGTGTTGATTTGTGTTTGACCGCATGTATGCAAGACAAGTTTGAGCCAACATCCGTCAGAAAAAAAATTCATGGATTTTGTTGTAGGAATGTCTGATCGTGTGTACTGGCCACAAATGTTTGAGAGGGGCTCCAGGTATCCTGAACACAATCCTATGCCATCCTCGCATCTAATTGCCAAAAAAAGTCCAACCTACCTGCCAATCTGTTCCTCTCTGTCCCCTCCTGAGTCCAGAGTGGATATTTAGCAGAGATTCTGCCGTGGTCGACCGGGAAGCCGTGCATTGCTCAGGCCTGCAGCCGCCGCCATCTTGCAGACCTGTACCCGGCCAGAGCGAGCTGATCCCAGCCTGGGGTAAGAGACTGTGCTCCATCCTCCCTGCCCCTACACCTAACTGGCATGGTCCGATAGCCTGCTGGGCCGCTGGGATCGCTCAGGGCCTAGTGAAGCCTGCCTGACACCGCTGTTTCCTGAGCGGCTACCCAGCAAAAGTGCGCCGCGGCCGGCCCGGCCTCAAATCAAGACCGCAGATCTTACTGCCCCCACCTGCCTCATCATCCATCCTTCTCCCTGCAGAGGCCTGGTGTGCTGTCCAGTGGAGACTGCCTGTGTGGGCCAGTGTAGGTGCCCAGGGGCCTGGTGTCTCTGCCATCCTTCTGCCTGGGTCCCCCCTGCTTTGGGCCTTCCCTGATCACACTCCCAGCTTTCCACCCTTACTGAACTGCCTCTGCTTGGGGTATTGCTGTGAGGAGGGGGGCTGCGGGTGATAGCTGTCTGCCTGCCTGGACTGTGCTCTCCCTGGCTCAATACCCACTGCTCCCCTGGGCCAACCACATCTGCCTCCTAGACATTGCTCTAGGCACGAGTTGCTCCTCTGTCGGGGTCCCCCTTTAGTGAATCATCAGATGTCCCCCCCTTCCAGAAAGGGGAAGAAGAACTCCAGGGCCGCTGGGATCAGCTCATCGCCCCAGCAGCCACAGCTCTCTTCACCGCAGTCCGACCCCATATTGATTGGACGACTCCGGGCCCTATTAGCTGAATTGGAGATGGGTCCCGGGGAGGTTCCAGCGACAGGAGAGTCAGCCCGCTATCGCAAGATAGTACAGCCAAGATCCTCGCTGCGATCGAGCAGAGTAGGACCTCACTGCTTGTGCGCATCGACCATCTTGCTGAGGAGTGCAACTTTATCAGGAATGACCCTGACAAAATAAGGAGAATGACTGAAACTGAGACCACAGTATCCAACACTGAAGATCTTACCGCCACGCATGCCTCCTCCATTGCTGAGCTGCAGCGCACGGTACAGTCCCTTGTCGCAAAATCAGATGACGCCGAAAACCGACTCAGGCACAACAATGTCAGAGTCCTGGGGCTACCTGAGAAAGAGGAAGGGGATCACCCGGCTGAATTCGCAGAGTAGTTCTTCAAAAATCTCCTGAGCCTCACAGATGTCCCCCCACCTACGTGGTTGAAAGGGCTCATCGGGTGCCCACCGGCCGCGCCATCCCGGGGAACCTCCCCAGGCCTTTTCTGGTCTGCTTCCTTAACTATCGGGACAGGGACAAGATTCTCTCTGAAGCCTGCAAACATCCCACTCTCAATTATGGTAACACCTCCATATTTTCCCAGACTTTTCGGCTGATCTGCAGAGAAAAACCTTCAACGATGTTCGTAGATGACTCAGGGATAAGAACATAAAATATAGCATGCTTTACCCCAGCCGCCTGCGAGTCCAACATGCTGGAGCAATCCGGTTCTTTGATAACCCAGCGAATGCTGACGTCTGGCTGACCACCTTCCCATAAAGATGTCAGATGCATGGATTCCCCACATCCTTGCCAGTTATATCCTACTAAAACTTCCTGTAAGTACCAGAGCCACCTCAAATCTACCTCGAAAAGTGTTCCACATTGAACCCCCACGATTGGGTTGGTTCACAAGAAGCCAGAGACCTGGTGCTCTCCATCTAGCTAGAGGAACTATCACCAGGCCCTCTTGCTGTGAGAAGATACATGTCCCCTCAATCTCACCTCTGAGGAGTTCGGTATAAGGAGGGTAGTTACCAACTTGCACCTGCTTGCCCCCCCTAGAGCTTCTACAAGTTCTCACGCACAGCACTGAACTGTTGCCGAGAAAAGTTTAAGGTTGAGCCTGCAGCTCCTGTTCGGTGCTGCAGAGGACTGTAGTGTGGCCAAGTTATCAGGTTACCGCTTTACAATGTCGTGTTCAGTTTTGGGTATAGACCGGCTCCTGGCCCATCTCCAGTGTTTTTGGGGAGTTTCCGGGTACCCATAGGAAAAGCACCCAGTGCTTGGGAAGTTGTAATGTTTTCTATGTTTCCTATATGTTATGTGCGATTGGCTTTTGCTCTAAAAACACTCATCAAGTGGGACTCAGTTGGGACTCATTTACCCTGAAGTTAGCAATTCTTCCCTGGGATCATGGCGTCACGTGATCAGGGAACAATGTCAGTGATATCCTGGAATGTCAGAGGCCTCAACTCCAAATTTAAAAGGGCACTGATGTTCCAGTATGTCAAGACGCACAACCCGCAGATACTGATCCTACAGGAGACCCACTTGATGGGTGGCAAACTGATGGCCTTGAAAAAGCCCTGGGTTCAGAAAACTTTTCATGCCACGTATTCCTCATATGCCAGGGGGGTCTCAATACTGATAAATAAATCCTACCCGTTTAAAGTTGAGGCGGTCCATACAGACCCCCATGGCAAATTTGTAATTGTGGTATTGACGGCCTGGCAACAAAGGTATATTATAGTAGGAGTTTATATCCCACCACCTTTCAAACCGGAAGTGCTGTACACTATTTTGGAGAGGATTACACCGTACTGTCCAGCTAAATTGTTAATCCTAGGAGACTTTAACAACACCCTCTCCCCTGATCTTGACAGGGCCACGCCATCACAGTCCTCTACGGAGGACCTGCTGGGGTGGACACACTCGGCAGGGGTTACTGAGGTGTGGAGGTGGTTACATCCACAGACTAAAGCATACTCATGTTTTTCTACCTCATATAAAACCTCCTCCAGAATTGATTACGCGTTTGCAAATCAACTTATGTTAACTGACATAGTGGAGGCAACATACCTACCTAGTGGACTTTCTGATCACTCCCCCCTCAAGATCACTATGCGGACCCGAGAAAAACGCAGCGGCTCCATGTGGCGCCTTGGGGCCCACAGGATCTCCCATGACGAGATATCAGGGCAGACCCCACAAACATTGCGTGAATTTTGGGAACATAACGCGGGGTCATCCTCTCCTCCCACAGTCTGGGACGCCTTCAAGGCGTTCACCAGAGGACACTATATGTCAGGAATTAAGGCGGTGAAGGCAAATCAACAAGCCAGCAGAACACGGTTGGAAGGGGAGATTGAGGAGGCATCAGCCACTTACGGGTCTGACCCTTCAGTCTCCAATTCTGAACGGCTGCAGTCCACAAAAAGAGATCTCCAACTCCATCTCACTGAGGTCACACGTTTAGAGTTATTCCACACCAAACAAAGATTCTTTGAGCAGGGTGATAGAAATGGTAGACTGCTAGCAATGATGTCTCATCATGACACCCCTATGACGCTGATTCCCGAATTGGTCTCCCCTACAGGGGAATCTATTACACCCCAGGAGGGTATCCTGAGAGAGTTTCAGACCTTCTATCAGACACTATACAGTACCACGCTCCCTCTGGATATGACTCTTGGCGAGATGGCGCCTCTCCTGGACCCCCTGGCCTTGGGATGGCTCTCAGACGAGGAGAGGTCCCATCTGGTCAGGCCTATCACTGCAGAGGAAGTACATGCTATTATTAACTCATTGGCAGCTGGGAAGGCCCCCAGGCCCGGATGGCCTACCCGTCGAATTCTACTGGGCTCATGCTGATCTCCTAGCTCCCCTGTTGGCAGACCTGTATACCCAATGTCTGGAGGGGGGAGTGCTCCCACCCTCCATGGCAGACGCGCACATTATTCTAATCCTTAAGCCCAATAAAGATCCCAAACAGTGTGCCTCATACAGACCCATAGCACTCCTCAACACTGACTTCAAAATTTTATCTAAATTAATTACTGTTAGACTCAACCCACTTATGCCCTCCATTATAGACACAGACCAGACTGGGTTCATGACCCATAAATCAATAGATATTAACCTCTGCAGACTATTCACCAACTTGCATGCCATACATGACAATGTGGGCACTAGAACGGCTGCCTCCTTCGATATTGAAAAGGCATTTGATTCGATCGAATGGCCATTTCTCTGGGAAACTCTGCGGAGGATGGGATTTCCGTTGGTTTTTATTGCGTGGCTGCAGACTATATACAAATCCCCGAAGGCAGCCATCAGACTGGGGGGGTGATGTCTCTCCTCCCTTCCCACTGTCCAGGGGTACCAGGCTGCCCTCTCTCTCTAGCACTGTTTGCAATTGCTATGGAAACAGTGGCGGAGGCACTGCGGGTCTCGCCCCATATAAAAGGACTTAAAATAGCATGGCTGGAGGAGAGGGTATCTCTGTACGCAGTTGACCTCCTACTCTTTCTAAACGATGCGGACTCCTCATCGTTTGCAGGAGCGGACTCCTCATCATTTGCAGGAGCGCTGCAAGTATTGACTAAATTCTCCAAAATAACTGGATTACGGGTGAACTGGACAAAATCCCAGTTACTAGCTATTGACCCTGAGGCAAAAAGACTAGACCCACCAGATCTCCAACTGCAATGGGTAGAAGAAATGGTTTACTTGGGGGTGCGCGTCTCTAGAGACGTATCCAGCTTTATCCCCCTTAACCTAGAACCGGTGGTCCAAGGAGTCAAGGCCAAACTAAAAGCCTGGGAGAACCTTCCTCAATCCTTATTAGGCCGCGTTAACTTAATTAAAATGAAAATCATACCTAAATTTACCTACTTATTCCGTAATTCCCCACAATGGATACCTTGCTCATACGAAATTGAACCGAATGTTCTCCTCTTTCCTTTGGGGCTCAAACCCCCCTAGATTTAAACTGTCCACGCTGATGCGCCCGGTGTCGCAGGGGGTTTGGCGTTTCCGGACTGCCAAAAATACTTTCTGGCAGCTCAGCTGGTCACAGGAGTTTGGTGGCTAGTGCCGGACGCGTCTGGAGTTCTGGAGGCTGCGGTGGTCCGATCTGTGGAGGCCCTAACACATCTACCCCTTAGGGGTCCCAAAGCTCCATACGACTTGACCACCTCCATGCACACGACTCTAAAAGCTTGGAGGGCAGGACTGGGACTTGAGAAGTTCCCACGGAATGCAGTCTCCCCACACGCCCCCCTATGGAACAACCCTACCTTACCCCACTTTTACTCACTACCAGACCCCAAAATATGGGCCAAATGTGGTATTAAACTGATATCGGTACAGTTATACACCCATTCAATCATCTAGTATCCCACAATAATGTACCCCCCTCACATTTATTCCACTATATGCAGCTGTCTCATGCGTTTAAAGCCCAAATATTACCCAGCGACATGCAAATAGTGCAATCCGATCTGGAGAGGGTCACAAGATATGAATGCACCAGGAAACCCGACTTCAGTCCTCTATGCACATCTCCTTAGAGTCTCCTCTCCAGATCTGTCAAAGCTCCGTCAGCGATGGACACAAGACATTCCGTGACTGGACTCCGAGGACTGAGAGGACATGTGGGACTTCCTCTTCAAAATCCTGGTCTCACTTCGAGACCGTCTCATACAATACAAAATACTACACCGGGCATATATTACTCTGTATAGATTGCATAAAATGAGAACCTCGCTGTCCTCGGAGTGTTGGAGGTGTACTGGAGATCCAGGCGACTTTATACACATCTTCTGGTCCTGCCCAGCAATTAAAAACTACTGGGCACAAGTACTATCTGCAATACAAGAAGTGTATGCCTTCTGGGCTTAGTAGAAGACTTAGCCCCCAGGATAGCGGAGAGAACTCTCATAGGACTCCTGATTTTCTATGCCAGGAAAATGATCACTCTCTGCTGGAAAAAAACATGCCCGCCATCAATATTGCTTTGGAAAACACATGTCAATAAAGTACTACCATTCTATAAGGAAACATACCAAAATAGAGGATGCCCCAAAAAATACGATAGAGTGTGGGCCAAATGGCTGGCCGAGGCCTCCACGGCAAACGCAAACTGGTTGAGCATGTAGATAACACCACTCTACGGGTGGATGCGATTTTGATACATTAGGTGGCCTTTTTATTTTGTAATGTAATCTCTGATATGGGTTTATTTGATATCTATTATTGTCCCCTGGGTCTCGACTGAAAGATTTGATCCTTAGATATTTAAATTGAGCGGGAGCCATAACAGCACTAGGTTGTTTGTTTGTTTTTTTCTTGTGGACATGCTACAGCTGTATGTCACTAATGATGGAAGCAGCCCAATTGCTCGCTGACACTGACCCATGCGTGGGTCTAGTCCCAATGCTGTGGCAGGTTTACTGTTAATTGTCTGTTTGTGTGTCTTATATTTCCCCTCTGCACCCCCCTGCACGTCTGTTCCCCCCCAACACATATATCTGTTTCCCCTCTGTACCCCACTACACATCTGTCCCCCCCACACAAAGATTTTCAAAAAAAAACTTCTGCCCAAAAAAAGCAAATAATAATTGAATTTGCAAAAACCTGTGAAAATTCCACCACCATAAAGCCCCCACTGTAATATCCACAATCTCACCCACTGTAATATCCACGTCATCTCCTCAACTGTAATATTGGCTGAGTATGGCTGGGTACGGCTGAGCATGGCTGGGTATCGCCGAGTATGGCTGGGTATTACCGTGTATTGCAGAGTATGGCTGGGTATTACAGAGTATTGCAGAGTATGGCAGAGTATGGCTGGGTATGGCAGAGTATTGGCAGGGTGTTGCAGAGTATTGGCAGGATGTTGCAGAGTATTGGCAGGGTGTTGCAGAGTATTGGCATGGTGTTGCAGTGTATTGGCATGGTGTTGCAGAGTATTGGCATGGTGTTGCAGGGTGCTGCAGAGTATTGGCAGGGTGTTGCAGAGTATTGGCAGGGTGTTGCAGAGTATTGGCATGGTGTGGCAGGGTGTGGCAGAGTATTGGCAGGGTGTTGCAGAGTATTGGCAGGGTGTTGCAGAGTATTGGCAGGGTATTGCAGAGTATGGCTGGGTATTACAGAGTATTGGCAGGGTATTGCAGAGTATTGGCAGGGTGTTGCAGAGTATTGGCATGGTGTGGCAGGGTGTTGCAGAGTATTGGCATGGTGTTGCAGAGTATTGGCAGGGTATTGCAGAGTATGGCTGGGTATTACCGAGTATTGGCAAGGTATTGCAGAGTATTGGCAGGGTGTTGCAGAGTATTGGCAGGGTATTGCAGAGTATTGGCTGGGTATTACCGAGTATTGCAGAGTATGGCTGGTATTACCGAGTATTGGCAGGTTATTGCAGAGTATTGGCTGGGTATCGCAGAGTATTGGCTGGGTATTGCAGAGTATTGCAGAGTATTGCAGAGTATGGCTGGGTTTTACAGAGTATTGCAGAGTATGGCTGGGTATTACGGGGTATTGCAGAGTATGGCTGGGTATGGCAGAGTATTGCAGAGTATGGCTAGGTATTACGGGGTATTGCAGAGTATGGCAGAGTATGGATGGGTATGGCAGAGTATTGCAGAGTATGGATGGGTATTATGGGGTATTATGGGGTATTGCAGAGTATGGCAGAGTATGGCTGGGTATGGCAGGGTGTTGCAGAGTATTGGCAGGGTGTTGCAGAGTATTGGCAGAGTGTTGCAGAGTATTGTCAGAGTATTGCAGAGTATTGGCAGGGTATTGCAGGGTCATTTGACGGAGCAATCACATTGTAAACGGGCGACGGGTGCACCAAGATGGCCGCCACTCCGGAGCTAGGCCGGAGCCACGGCCATCTTGGTGCACCAAGATGGGCGCCGCTCCGGAGCTAGGCCGAAGCCGCGGCCTTTCCTAAGGCCGAGGCCGCGGACGGCTCTGCGGATCGCGGCGAGTAATTGCGGTAACGCCGCCCCAGTAATGGGAACAGTTAGATTACTCGTTACCCTCTAAAGTAACGGCGTTACGTAACGCTGTTTACTTTAATCGCGTTTGTTACATCACTGCCCGCCATATATTACCCAATAAAGGTTTAACCCCCTGATCACCCAGCGGTGATGAAAGTTAGGTTTTAGCGTCAGATAGGGTCTGTGTCGCCCCAGGCAGTGTCAGATTAGTGGCACTACTACCCTTAGTAGTATAGTGTCTGAACAGATCAATATCTGATCTGATCAGAACTATATTAGCATCCCCAGCAGTTTAGGGTTCCCAAAAACGCAGTGTTAGTGGGATCAGCCCAGATACCTGCTAGTACCTGCGTTTAGCCCCTCCGCCCAGCCCAGCCCACCCAAGTGCATTATCAATCAATCACTGTCACTTACAAAAACACAAAACACATAACTGCAGCGTTCGCAGAGTCAGGCCTGATCCCTGCGAACGCTAACAGTTTTTTTGGTAGCGTCTGAATCAGTCGCTGACAGTCAGGTGCTTTTTTCTTCTGAGTCTCACTACTGTACCAGTAAATTTAGAGACCAAAATTTTAAAACGAAGGTACAGTAGTGAAGAGGCCTACACGTTTCTGAGGATGACAGGTTGTAAAGAGGAGGTCACTCATCAGTCAGATTCAATATTGTAAGCTCTAACGAGCAGGGCCCTCTGATCCCTCCTGTATTGATTTGTATTGTAAGTGTACTGTCTACCCTCATGTTGTAAAGCGTTGCGCAAACTGTTGGCGCTATATAAATCCTGTAAAATAATAATAATAATCATTCAGGCTCAGAATACAAACATGTAGACAGCAGCGGCACCCTGACAGATAGCTCTGACAACAGAGTTGTGGTCCCTGCCAAGGTCAGGCATACCAGACCCCGTTCTTCTACTGTCTTTGAGGTGCAAGAACCGCAGGGCTCTCATATGGAGCAGAGAGCCAGTACTAGCGCTGCTCATCCTTCTGGTGAACTGGCCAGCCACAGTGGCCTAGTATATCCTGGTCATACATCTGCAGTATCACTTAGTAATGTGGTGAGTCCCATAAGTGCAGTTCAAGCTGGCGAGGTGGCAAGCACAAGTAGTGTCCCGCTGCCACCAAGAAGAAGACAAAGACAGGCCCGTCGAGTCCATTCCTGCTGCATTCGCCAATCCTAATTGAGAGTCCACCACTTCTGCATTACCCGTACTTCCCCCATTCACTGGCCAACCTGGAATTCAGGTGGAAACAGTTGATTTTACGTCACTTGATTTTTATTCGCTGTTTTTCACCGAGGATCTTTAAAGATCTATTGTGGACCAAAGCAACCTGGTCAATTCATCGCTGCTAATCCCCAGCTGACCCTTGCCAGAGATTGGAAACCATTTACGATTTCCGACCTTCCTGGGCCTATCCCTCTCATTGGCATAACTAAAAAGAGTGAGTTGCGGTCATATTGGTCCACTGACCCAATTCCCCATATGCCCGTGTTCTCTGCCTTCATGACCAGGACACGATACAAGCAGATCTTGCGGTTCATGAATTTCAATGATAATGTCGTCCTCGGGGTGACCTTGAATTTGATCGGTTCTACAAAATTCGGCCCCACGTAAACCACTTCAACCAACGTTTTGCAGCCTTGTTTACTCCCCATCAAGTTGTCTGTTGAGTCCCTGATTAAGTTTTCTGGCCGCTCGTCATTCAAACAGTATCTTCCCAGCAAGCATGCCACATACGGGGTCAAGATGTATGATTTGTTTGATCACCAAATTCACGCATGTGGCACTGTGCGATAGAATGTTTTTATTCTGTCCTCCCTTCACGCAGACACGACGGTCCAAATTCCTACGGCGACTGGTGTTGTGGAGAAATCCCTCTGTGTCCACAAATATAACCTTAACATGGGAGGGGTGGACCTCAGTGACCAGTTGTTGGCGCCGTACCTAATTGCCCGTAAGGCCAGACGTTGGTACAAAAAAGTGTCTGTATATTTATTCCAATTGGCTCTGCTGAATGCTTATGTGCGATACAAAGCTTCGGAACAAACTAAATCCTTCCTTAAATTCCAGGAAGAGATCATCACAGCCCTTTTGTTTCCAGATGGTGCTGTGGCCCAACTTCCCAATCCAAATGCAGTAAGCTGGCTGCATGGGAGGCATTTTCCGCATGTCCTCCCTGGTACCCCTACCCAACGATCACACCAAAGAAGATGTCGTGTCTGTAGAAAGCATGGATATAGGCGTGACTCCCGCTTTTATTGTCCGTCCTGTCCTGACCAAACTGGTCTTTGCATTGGTGACTGTTTCGAACGCTACCACACACTTGTTGAGTATTAGCATAGGGTACAGCACCACACAGTCCTAGGCACATGTACACAGGGTCTTGAAAGATGTGATGGCTATCACATTTTGAGAGACTCTAATCTGCAACGTTCAGTTTACAGTTTTTTTTACAGTTTTTATAAAAGTGAAAAAAGTGAAAAAAAAAACCACACAAAAACACAAATAAATCTAAAATAAAAAATCCAAAAATAGTGGTGGTTGTATTTTTTCTTCTCTCTCTCTATTGTTCTCTCTCTTATGTTTGCTCTCTACTGTCTGCTCTACTGTTCACCCACTATTGTTCTATATCTATCGTTCTCTCTCTGTTGTATTTTTACTATGTTTTATTGTATTTGCTTTGCAGGTATGGTATGTTATACTGTAATGTTTTTTTATTGTTAACCATCATTTCCTTAGCAGGTATGCCATTCAGCTGTAGCATGGGTTTATTTATCTTGACAGCAACAGCGTTTGCTCCCACGATACATAAAGGTGCGACTCCAAGCGATGTCAGAGGTGATTTCACCACCACAGTTTAAAAAAAAAGAGCATATATGGGGGCAGGGGGGGAGGAGTGATTTGCTCCTAACATTAGTGGTGGATTGCCCCCATACTTTGGCATATATTTTTTTAGGCACAGATTACAATGTTTTATTTTTACTGTACTTGCTTTGCAGGTATGGTAAGTCTTACTGTTATACTGTAATGTTACTTTGTGTTTATTGTTAAACACCATTTTGCTTAGCAGGTACGCCATTCAGCTGCAGCACGGGTTTATTTATCTTGACAGCATCAGCGTCTGCTCCCACAATATGTAAAGCCGTGACACCAGCGCTGTCGGAGGTGATTTCACCACCACAGTTAAAAAAAATGCATGTATGCCCATCATTAGAAGTGGGTGGATGAAGGGCAGTATTCTAATGGTGGGCATACCCACCGATCAATCTCTTTTTTTCGTTCAGCCCACAGGCTGCAAGAAAAAAAGAACATTGTACGCATTGTAAGAACAATGTATGCCCAACAAGGACAATGGACGTACTTGGTATGTTGCTGGACTTTGAGTGGTTATACCAGAATGATGCCTGCAGGTTTAGGTATCATCTTGGTATTACTCTTTTCAGCCAGCAGTCAGCTTTCATGTAAAAGCCATCCTAGCAGCTAATTAGCCTCTAGACTGCTTTTATAAGCAGTGGGACGGAACGTCCCCCCTCCCACCGTCTTCCATGGTTTTCTCGGGCTCTCCTGTCCCAACAGGGAACCCAAGAATGCAGCCGGTGGTTCCACCAGCTGACAATAGAGCTGATCAGAGACCAGAATGGCTCCAATCATCTCTATGGCCTAAGAAACCAGAAGCTACGAGCATTTCATGACTTAGGTTTCGCCGGATATAAACAGTGCCATTGGGAAATTGGCAAAGCATTTTATCACACCAATCTTGGTGGGGTCAGATGCTTTGAGGGCAAAGGAGAGATCTAGTGTCTAATAGACCCAATTTTTTTCAAAAAAGAGTACCTGAGATAACAATAAAAATGATAAAAAAAAATGAAAGGAACAGTTTAAAAATATAATAAAAATCCAAATAAAAAAAAAAAAAAAAAGCACCCCTGTCCCCCCGTGCTCACACGCAAAGGCAAATGCAAGCCTCGGTCTTGTGTCATATGTAAACAGAAATTGCACCATGCATGTGAGGTATCACCGCGAAGGTCAGATCAAAGGCAGTAATTTAGCAGTAGACCTCCTCTGTAAATCTACAATGGTAACCTGTAAAGGCTTTTAAAAATGTATGTAGTTTGTCGCCGCTGCACGTTCGTGCACAATTTTAAAGCATGTCGTGTTTGGTATCCATGTCCTCTGCATAAGATTATCTTTTTTATTTCATCAAACATTTGGGCAATATAGTGTGTTTTAGTGCATTTTTTTAAAGTGTATTTTTTCCAAAACAAAAATGTGTTTGAAAAATGTTTGGGGGTTCAAAGTAATTTTCTTGCAAAAAAATAAAAATGTCTTCATGTAAACAAAAAGTGTCAGAAAGGGCTTTTGCCGCGTACACACGGTCGGAATTCTCGTCGGAAAAAGCTTTGATGGTTTTCCCGTCGGAATTCCGACGGAATTTCGCTCAAACTGTCTTGCCTACACACGGTCACACCAAATTCCGACGGTCTGTAACACAGTGGCATAAAACACGTTCGACAGTACTATAAAAGGGAAGCTTAATGCTTCCGAGCATGCGTCAAATAGTTTCCGAGCATGCGTCGAAATTGTTTCCGAGCATGCGTCGAAATTTTGCGTGTCGGAATTGCATACACACGATCGGAAAATCCGATAGAAAGGTTTTCCGTCTGAAAAATTGAGAACAGGTTCTCAATCCAAAGTCCGTCGGAAAAAAACGGGCATACACACGGTCGGAAAAAAATCCGTTGAAAAGCTCCCATCGGACTGTTTCCATCGGAAATTCCGACCATGTGTACGCGGCATTTGTCTTCAAGTGGTTAGAAGAGTGGGTGATGTGTGACATAAGCTTCTAAATGAGGACAGTTCAACCACCCCCCAAATTACCCATTTTTGGAACGTAGACACCCCAAGATATTTGATGATAGGCATGTTGAGTCCATGGAATATTTTATATTTTGTCACAAGTTTTTGGGGAAATTACACTTTTTTTTTTTTTTTTTGCACAAAGTTGTCACTAAATTATATATTGTTCAAACATGGCATGGTTATATGTGGAATTACACCCCAAATTGCATTCTGCTGCTTCTCCTGAGTACGGGGATACCTCATGTGGGAGACTTTTTGGGAGCGTAGCCGCTTACAGGACCCGGAAAACCAATCACCGCCTTCAGGGTTTCTAATCTAACAGACGATCTGACATTCCGACAACAAAACCGTCGATTTTTTTTTACGGATGTTGACTCAAACTTGTCTTGCATACACACGGTCACACAAATGTTGCCGGAAATTCCGAACGTCAAGATTTAAGTTTAATGGCCTCTGCTTGATTCAATAGTTCTGCTTGATTCCGAGCATGCGTGGAATTTTGTGCGTCGGAATTGTGTACACAACAAGTTTTGTTGTCGGAAAATTTGAGAAACAGCTCTCAAACATTTGTTGTCGGAAATTCCGACAGCAAATGTCCGATGGAGCATACACACGGTCGGAATTTCCGACAACAAGCTCACATCGAACATTTGTTGTCCGAAATTCCGATTGTGTGTACATTTTTGATTTCACTCCTCACTGCCAATCACAGTTTTGAAGGCCATAAAATGCCAAGATAGCACAAACCCCCCCCCCCCCCCCCAAAGGATCCCATTTGGAAAGTAGACACCCCAAGCTAATTGATGAGAGGCATGTTGAGTATTTTGCAGATCTCATTTATTTTTTAAAATGAATTTTCAAAACTTTGTGACAAAAAGCAAGATCTGCAAAATACTCAACATGCCTCTCATCAGATAGCTTGGGGTGTCTACTTTCCAAAATGGGGTCATTTGGGGGATTTTGTGCTCTCTGGGCATTTCATGGCCTCCGAAACTGTGATAGGCAGTGAGGAGTGAAATCAAAAATGTACGCCCTTAGAAAGCCTGAAGGCGGTGTTTGGTTTTCGGGGTCCTGTACGTGGTTAGACTGCCAAAAAGTTCCACACATGTGGTATCCCCATACTCAGGAGAAGCAGCCAAATGTATCTTGGGGTTTAATTCCACATATAAGCATGCCGTGTTTGAACAATATATCATTTAGTGACAATGTTGTGTAAAAAATAAAAATAAATAAACAATTGTAATTTTACCAAAACTTGTGGCAAAATCTAAAATATAGCTTGGGGTGTCTACTTTCCAAAATGTGGTCATTTGGGGGGGGGGGGGGGGGGGTTTGTGCTATCTTGGCATTTCATGGCCTCCGAAACTGTGATGGGTAGTGTGGAAGTGAAATCACAATTTTACACCCTTAGAAAGCATGAAGGTGGTGATTGGTTTTCAGGGTCCTGTACACGGCTAGGCTCCCAAAAACACATGTGGTATCCCTGTACTCAGGAGAAGCAGCATAATGTATTTTGCGGTGTCATGCCACATATGCCCATGGCATGTTTAAGCAATATATAATTAGTGACAACTTTGTGCAAAAAAATATAAAAAAAATTCATTTTCCCACAACTTGTGGCAAAATATAAAATATTTCATGGACTCAACATGCCTATCAGCAAATAGCTTGGGGTGTCTACTTTCCAAAATTAGGTAATTTGGGGGGGGGGGGGGGGGGGTTGTGCTATCTTGGCATTTTATGGCCTTCAAAACTCTTATAGGTAGTGAGGAGTGAAATCAAAAATTTACACCCTTACAAATCCTGAAGGCGGTGATTGGTTTTCGGGGTCCTGTATGCAGCTAGTCTCCCAAAAAGTCTCACACATGAGGTATCCCCATACTCCCATACTCAAGAAAAGCAGCAGAATGTATTTTGGGGTGTAATTCCACATATAACCATGACATGTATGAGCAATATATAATTTAGTGACAACTTTGTGTAATTTATTTAAAAAAAATTTATTTTGTCATTTTTCAATCACTTGTGACAAAAAAAAAAATAATATTCAGTGGGCTCAACATGCCTCTCAGCAATTTCCTTGGGGTGTCTACTTTCCAAAATGGGGTCATTGGGGGGGGGGGGGGGGTTGTACTGCTCTGCCATTTTAGCACTTCAAGAAATGAGGTAGGTAGTCATAAACTAAAAGCTGTGTGAATTCCAGAAAACGTTTCCAGTTTTGCTTGAAAACTTTTATCAGGGGTGGAGAGTAAGATGAAATACAATATAAAAACAGCTCTAAAATTGAGAAAAAGGCATGTCAGAAAAGTGAACAGCACCCGAGAATAAGTACATTTAATGTCATATCCCGCATGTCCCAGAAAGGTCAGGCAATCCCCCTCTACGTGCAGGGCTCAAGTCCTGCGGGAACGCATGGGAACGGAGTTCCTGTACTTTTTCCACAACAGGAACTCAGTTCCCGTTAGCAGCCGTGTCCTGCAAGACTTTGAAGTATGCAAGCTGTGTGGCAGGTGCTACACCAGCCGCTGCCGACACAGCTTGCAATAGTAAGTGCCGCACACCTGACCATTCAGGCATTGCCAGTAGGGGGGGCCCATGACAGCTTCCGCTTTGATCTACCTGTCAATCACAGCTAGCTGACAGGTAGATCAGGTCCCTGCTGCTAAGAGATTGTATTTAGTCAGCCCTCACGTGATGCACTCCTCCCAGCCGGCCCCTCCTGATTCCTCCCCCCCAGTCTCCTGCATACTTGCTCTGTGTGTCCCGCTGAATCCCCCCCTCCTCTATCTTCAGTGCCATATGATGAGAGAACCCAGAGGAGGAGCACAGCTATTCTGCTCACAGGACATGCAGGGAGAGAGGTGAGCTGAGGGAGGAACATCAGTTTGGGGTGGTAAGCTGAACACAATACCTGGCAAAGTTTTTTTTTTTTTAAAAAGGTGTTTATTTTTGATTTTTAACAGTACAAACAACAAACAATACAAGCTAACAGCAGTAGTAGCATCTTATAAGCAAGAGGATCACATCACTACTTTCTTGTGCTCCTGTTTTTACTCCAACGCGTTTACTCCTAAGGGTGACAGCGGTAGGATTGGACCAATATGCCCCACTGCAACTGACATCCATACACCCACACACACACCCTACACACAAACTCATTCATGTCCATTCATACTTCCTTTTGCTCTTGCTCTGTCCCAACAGTCCCACCGAATTCCTCAACACCAGCTAATAGAATAGACCAACAGTAGGGTTTTCACATTCTATAGTTAGCAATCCTGCGAGGATAGGACCGATCCCCAGAAGGGGGCAGTAATATCCAACCAAGGTTGCCAGACCTTATAAAATTTCTTAAGACAGACCCTATTTTTGTAAACAATCTTAATCTTGGGGAGTTCCCCATTAACGATGCCATACAGAGTTTGTAGTTTAGGAGGATCACTTTCTTTCCACTTTAGTAGAATCACTTTTCGTGCATAAAACATTATAGTCCGTATTAGGATGCGAGCAGCCACTGAGTGGACTAAGTCGTTCAGTATACCCAGTAGCCCCACTTCGGGTGTTCTGGGAACCGGTATGTTAAGCTGCTCCTCAAAAAAATCGAATAGGTCCCTCCAGTATCGGTTGAGTCCAGGACAGCTCCAGAACATATGAAACATATTAGCATTATCGCAGGTACACCGAGCACAACTAGCATTCACTCTCAGCCCCATACGTGGCAGGAGTATAATGTAATTGGTGAATGAATTTAAACTGTACATATTGGTCAGCAGTACATATAATATCTTGGAAACAAACCTCAGTTACTTCTTCCCACCCCTCCTCTGTTAGTACAGGTATCAGTTTTTGCCATTTAGTGAATGAGGTTTGGAATGGGTCCGCCCCCGCCATGTTCAGGTGGTTATAAAAGATTGTCACCATTTTCGTTATTCCTGGGTCAGAGAAATGGTCTTCCAAGGGAGGTGCCCTGAGCACCATGGTCAAGGTACCAAATTGAGTCCGAATGGCATGTCTGACCAAAAGATACTTGTAAAAAAATTTGTTAGGTATACCATATTTAGCTTTTGAGTGGTCAAAAGTTACAAAAACATTTCCTAGAAATAAATGTGCCAGATGCGTAACTTGCATCCTTGACCACCATTTTAAATCAGGATGACCATAGAGCTCAGGGAGATTTGGGTTGTCCCAGATTGGAGTGTTTGGCGACCATGTACCCATATTTTTGGACAGAAGCCCATTGCCCTCCTTTCATACTAGCAAACCCACATCCCTGGGGGAAAATCTAGGGCATCTATTGGGCCGAGACCTGTGCAGCACATCAAGTGCCTTAGAACCTTCCTCATAAAATGAGGATAGTAGGGAGGCAGAAGGGGGCCGAGGGTCGGTGTGCATCCACTCATACATAAACGTGAGTTGCGAGGCAATAAAATAATTCCGCAGGTTTGGGTTCGCTAATCCTCCTTTGCTTTTAGCGGCTTGCAGGGACACTTTGGATATTCGTGGATGAGCAGCTTGCCATATAAAGGAGGATAGAGTTGCCTCTACTTTTTGAAATAGTTTTTTGGGGAGATAAACTGGAGCTGCTCTAAAAAAATACAAAAATTTGGGCAAAAAAAAAAATCATTTTAAAGATATTAATACGTCCTATCAAATTTAATGGGAGTGTTGACCAGACTAGTACTTTGTCCGTCATTTTTTTTATTACAGGTGTAATGTTTAGTTCTTCAAATTTGGAAAGGTCATTATGTATTTGAACTCCTAGATATTTAAAAGATTGAGCAGTTTGCAGTCTAGAGTTCCCAAGGTATTCGTATGAAATCGAGGGGCCAATAGGAAATGCAATGGACTTCTCCCATCCGACCCTCAGTCCCGACACCTCCCCAAACTCCTCAACCACCCGCATCAAGCCTCTGAAAGAACTCTCCCTGCCATCCAGGTAGATTAACGCATCATCTGCGTACAGAGATATTTTTTCCATTTGTGTTCCACATTGGATGCCCCCAATCCCCGCGGCCTGCCGCACCGCCAGAGCTAATGGCTCTATGGCGATGGCGAACAGGAGCGGGGAGAGGGGGCACCCCTGTCTGGTTCCCCTCTGCAGGGAGAATGCCGCCGAAACGTTTCTATTCGTGCGGACTCTCGCGCTTGGGTGTGCATACAGTAGGCGGTAAGATTCGCATAGCAGTTTGTTCTTCTCCGGTTTGGGCAAAACTACAATGAGGGCCTCATTCATTGAAGCAGGCAAGGTGCCCTGCTGCAAGGAATTTCGGAACGTATGTAAAAGCTTGGGGGCAATCGCCTCCGCATAGGTCTGATACCACCCGGAGGGAATACCATCCAAGCCCGGGGTCTTTGAAGGGGGCAGAGAGCCAATAGCTGCCTCCACCCCCTTCAAAGTGATCTCCTGTTCCAATAGATCCCTCTGTGCTTCGTCCAAAGCGGGGAAATCCATGGAAGAGAAGAAGCCCCTAAACGTGGCCTCCTGTGGGGAGTCTGGGTCAGTGTACAAGTCTCTATAGTAGGTAGCGAATGTCTGGTTAATGCATGTTGGGTCATTAGTGATGGAGCCATCCTTCAATGTAATGGCAGGTATTGAACTGTTTGTATACTCAGTGTGGGCCAGAAAAGCCAGCATCCTGCCGTTTTTTCCCCCATGTTCATGTATTCTCGCAGATAGGTATAGTTGTTGTTTTTTAGTCATATCTAAAAGTGGAGTTGCAATGCCTTGTGCGCATTTGATATTGCCCCCCCGAGTCTCAGCTGTCGGGTCCCTCATGTGTTGGGATCTAGCATCCTCTAGGTTTTTTTCAAGACCCACCTGATGGGCCGCCCCTGTAGTTCTATAGTGCTTGATACGGGAGATATAGGCCCCACGTAGGACTGCTTTGAAGGCATCCCACGTGAGTCCAGGTTCTGTGGTATCTAAATTGTTGGACCAGTAGTCTAGCATATCCAGCGAGATAGCTTCCTGTATCTCAGGGGTGGATATCCATAGGGGGCTAAGTCTCCACACCCGAAACGTCGGTCTATGTCCCAAGGTTAGGGTAACTGTCATAAGTGAGTGGTCTGATATAGTCTGCGAGATATAGTCCACATCTTAAACAGTCGGCAGCAAGTCCCTGCTAGCAAGTGCATAATCTATTCTAGAGAGAGAGACGTACGTTTTAGATTGACACGAAAACATTTTTTTGGTGGGGAACCTCCATCGCCATATATCTACATATCCATATACCTCACACCATTTGCCAAACAATCTGGAGTCATTAGGTTGTGGTTTCAGTCTATCAATGGATGACTGCAGCACGGAGTTGAAGTCACCCATTAGTAGCACTGGACAACCAGGTAATAAAGAAAGTTGTGTACTTATATCTGTGAAAATTACAGCTGAAACCGGAGGGGGGACATATATTGTTGCAATAATCATTGGGGTACCATGAACTGAGGCATGAACCATCAAGTACTGCCCCTTAGGATCAGAGATTACCCTATGGCATTCAAAGGGAAGCCCCTTGCGTATTAGCACCGCCACTCCACGGGCATAATTAGAATATGTGGAGGTGTAGCTATGGGCAACCCAATGTTTTTTGAGCGCCAGGATTTTTGACCCTGTCAAATGGGTTTCCTGCAGGCAAAGAACATGGGGTTGCAGTTTCTTGATCCGTTCAAAAATCAGTGCACGTTTGAATTTAGAATTCATCCCCCTTACATTCCACAAACAAACCTTTACCTCAGCCATGGAGATGCCTTACAAATTCCAGAACCACTGAGATCCCAGTACATTCACTTAATGCACCCCTGGTTGATGTCATTGTGTTATCTAGCTTCATACAGTTACCACTATTGGGACAGAGCAACACACTTCCTTCCTTCAACCATACTTCATTCATACCAACACACACACAACAACAGAAAAAAAGAAAAAAGAATTGAACTGTGAATGTCCCGCTGTCAACTGACAGCAACACCCCTGCCCTGCTCTCTGAAAAATGGAGAGGGCTTGTACCCCAAACTAGGGCCATGCATGGGGCGCATGGCCTGGAACCCATTTGCACCACAATAACAAGTTAGTGCCAATACTGTGGCCAACAACTCTCCGTGGGAGGTGCAGCTCCAGCACCCCCCTTCCGTAAAGGGGTAGGCTGTATCCCGCAGGAAAAGCAACTGTGGTTGATCTGCGTTGCCAACTAAGCGACTTGGGACACCACTGCAGGCGTATCAAAAAGATTAACATAAAAACAAAAGTAGAAAAAGAAATAATAACGGCAAACACCCTGCAGGGGGTCTCTTTAGGTAAGGCTGGCCGGCCTCAAAACATCTGGAATACATGTGGTCATTATTGCCTACGGTAGACTTCAATCAGCAGGTGCTCGGGGGGGGGGGGGGTCTTGGCAGGGCTTCCCACCATGCGATGACGTTCTTTGGCGACTGGAAGAATACAACTTTTTCTTCATGTACCACACATAGAGTAGCTGGGAATAACATGGAGTATTGGATCGCATGGTCTCTTAGGTGTTTCTTGACTGCTTGGAACTGTGCACGTTGGTTGCGTACCGCCACTGAGTAGTCAGGGTACAATGATACTGTAGCATTGTTAATTCTGAGACTGCCTTTCTGTCTGGCAGCTCGCAAGATGGAATCCCTGTCCCTGTAATTCAGCAGTCTCATGATCATTGTGCGTGGGGGGTTGCCGGCGGGGAGAGGCCTGCCCGGGACCCGGTGCGCCCGCTCGATTACAAAACAGGGGGATAAAAACTCCCGGCCGAACTCCTGCTCCAGCCAGCTTTCAAGGAATGCAACTGGGTCAGACCCCTCCACCTTCTCAGGGAGACCAACCAGCCTCAGGTTGTTCCTCCTGAGGCGGTTCTCGAGGTCGTCCATCTTGGATTCTAGAGAGGATATTTTCCCGCCAGTGGCATTTAGCTTGGGTAGGATAGGGTTAACTGTGTCTTCCAGCTCGCTTACTCGGTCTTCTGTCTCAGTCACCCTGCCCCTCAATTTGTGAACATCTTGCCGTAGCAGTGTAAAGTCACTCCTTATCTCAGCTACCGTCCCCATTAAAGCAGTGTGGTTTACCTTAATGGTCTGTAGTACTTCCGCCAGCGTAGGCCCGGTGTCGTCTTCCACCGCTTCCTCACCCTCGGATTTTTGTGTGATCAGGGTCGGGGGGTCCGGTAATCCCGGGGAGGAGGGTGGAGAGGTGCCCGAGGCGTCCCCAAAGAGGTCCGGTGTGGAGGCCGGAGAAGCGCAGTGAGCTGAGAAGGTAGTGCGGCGGCCATCTTGGCCCGATCTCGTGCTGACGCTCATTCGTACCGGTGCTTGCTTTCGCCTTTTGCCCATCCGGGAATTTCACCATCCGGCGACTCAGCTGCGGCCTCCGGTGTCGGCAGTGGTCTCCGTTTCAGGAATTAGGGCAGATCAAGCCAGGATTGTGCAGGATGGTAGTGGGGAATGCCGGAGCTGCTCGGAAAGATGTCCGCTCACATGTCCTCCTAGGCCACGCCCCATACCTGGCAACGTTTAATGCCAGGAGGGAAGTTTATGTGGAAATATGTGAAGGGTTGGAATAGCAGCGAGTGTGTGTTGAAGCCCTGAAGAGTTTGCAGCCCCCCAAGCTAACATACATCTCCTAAGCAGGAACACATCACTATCTCCCCAAGCATTCTGTCCAGATAATGTGCAGTTCATTTATGACCTTACCGTTTATCCCTGTGTTATCCAAACTCTGTTCAATGAAAAGTGTAAACTCACCACATAAACACTCTATATACAAAATAAAATTCCCCAATAAAGTTTAGAACATGATGTTCACATTTGCATGGAAGCACAATAGAATGAATGCAGATTATTCAGAGAATTACCGTATTTCTGTTTATTGAGGATTGTTTTTTTTTATGTACTAACAGTTAAGCTTCATACACACAATACGAAAATTGGATGAAAAATACCACTTTTGAAGCGTTCGTGCATATTAGCGTATATTTTTTTTTTTTTTGGTGGGCGAGTGGATCTTGGGTGGGAGTTCCCACACTTTTTTCCCCAGGACTTGACACCTGTGTACGTGTAAATCCTACATACCATAATGGAGCCAATACTCAATGAGAGATAAAAATATTGAATACGGATGCAGCTGGACCCCAGAAAAAGGTCCCTAGTGACAACCCCGGATATGAGTACGTCCCTCCGCAAAGAGTGCAAGTTGGTGTGGGTACTGAAATTACAGATCCACTGCCTCTGTTGATAACAAACAGTAAAAACATAACTGTAGGTGAGTGGTCCCAATATTTAAACAGCCAAACAACTCCCACCGAGAAAAAACTAAGTATAAAATACATAGGTAGGGGCGAGTAACAAGCAGCCGTATGTAAAACCAAACCTAATCAAATTAAGCGGTCAGGAGACAAGCCACCGGAGATCCAGTCAAGCCCACATGCCTAACTAGGTAAAAGAAACCTCCCAACATGCACTGCAATTACCGAATACAATAAAGGTAGCTAGTGTACTTACCCCTAAAATTGTAGGGGGTGAGATAAAGCTCCCACCAAAGTAGATCCGAGCCCCAAATATGGCCCCCAGGAGGTCCCCTGTCTGTTTGGATCTGGTTTTGGTGGAAACACCTACATCGCAATACATCAAGTGAGAACTATAGTTCTAAATACCAAACAAGCATGGTTCGAAAATCACTATAACAAGGTTACTTGCCAAGGAGGAGGTCCTGTAAGGTGTCACATCTGGATCAGGTGCTGCCCACTGACACCCTGCAGTAAAGGGGTTTAAATAATGACCAAGAGCGCACACACCTGTATCATATGGTGATGCAATTGTGTGTGCGCCCATTAGCCCTCCCATACAGATCATGGTCTAAGGTTATCAGTGGTGTACCCCTAGGTTCAGTACCTGGACCCTTACTTTTTAATATCTTTATAAATGATATTGGGTCTGGGATCAAAAGTAACATTTCTGTCTTTGCAGATGACACCAAGCTATGCAGTGGAATAACGTCCTTACAGGATGTCTCCAATTTACAAGCCAAACTCAATGCACTGTCTAATTGGGCGACTATGTGGCAGATGAGGTTTAATCAGTGATGTAAGTAACTGAGTTAAAATAAACTGAGTTACGTAACGCAGTTACTTTAGAGGGTAACGAGTAATCTAACTGATTACTTTTCCCCTCATGGTAACTCAGTTCCCATTACTTTGGCTTAGTTACCCCAATTACATCTACCGCCACTAGATGGCAGTAGTGTAATTCCGGTGTCCTGCCGAAAAAGTTCCCCCGCCGGATAAGGACCCCCTGTACTGCGCAGGCGCAACGCTTGCGCAGTACGAAGGACTACGGAGCTTCCGAAAATTGCCGAACCTAAACAGCTCTGAGTGAACTCTACACCACGCAGGCGCAGTTAACATGTAATTGTACGAGGCGATGCCGCACGCTCCTGATGCTCGTGCTACTCTGCAAGGGGCGTCTATCGTGTAACTAAGGGGCGGGTCTAGTATTACTGTAACCAAGGGGCGTATTATTATTGTTATATATCGAGCTCTGCCCATTAATTTAACATTTGCCCTTTTCTGTAGCCATCCGCCCCTTACACGATATAATAATAATAGACCCGCCCCTTGCTTACACGCTATAACAGATCTGCCCCTTGGTTAGAGTAATAATAGAGCAGCCCCTTGGTTACACGATATATAACAATAATAATAAATGCGCCCCTTGCTTACAGTAATACTAGACCCGCCCCTTAGTTACACGTATAGAATATTAAAAAAAAAAGTCACAGTTACTTTGCTGCTTAACTAATTACTTTTCCAATGTAGTAACTGAGTTACTAACGCAATTACTTTTTGGGAGAAGTAATTTGTAACTTAACTAATTACTTTTTTAAAGTAAGATGACCAACACTGGGTTTAATGTTGATAAATGTAAAGTTATGCACTTGGGGGCTAAGAATATGCATGCATCATACATGCTAGGGGGAGTACAACTGGGGGGATCCGTAGTGGAGAAGGGTCTGGGGGTTTTGGTAGATCATAAGCTCAATAATAGCATGCAATACCAAGCTGCGGTTTCCAAAGCGAGCAAAGTCCTTTCTTGTATTAAGAGAGGTATGGACTCCAGAGAGAGAGATATCATTTTGCCCCTGTTCAAATCATTAGTAAGACCTCATCTGGAATATGCAGTTCAGTTTTGGGCACCAGTTCTTAAAAAGGATATTGGGGAACTGGAGAAAGTGCAGAGAAGGGCAACCAAACTGATAAGAGGCATGGAGGAGCTCAGCTATGAGGAAAGATTAGAGGAACTGAATTTATTCACCCTTGATAAGAGGAGATTAAGGGGAGATATGATCAACATGTATAAATATATAAGGGGTCCATGTAGTGAACTTGGTGTTGAGTTATTCACTTTACAGTCAACAAAGAGGACAAGGGGGCCCTCTTTATGTCTAGAGGAAAAGAGATTTCATCTCCAAATACGGAAAGGTTTCTTCACAGTAAGAGCTGTGAAAATGTGAAATAGACTCCCTGCAGAGGTGGTTCTGGTCAGCTCAGTAGATTGCTTTAAGAAAGGCCTGGATACTTTCCTAAATGTACATAATATAAGTGGGTACTAACATTTATAGGTAAAGTTGATCCGGGGAAAATCCGATTGCCTCTCGGGGGATCAGGAAGGAATTTTTTCCCCTGCTTTAGCAAATTGGAGCATGCGCTGCTGTTTTTTTTTTTTTGCCTTCCTCTGGATCAACTGTGGGTATAGAATGGGGTATATGGGATTGTATGATATATATATATATATATATATATATATATATATATATATATATATATATA
This sequence comes from Lithobates sylvaticus, assembly GCA_028564925.1. NCBI lineage: Eukaryota > Metazoa > Chordata > Amphibia > Anura > Ranidae > Lithobates > Lithobates sylvaticus. The sequence goes on along the minus strand of CM053030.1, from coordinate 171,633,754 downwards.
TATATATTTTATATTTGTGGGTGAACTGGATGGACTTGTGTCTTCTTTCAACCTAACTAACTATGTAACTATGTAACAGATATGCGGCGCACATTGGCGCATGCGCACCAACAAATCCGCACTCGCACATGCGCATTCGCACATCTGCACGTGCGCACGAGAGCCCCGATGGTGGCCGCGCACAAGCATTCGCCCAAGGGTCCCGCAAAGAACACCATGGCGCAACAATGCGTGCACCCATACCAACGGCGAACGCGCATAGGGGAATACAAAAAATCCCAGGTACAAATCGGAATCAGTGCTGAAAACTCCTAAACAAAATAAGAAAGGAGGAGGCAAAATTCCCATCAAAAACACACCATGGCAGATATACATCACCGGTCCATAGGTGCAAATAGCGCCATGGCTATTAACCCATAGAGTTCGCACGAGTGTGTTCTGTAAAGCAACCAGCACCATCTAGTGTGAAAATCAGATAGAGACACATGTCATATAAAAAGTGACTCCTACTCAGAGGAATAGTCTCCTAATTTGAACAACACCATCTAGTGTATAAATTGGATAACAACAGATATCTTGTGCCTAGTAGCTACTATCCAATAAAAATAATTTCTACAGGAAAAATGTGCTCCACCACGGCAGGCAGTGGCCACCCATGGGAGAAAAAAACATTTACACGGGGCATGCGGAAAATTACATTGTGGAAGCAAACCACACCATGGTGTGTAAACCACTAGCCAGAGTGAAAAAAATAACAAAAAATCTGAATTAAAACATTCCATATACATGTAAACAAATATAAGGTTTAACCAGTCACCAAAAAATATCAGACTACTCAAGTCCTTAATCCCCAAAACCTATAGGGGAATGTGCTGACTAAACCCTAAATTATACCTCTAGTCATCCCAATCCTTCCCAAGTGCGAGACGTGAAGCCTTCCAAAAAGGGTCGATAGCTGATACAGTCATTGAGGCCAGGTGGTCGTGTGGCCTGTAGGGCCACTATCCACCTAGTCTCAATCTGTAATAGGGTCTTATCCCAATCGCCCCCCCCCCCCCCCCTGGTGTTTGGGTGTACACGGTCAAGTACTAGGAACCTACTTTTTGGGAAAATGCCCATGTGTATGTCACGGGCATGTCTCCCTAATGGTAAATCAGGGTTGCATACACGTATACTCTGTATGTGTCTGCTCATTCTTTTATGTAGTTCTTGTTTAGTTTTCCCTACATAAAAGCAGCCGCAGGGACAAGTCAATAAATACACTACCCCATAGGTGCGACAATTCGCAAAATGAGAAGGTTTAAATTTTGTTCCATTCGGTAGCATAACCTCACACTCTGTATTAATAAATTGGCATTGGGGGCAACCGCCGCATTTAAAGGTACCCTTTAAACTCCCCTATATATTCACTGGTGACCAGTCTGTCTTTTAAGGACTTTGTACATTTAAATGTAATTAGGGGTTCCCTAGATATAAACTGGTTAATAGTTGGATCGATTTGGAGTATGTGCCAGTGTTTCTTAAGAATGTTTCTAAGAGCTTGATGTTGTTTGCTATAGGTCATGACTAATCTTGTTTTATCAGGTGCTTGACTAGCACACTTAATATTTTTAGAATGGTCAAAAATTAGACTCTGTCTAGTTTTTCTTGCGCCCTTTTAAAGGTCTTTTTCAAACCCATGGGGGAATAGCCCCGTTGGAGCAATCTACATTGTAGTTTTTTTGCCTCGACGAAAAACATACAATCGTCTGTGCAATTTCTACGAATCCGTAGGTACTGGGAATATGGGATGGATCTCACAAGAGGTGCCGGGTGGAAACTTGTAGCGTGCAGAATTGTGTTGCCCGCTGTTTCCTTCCGGTACAGAGTACTGGACAGCTGACCATCTGGACTTTTTTTTGTATGGTGACATCCAAAAAGTTCACCTTCAGAGTGTCACACACCATAGTGAATTTAAGATTGAAATCATTGATCCCCATGGCTGTCACACACTGATTGAGGCTATCTATCGTTCCATTCCACACAAGAAATATATCGTTGATATATCTGTACCAGAGTAATATCTGGTTCAAAATATAGAATCTGATGACAAAAAAGCGTTCTCCCATTCCCCCAGATACAGGTTGGTGTATGAGGGCGCACAATAGGTCCCCATAGCCACTCCCTGTATCTGGAGGAAATGGGAGCCATGGAACGCAAAGGCATTGTGTAAAAGAATGAACTCGAAGGCAAGCAGAATAAAATGATGCAATGGCTTATCATCCTTTGGTAATGGAGACAGGAACCGTCCCATGACCTCTAATCCCTTCTTGTGAGGAATAGAACAATATAGTGCTTCAACATCCACTGTAACTAAGATGGAACCTGCAGGGATGCACAGGCCATTGAGACGTTTTAAAAAATGAGTAGTGTCCCTAATGTATGAGGGTAGGTTAATTACTAGGGGGCGTAATTGTTCATCGATATACCTGCTTATATTTTCAGAAATACTTCCCCTCCCGGAAACGATCTGTCTCCCTGGGGGGGGGGGGGGGTCAGTAAGGTCTTTGTGGACTTTTGGGAGACTATAAAAGGTCTGGATTTTAGAGTGCTTGGTGCGTATAAATTCCCAAGTTTGTTGGGTGATGGTATTTTTCAAATACGCCTGGTCAACTAGACCCTGGCTTAAAATGACTTTTTCATCAACCGATAACACATAGTCAGATAGATTTATAATGTTTAAAGCATCATCTAAAGCAGGGGTGCCCAACCTTTTGAGGAGCGAGGGCCACTTTAGCGACTTGGTAACCGGTCGCGGGCCACAATGACCGTAGCGGGCGGATGGCAGGTCTGTGTCCACTCTGCATATGTAGAGCAGACACAGATGCAGCCCGCTCTACCCTAAGGGCCCTCTGATCTGCCCAAACAGAAGGGGACAAATCCCCTTCTGTATTTTTAAGCAGATCGGATTGCAGATAGGCGGGTGTAAGCAGACACGAGTCCGTTTACATCTGCCGCTCTATAGGAGGTGAATGGAGGGTCCGATTGGGTCCGCCTGAAAAACAGACAGGCAGACCCCATCGGACCGATCGTGTGAAAGGGGACTGAGGCCCCTTTCACACTGAAGCACAGCGGTTTACCTGCATCTCAACTGACCTCAATCTTCACTTCTTCCTTAGGATTCCTGCAGCTGGTTGCTGCTGTCCCCCAGGTGGTTATAACTGGTGGCTGCTGCTGGCTGTCCTCCAGGGCTGGTACTGCTGGCTGGTACTGCTGTTGGGTACTGCCTGCTGGTACCGCTGGCAGATACCACTGGCTGGTACTGCTGGCTGTGCTGGTGGGTACTGGTGCTGCTGGTGGGTACTGGTGCTGCTGGTACTGGTGACTGGTACTGGTGGCTGGTACTGCTGGCTGGTACTGGTACTGCTGGCTGGTACTGGTACTGCTGGTGGGTACTGGTACTGCTGGCTGGTACTGCTGGCTGATACCGCTGGCTGATACCGCTGTTGAGTACTGCCTGCTGCTAATGCTGGCAGATACCGCTGGCTGGTACTGCTGGTTGGTACTGGTACTGCTGGCGTGTGCTGGTGGGTACTGGTGCTGCTGGTGGGTACTGGTGCTGCTGGCTGGTAATGGTACTGCTGGCTGGTAATGGTACTGCTGGTACTGGTACTGCTGGTGGGTACTGGTACTGCTGGCTGGTACTGCTGGCTGATACCGCTGTTGAGTACTGCCTGCTGCTAATGCTGGCAGATACCGCTGGCTGGTACTGCTGGTTGGTACTGGTACTGCTGGTGGGTACTGGTGCTGCTGGCTGGTAATGGTACTGCTGGCTGGTACTGGTACTGGTGGTACTGGTACTGGTGGGTACTGGTACTGCTGGCTGTTACTGCTGGCTGATACCGCTGTTGAGTACTGCCTGCTGCTAATGCTGGCAGATACCGCTGGCTGGTACCGCTGGTTGGTACTGGTACTGCTGGCGGGTACTGGTACTGCTGGCGTGTGCTGGTGGGTACTGGTGCTGGTGGGTACTGGTGCTGCTGGTGGGTACTGCTGCTGCTGGCGGGTACTGCTACTGGTGGCTGGTACTGCGGGCTGGTACTGCTGGCTGGTACTGGTGGCTGGTACTGGTACTGCTGGTACTGCTGGTGGCGGGTACTGCTGGTGGTACTGGTACTGGTGGCGGGTACTGGTACTGGTACTGGTACTGCTGGCTGGTACTGGTACTGGTACTGCTGGTGGGTACTGGTGACTGGTACTGGTACTGCTGGCGGGTACTGGTACTGGTGGCGGGTACTGGTGGCGGGTACTGATACTGCTGGCGGGTACTGATACTGCTGGCGGGTACTGGTGGCGGGTACTGGTACTGCTGGCGGGTACTGCTGGCTGGTACTGGTACTGCTGGCTACTGATACTGCTGGCGGGTACTGATACTGCTGGCGGGTACTGGTACTGGTGGCGGGTACTGGTACTGGTGGCTGGTACTGCTGGCGGGTACGGGTACTGCTGGTGGGTACTGGTACTGCTGGTGGGTACTGGTACTGGTACTGCTGGTGGGTACTGGTACTGCTGGCTGGTACTGCTGGTGGGTACTTGTACTGCTGGCGGGTACTGATACTGGTACTGGTACTGCTGGGTACTGATACTGCTGGCGGGTACTGATACTGCTGGCGGGTACTGGTACTGCTGGCGGGTACTGGTACTGGTACTGCTGGCTGGTACTGGTACTGCTGGCGGGTACTGATACTGCTGGCGGGTACTGGTGACTGGTACGGGTACTGGTACTGGTGGCTGGTACTGGTACTGCTGGCTTGTACTGGTGGTGGGTACTGGTACTGCTGGCGGGTACTGCTGGCTGGTACTGGTACTGGTGGCTAGTACTGCTGCTGGGTACTGGTACTGGTGGCTGGTACTGCTGGTGGGTACTGATACTGCTGGCGGGTACTGGTGACTGGTACTGGTGGTGGGTACTGGTGACTGGTAGTGGTGGCTTGTACTGCTGGTGGGTACTGCTGGCGGGTACTGCTGGCTGGTACTGCTGGCGGGTACTGATACTGCTGGCGGGTACTGATACTGCTGGCGGGTACTGGTACTGGTGGCGGGTACTGGTACTGGTGGCTAGTACTGGTACTGGTACTGGTACTGGTGGCGGGTACTGCTGGTGGGTACTGATACTGCTGGCGGGTACTGGTGACTGGTACTGGTACTGCTGGCGGGTACTGCTGCTGGTGGGTACTGGTACTGCTGGTGGGTACTGGTGGTGGGTACTGGTACTGCTGGCGGGTACTGCTGGTGGGTACTGGTACTGCTGGTGGGTACTGGTGACTGGTACTGGTACTGCTGGTGGGTACTGGTGACTGGCACTGCTGGCTCTGGTACTGCTGGTGGGTACTGGTCTCGGGTACTGCTGGCTGGTACTGGTACTGCAGGCGGGTACTGATACTGCTGGCGGGTACTGGTACTGCTAGGGGGTACTGGTACTGGTGGCGGGTACGGGTACCTGGTACTGGTGGCTGGTACTGCTGGCGGGTACCTGGTACTGGTGGCGGGTACTGCTGGTGGGTACTGATACTGCTGGGGTACTGCTGGTACTGGTACTGGTACTGCTGGCGGGTAAACCGTCCCTGTCCAGATAGGTCACCGCGTGAGTTACCTGTCCTCACTGTGTCATGAAGATCCTGCCAGTAATCAGAGCCCTGGGCTCCTTGGTACTGTGGTGGGTACTGGTACTGGGTGCGGGTACTGCTGGTGGGTACTACTGGTACTGCTGGTGGGTACTGCTGTCTGGTACTGGCTGGTGGTACTGCTGGTGGGTACTGGCACTGCTGGCTCTGGCACTGCTGGCTGTTGTCTGTGATCTCCTTCTCAGGAAGCATCATGCGGCTGCAGTAGACACCAGAGCCGATGCTTCCTGTCACAGGCTGAGTACATTTGATACCACTCCGCCTGTGAAGGAGCCGGCGCTATACAGGAAGCATCTGCTCTGCTTCCTTTAGCGGCGGATCAGTTGTTCGCGCTGATGCTCGGAGCTGGCGGGTCGGGGACCCGCGATCAGGGCTTGCTGACCCGCCATCTCTGAGCAAGTCGTGGCGGGCCACCTCAGATCCAGTCTGCTGTGCTGATCCAGTCTGCTCTGCTGATCCAGTCTGCTTTGCTGATCCATACAAAAACATATTTGGGAAGCACTCACCAATGCGTTTAAATTCAAGATGGTGCTGCCATAAGACCAACAAGCAATAGCGAACATATTACAGCGCACACATTCAAGAATGACGTTTCCTGCAGGGCTAGTTAAAAACACCTGAACATATTCAAAAAATACGGGGGTTTGGTCACACTATATGGTTATATAGTGCTAAGCCCACTTACTGCGACAAAGTACCCCGAATTAGTGGGTCCTACCCTAGTAATAGAATGAAAGATCCTGCGTCTCAACCATGGGAGCCAAACTCCTCTATGTGGGAGAACTGAAAGGATTCCTCCTATACACTGGTGGTCACTAAATAAGAGGTAATGAAGAGGGGGAGGGGTGCTCTAACCCAAAAGAACCTGGTCAGGGTTCATTACAACATACAAAAACATATTTGGGAAGCACTCACCAATGCGTTTAAATTCAAGATGGTGCTGCCATAAGACCAACAAGCAATAGCGAACATATTACAGCGCACACATTCAAGAATGACGTTTCCTGCAGGGCTAGTTAAAAACACCTGAACATATTCAAAAAATACGGGGGTTGGTCACACTATATGCTTTGCTGATCCAGTCTGCTTTGCTGATCCAGCCTGCTCTGCTGATCCAGTCTGCTGTGCTGTTTCAGTCTGCTGTGCTGTTTCAGTCTGCTTTGCTGATCCAGTCTGCTTTGCTGATCCAGTCTGCTGTGCTGTTCCAGTCTGCTTTGCTGATCCTAGTCCGCTGAGCTGATCCAGGGATCCCTCTAATCTGGTCTGTCGATCCTGCCAGGCACCCGTGCCCCTCCTTACTCCTGTGTCCTCTGTCACCTTACCAGGGAACCGGGAGTGGGAGCCGCAAGGGAGGCCCTCCTCTGCAATCTGGGCTCAATACCACCAGGTACGTGACACAATGTGTGCTCACTGCCCACCACCAAAGAAGAAAGTTGTGTGGATGTTGTTGCCTCTGTGATATATTTCTTGCTATTTGTTCCAGGTTCAGGTGACCGCCATTTCTGTTTCTTTTCCCAATGCTCAATACATGATATGGATGTACTATTGATACAAATCTGCAATCCGGGCTCAATACCACCAGGTACGTGACAGTAGCAGACAGCCATGTCTGAGCCTGAGCAAGGAGCCTCCACTATGAACTATGTCAACACCTGGCAGGTCTGACTGAGGCGGTGAAGAATCTCCAGCAAGTTTATACCCGGCTGAAAGAGCGGGTGTTAGTCCTGTCCAACCCCGCCAGTACCTTGGGAGCCCCTCACCCAGCAGCACCCTCAGCAGGGGCAGGACCAGCCCCAACAGTTGTGATGCTCCCGCCAGAACCGAGAGTCCCTACTCCCGAAAAGTTTTCGGGAATCCGCAGCAGCTTTAGAGCATTCCGCAACTCCTGTGAATTACATTTCGCCCTTCAACCACTGTTTTTTTCCTTGGAAGCCACTGAGGTGGGTTTCGTGGTGTCCTTGCTCACCGGGGATCCCCACACCTGGGCCCACCGCCTGCTAGAACAAAAGGATGCAGCCTTAACTAATCTCACCACCTTCTTTGATGCCATGGCCCAATTGTATGAAGACCCACAGCTTTCAGTAATCGCAGAAACCGCCTTGCGCTCCCTCCAGCAGGGGCGAAGAGCAGTGCAGGACTATGAGGCTGAGTTTAGGCGATGGTGTGCGGACACAAACTGGAATGATGCTGCCCTTCGTCACCAGTTCCGCATGGGACTCTCTGATGCCCTAAAGGACGAGCTTGCTAGAGTGGGTGTACCTCAGACTTTGAATGCGTTGGTCGATTTAGCCATACAAATCGATCGACATTTGAGAGAACGCAGGGCCGAGCGAGCTACGGGCTTCTCCCGTCCAACTTGGATGCTTCCCAAGGCTCCAAGCCACTTACGCCCTGCATCTACCTACCTCCCGACCAGCACCCACCTCTGATACATCTGAGCCAATGCAGATTGGGCTCCTACGGCCATCTCTTACCCCTGAAGAACGTCAACGACGCCGTAGTAACAACCTTTGCCTCTACTGTGGAGAACCGAGACATTATGTCAGAAACTGCCCAACCAAGCTCCGTAAGTGTCCATCTACGCCTTCAAGCTACACAGATTCTTTAACCAGAGTTTCGTCTCACCTTGCCCTTTCTATCTCCTTCCAGCTTCAAGGAAAGACTTTGCGGACACCCGCCATTATTGACTCCGGGGCTTGTAGCTGTTTCATGGACTCGTCCTTTGCTGCCCAACACCAGATTCCTCTCCTGCCAAGGACCCATGGACTCTCTGTTCACGGGTCGGTTATCAAATCTGGTCCCGTGACCCAAGAGACTGCTCCACTGCCTACGGTTATCTCCGGTTCTCACCAAGAACTACTTTGCATAGACATAATCTCTTCTCCACTCTTTCCAGTGATCTTAGGTATGCCATGGCTGCAGGCCCACAACCCGGCCATCAACTGGGCCACAGGAGAAATCACCTTCTCCTCACCCTACTGTCAGGAGTTCTGCAGCTCCTCCGATCCTTCGAAAACCCCTGCACTGCTATGCCTGGATTCGGAAACCAGCTTACGCCAGACCATCCCTGAGGCTTACCATGAATTCCTTGATGTCTTCAGCAAGCAAGGGGCAGAAGTGCTTCCACCCCATAGGGCCTATGACTGCCCCATTGAACTGCTCCCCGGGGCCGAAATTCCGTTTGGGAGGATTTTTCCCCTAACAGAGGTGGAACAAGGGAAGTTAAAGAAGTACATTGAGGAGAATCTGAGGAAATGGTTTATCCGCCCGTCCACCTCCCCATCGGGCGCAGGTATCTTTTTCCTGGAAAAGAAAGACCACACCCTCTGGCCCTGCGTGGATTACTGCGAGTTGAAAAACATAACAGTAAAGAACCGCTACTCTCTTCCCTTAGTTCCAGAATTTTTCCAAAGATTGGGAACCGCCACCATTTTCTCCAAACTTGATCTCCGTGGGGCCTACAATCTGGTCCGCATCAATGATGGGGACGAGTGGAAAACTGCCTTTCGAACTCGATTTGGGCACTTCGAGTATTTGGTGATGCCCTTTGGACTGTGTAATGCCCCTGCCACCCTTCAATACTTTATAAATGATGTGCTCCGGGACTTTTTAGACTTGTTTGCTGTAGTTTATTTAGATGACATTCTAATGTTTTCCTCCTCCCTTGAATCCCATCGCAGGCACGTCAAGAGTGTATTAAGTCGTCTTCGTCAACACGGCCTCTATGCAAAGGCTGACAAATGCCAATTTAATGTGAAGAGCATACCGTTCCTGGGCCTGATCATCTCAAGCAAGGGTATAAGAATGGACCCCCAGAGGATCACTGCGATCCTAGATTGGCCAAACCCTGCGGACAAAAAGGGGATCCAACGATTTATCGGTTTTGCCAACTTCTATCGCAAATTCATCAAGGGGTTCTCGGCCATAGTTGCACCAATCACGCAACTCACCAGACAGGGAACCCGCTTCCATTGGTCCCCTGAGGCCCAAGGGGCCTTTGAAACCCTTAAAGGACTCTTCACCTCAGCTCCTATCCTAAGGCACCCGGATTCCTCCTTGCCATTTGTCCTAGAAGTGGATGCATCCGAAATTGCCGTAGGGGCAATACTATCCTAAAGGCAAGGAGCTAAGGCCCTGCTTCACCCCGTAGCCTTCTTCTCGTGCAAATTATCCACAGCCGAGAAGAACTACGACGTCGGAGACCGAGAATTGTTAGCAATCAAATCTGCGTTGGAAGAATGGCGTTACTTGCTGGAAGGAGCCTCTTACCCAATTCTGATATTTACTGACCACAAAAACCTAGAGTACTTGAAATCCCCAAAAAGGCTGAAACCTAGACAGGCCAGGTGGGCACTCTTCTTCTCTCGATTTACCTTTCATGTAACCTACCGTCCAGGCTCCAAGAATACAAAGCCAGATGCCCTGTCACGGATGTTCCACAAGTCCAAGGAAGATTCCCCTCCAGATACTATTCTCGCTCGCGGGAATTTCCTCTTGCTTCAGGAAGACTTACTCTCCCGACTCAGACAAGCCTCCATGGGGCAAATACCCACTCCCGAGCCTGGATTGCAAGCCAGAGACGGGCTACTGTGGCACAAAGATAAAATCTTCATCCCTGAGAGCCTACGGGTAACCGTCCTGGAACTGTGCCATGACCACGCGCTTGCTGGGCACTTTGGTGTCACCAAGACCACCGAATTGGTATTTGGCCTCAGCTGCGGGAGGACTGCAAGAAATTTGTGGACACCTGCATCACATGCACCCGGAACAAGAGCCATAGGACCAAAGCCTGGGGCCTACTCAAGCCCTTGTCCGTTCCAGACCGACCTTGGAGGATGCTGTCTATCGACTTCATTGTTGAACTACCCCCGGCAGAGGACCATACCACGATCTTTGTGGTAGTGGACCGCCTGTTAAAAATGGCACACTTTATTCCCATGAAGGGTACCCCCTCAGCCCCAGAAACGGCACAGGTATTCATCAAGGAAGTTATCAGGCTCCATGGAGTACCAGCGTACATAGTTTCAGATCGAGGGGTACAGTTCACCTCTTGATTATGGAAATCCCTCTGCAAGGCTCTAGATATTGAACTTTCCTTTTCGTCTGCCTATCATCCTCAGTCCAACGGACAAACCGAAAGGACGAACCAGACCCTGGAGCAATACCTACGCTGCTTCTCCTCCTTTGCTCAGGACGATTGGATCTCCCTGCTACCAGTAGCCAAATTCGCCTATAACAATTCCATCCATTCTGCCATCCAACAGACGCCCTTTTTCGCCAACTATGGTTTTCACCCTTCATTTCTACCCAATTCCCTTCCTGAATGTACCGTGCCAGCAGTCCAACAAAAGATGGACTTCTTCTCAACCAACAACCAGCTTCTGTAGGAGACCATGGCCAGAACCCAGGAGCGCAACAAAACAACCTTTGACAGGAAGAGGCGAGGGGAACTGGTGTTAGTACCAGGCGAATTAGTGTGGCTATCCACGTTGAATCTGAAAATGGCATGTCCTTCGAAGAAACTGGGTCCCAAGTTCTTAGGACCCTTCCCAGTTAAACGGAAGATCAACGAAGTGGCCTACGAGCTGGAACTCCCGGAGTCACTAAAGGTTCACCCAGTGTTCCATGTGTCCTTGTTGAAACCTTCCACTCCCAACCCATTTCCAAACAGAAGGACTGTCCCTCCTGACCCGGTCTTAATAGACGGTAAGGAAGAGTTCGAAGTGGAGGCCATCCTAAACTTCAGGAAGAGGAGAAATCAGAACCAGTTTTTAATCAAATGGAAGGGCTATGGTCCTGAAGAAAATTCTTGGGAGCCTGAGTCCAATATCCACGCTAAGAGTCTGGTTCAATCAGAGAGCCCATCCGGAGGCTGCCCCTTGGAAGGGGGCAATGTCATGAAGATCCTGCCAGTAATCAGAACCCTGGGCTCCTTGGCGCACGTCCGTGGGCGCCATTGCGCATACGCATTCGCGCACGGGAGCGCGCGCAGGAAGACTGGTGCGCGCCCCTGTTGGCGCCAGATAGGCTATTTAAATCTGCCTGTCACAGACGGTCCCCGCTGTCTGCTCTATAGCGTTCTGTGCCTGATACCTGACCTGAAGTGCCTACCTGTATTTGAACCGGCTTACCTGTGACCTTCATGCTATCCGCCTATACCCGACCTCGGCTTATCTGTGACCATCCTTCTGCCTGCTCCACTTGTACCTTGTTGCCAGCCTGATACCTGACCCGGCCTGTTTGACTACCCAGTCTGACTACAGTGAACCAGTCTGCTTTTTGCTGATCCAGTCTGCTGTGCTGTTCCAGTCTGCTGTGCTGATCCAGTCTGCTTTGCTGATCCAGTCTGCTGTGCTGTACCAGTCTGCTTTGCTGATCCAGTCTGCTGTGCTGTTCCAGTCTGCTCTGCTGATCCAGTCTGATGTGCTGTCCCAGTCTGCTTTGCCGATCCAGTCTGCTGTGCTGATCCAGTCTGCTCTGCTGATCCAGTCTGCTTTGCTGATCCAGTCTGCTCTGCTTATCCAGTCTGCTGTGCTGTTCCAGTCTGCTTTGCTGATCCAGTCTACTGTGCTGATCCAGTCTGCTTGCTGATCCAGTCTGCCATACTCACCTAGTCCTCTGAGCTGATCCTGGGATCCCTCTAATCCGGTCTGTCGATCCTGCCAGGCACCCGTGCCCCTCCTTACTCCTGTGTCCTCTATCACCTTACCAGGGAACCGGGAGTGGGAGCCAAAAAGGAGGCCCTCCTCTGCAATCCGGGCTCAATACCACCAGGTACGTGACACAATGTGTGCTCACTGCCCACCACCAAAGAAGAAAGTTGTGTGGATGTTGTTGCCTCTGTGATATATTTCTTGCTATTTGTTCCAGGTTCAGGTGACCGCCATTTCTGTTTCTTTTCCCAATGCTCAATACATGATATGGATGTACTATTGATACAGTATGTATGGCTTTCTGCTGTTTTCCCCATGAAAATGTTTGATAAAGGTCTTTCTCCCATTTAAACATGTTTGTAGTTTTGGTTTGGAGTGGAAAAGATGAGAGGAGTTTATAGAAATGGAATATGCCTTTTTTCTTTCTGCTTTTGTAAGAAGTGAAAAATTCTACATTCTTTTCGGGGTTAAAGTTCTTACTAAATGTTTTAGTGTTAAGCTTATTTGTGATTCTGCTTTTGTGTTCATCAGGTAGAAAAAAGTTGATCCCCTGTTTGGACCAGGATGTTATATTAAGACACGCTTTATGCTTGCAATATTCAATAACTGCTAATGGTATTGGAATATGAGCTGGGGTGTTTATTGGTTGTAATTTCGTTAAAGCAAACTTCCAGGCTGATAAGGTAGATTTAATAGTTTGGAAATTTGGGTATGTTTACTTTTGGTAATAGATAGTGAGCAATTGATAATGAAAATAGATCATTACCTCTAGTTATTTCCCTTTCAATGTTCAACCACAATTTATCATTAGAGTGCATAAACCAGAATCTCATTTGGTCTAGAAGTGAGGGGTAATAATATAGACGTATATCAGGGAGGTTCATGCCTCCTTTGGATTTAGTCATAGTCATAATTGATAAAACAATCCTTGTTTTTTTCCCTTCCAGATCAAGTTGTTTAATTTTGAGTTGATTTGTGTAAAAAAACTTTGTTGGTAATGGGATTGGTAGGGATCTGAAGTAGTATAGGATCTTCGGCAATGTCATTTTAAATGCTGCTATCCTTCCGATCCAAGATAGCTGAGTTTTTTTTATCAATTGCATATCAAGGTTAATTTGGTCTAATAGAATGGTGTAATTAACTTCATATATTTTAGCTGGTGGGTAGGCAAGTTGGATTCCCAGGTAAGTAATAGAGAGATTATCCCAATTGTAGCTAAAGCTTTGTCGTAGGTTGTCAACTTGATCTGGTGGGATGTTCATAGGTAAGACAACACATTTGTTAGGATTAATCTTATAATAAGAAACTGATCCAAAGGCGTCCAGGACATTCCTTACTTCGCTTAGTGAGGTGTAAGGTATGGATAATGTTAGGAGGATGTCATCTGCAAATAGTCCTACTTTATGGTCTACTTGTCCGATTTTAATACCTGTGATATTGGGGTTAGATCTAATGGATATCGCAAGGGGTTCAATTGCTAACGAAAATATGATGGGCAATAGAGGACACTCTTGTCTGGTTCCATTAGATAGATTAAAGCATTTAGAGATATCGCCTGATGTGTATACCCTGGCTGTAGGTATAGTGTAGAGCGACATTATGGCTTCATAAATAAATCCAAATTTCTTAAGGATCTCTATTTAGCCCCAATACACTCTGTCAAATGCCTTCTCTGTGTCTAGTCCAAGGAGCAGAGAAGTAATTTGGTTATGATCTATATGATTGTGCAGGTCAATCATTCTTCTGGTACTGTCCGGGCCATGTCGTCCTTTAACAAATCCAACTTGGTCCGGTTCAATTAGATAGGGTGTGATTTATAATAATCGGTTGGCTATAACTTTAGCATAAATATTCAGATCAGAATTGAGTAATGAGATGGGTCTGTAATTTTTGAGAACTTCTGCAGAGCTAGACCCCTAACCTCGGGTTTAATATCACTGATCTATTCCTCTATCATTACCTCTAAAAAAACACCAAGGAACTAGGAAAACAGCTAGATCCGGAGGACTGGCAGGTCATGACTTTAGCGATATCCAAATGCTCAAAGAACGTCATCTTTTTAGAAAATGCCTATAAGGTACTTTACAGATGGTACTACACACTGGCTAGACTGGCCCGGTTTATTCCAGCCTACTCCCCCCTGTGTTTCCGAGGGTGCTCCCAGGAGGTTACAATGACGCACATCTGGTGGACCTGTCCGAGGGTAGGCAGGTTATGGATCAGAATTTACTCCCTCCTCCGAAACATACTCCATGCTGACCTCAAAAAAGATCCATACGAAGCACTCCTCTGCAACCCAATTGCAGAACTGCTTCGCCCGGAACGCCAACTGGCTCTGCATCTCTTTACTGCAACCAAACTAACGATAGCTAGGGCATGGAAGACACAAGCACTAAGCTTTGAGCCGGTTAGGAATCGCATGAACGATATAATGGTTAACGAAAAGCTGACTGCTGTCCTTTTGGACACTCATGATAAGTTCCTGAAGGTTTGGAGGCCATGGGTCGAATATACTAAACCCACCAGATTTGATACCACGCTTCTTCGGATTTAATGCACTCTTGCTCCCCACTACGAGGACCCACTACCCCACCCCCCTATTTTTTTTTCTCTCCTCTTCTTCCTCTCCTCTTCTTCCCCCCTATTGTTTACTCCTCCCTTCTTAGCTAATCTCAATCCATATCTCTTCTTTAACCTCCCTCTCTATACTCTTACTTCACAGTTGCACCTATGAATCTATATGGCCACTGGGCATAGCCCTGGATGAGATGGTTACGTGGATAGATACTCAGGACTATTTACAATTAGGTCCCTGTTGAGACAAACTCTCTTGTTAAAAATCGGACGAGGTCCTACGGGCATTCCTACAACCTCAGTGTGTCCAACCACTTTCATGTTTCCAACGTACAATTGTTCTCATCCTCTGTTATATTTTTATTGTTTTGTTTTTCTCTGATTTACTAGCATACTTATTTCATTTATAAGATGCTAAATTTTATGTTATGATGATGCATTCTCTACACTGTTAAACTGTGAAATTGCTATGGTTATCAATAAAACCTTTTGTAAAAGAGATGGGTCTGTAATTAATTGGTGACACCGGGTCTTTCCCTTGTTTTGGTATTGTAATAATTGCCTCAAGCATCTCCTTGGGAAATTAGTATTTACAGCGTAATTAAATACTCTGAACATTGGAATAAAAGATGAAGTCCTTTTCTGTTGAGTGGAGGCATCTCCATGGGTCATGGAGGTCTTCTTGAGAAAAGGATGTCCTTCAGTCCCTTCCTCTTGGATTTAATTCCTTTAGTGGTGTCCAGAAGAGGGTCCATCGTGGCATTAAAGTCCCCACATAGAATACCACCAAAAGAAAGCTCTATTTGTGGGAAAAAAAGGACGTAAATTTTGTTTGGCGAGCCACGTCGCACGACCGTGCAATTGTCAGTTAAAGCGACGCAGTGCCGAATCGCAAAAAGTGGTCTGGTCTTTGGCCAGCAAAATGATCCGATCTGAAAGTGGTTAAGACTTAAAGATAATAGAACCATAAAGTGAAGGGAGTGACCCGGTGACCCCACCCCTTATGATGGCACAGTTCCATCATGCCCCGGGACCCTGCCCCTTATGACGTCACCGCCCGGGGCATGCTGGGACTGTGCAGTCATAAGGGGCGGGGTCACCCCGCCCCATGCCTATATAAGTCGTTACACACTCTGTACACAGCATCACAGCGGGAGAGGGCATTGTGTCAACATGGGAAAAACAGAAGAGGGAAGAAGAAGAAGACGACGAAGGAGGAGACCGGGCCACCGCTAGTAAAAGAGCTGGAAGAAGATAGTGGAGGAGCCCAGCAGAAGAACCGGAGACCGGGAGAAGATACCGGACCGCGTGGAGAAGAACCGGAAAGTGCGGAGAATTCGGATGAGACCCCCGAAGTCAGAAGAAGACCCCCGGAGCTGACTAATAAATTACTTTAAAAACCTGTCTAGTGTTTATCCCATACTCATTCACATAGGGTGGGGGGCTGGGATCTGGGGGCCCCCTTATTAAAGGGGGCTCCCGGATTCCGATAAGCCCCCGCCTGCAGACCCCGACAACAAACGGCCAGGGTTGTTGGGAAGAGGCCCTTGTCCTTATAAACATGGGGACAAGGTGCTTTGGGGTGGGGGGACCGCCAGCACCCACCCCCCATTTTGAAGGCATGTGGCCTGGTACGGTTCAGGAGGGGGGGGGTCGCTCAATGGTTCCCACCCCCTTTCCTGACCGGCCAGGCTGCGTGCTCAGAAAAGAGTCTGGTATGGACTTTGGGGGCACCCCCACACCGTTTTTTCGGCGTAGGGGGTTCCCCTTAAAATCCATACCAGACCTAAGGGACATTGTTGCCTATCTCTCTCGCTGGCTGCAATAGGAAAATGTGTTTTTCCTATTGCAGCGAGCGCGAGATGTACAGTACCCTACAGCCGAGAACCAGCGCCATAGGATCGCGCTGGAAACATTTTTGCAGGCAGGTGCTGTAGCTGTCCTTGCGTCATAGTTGGTCCGTCGGACCAGCATACAGACGAGCGGACTTCCCGATAGGAACTGGGTCCGGCAGACTTCTGGCGGAAAGATTTAAAACATGTTTTATTTCTAGGTTCGTCTGACTTTTGGGAAGAAAAAGTCAGCTGGAGCCCACACACGATCGAATGTCCGGCGGATTCCGGTCTGCCGGACCAAGTCTGCCGGAAAGTCAGATCGTGTGTACGGGGGATAAGTGATTTGAGCATTTCTTTCATGTCAGTATCTATCATTGCTTTGCGAGAGGTTGGGAATAAATCTAGCTTTTCCGCATAAGGGTTAACAGCTGTATCAGTATCACAGTCGATGTTAACTAAACAGCTTTCTTCTCTGCTTTACAGGGCTGAAGACATCAGATTGTAATGCATCTTGATCAGCTAAGTGCTGCTGGAGCTGTGTCTGTTGTATCTCTCCTCTAACAGAACGAGCTGCCTGCTTGTCTGTGAGCGTGAGGGAGGAGGGGCCAGTACCATCTTCTTTCCCAGGAGATCTGGCCGGGCTGTTGAAAACCCCTAATTTTTCTTTAAAGGTTTCTTCTGTGAATTACGTCTCCCCATTGCGGGGGGAGAGGTTCTCTGTTCCCTCCAGGGTGTTGATGTGTCCTCGGGCACGCTGGATGACGCCGCTTCAGGGAGACTCAGATAGCAGGAGCTCTAGCGGTAATCGTCCATTCAGTTCAGCCAATGGCCATGTCCCCTTCCCAAAGTCTAATTTTAACAGTGGCGGAACTATAGGGGTCGTTGCAGTCGCACTTGCGACTGGGTTCTGTCCAAGAACAGGCATCTTCCCCTGCATACCTGGCTGTCCATTTAACATGCGGGGGGTGGGAGGCGGCGATTGGCAGCTCTATGGTGCCCACGAGCCGCTGGATCTCCCTGGGGCTTGTAGTTCTCTCTCCTACTGTATCCACTGGGGGGAGGGGCCTCCGACTCGGGCATGTATTGGCTTCACTCTTCAGTGAGTCGCTCTGCTTCTACAATTCTGCTGATACATGCCTGGGTCAGAGGCCCCTCCCCTCTCCAGTGTATAGACTCAGGAAGAGAACTACAAGCCTCAGGAAGATCCAGCCACCCGTGGACACCATAGAGCTGCCGATCGCTGCCTCCCACCTCCCCCCAGGTACAGAGATGTGCTGGGGGTTCAAGGTGCATAGCGGAGACCAGGCAGGTACAGGGGAACCTCTGGAAGGGGGGGTGACTGTCTGGGACCCTAAAGTAAGGGGGGACTCTCTGTGGACTTTGAAGTAAGGGGGCCCCTCTGTGAACCCTGATGTAAGGGGGGCTCTCTGGAGACCCTGATGTAAGGAAAGGACTCTATGGGGATCCTGATGTAAGGAAGGGGCTCTCTGGGCACCCTGATGTAAGGGGGGCTCTCTGGGGACCCTGATGTAAGGAAGGGGCTCTCTAGGGACCCTGATGTAAGGGGAGGCTCTCTGGGGACCCAGATGTAAGGGGGGGGGGGCTCTTTGGGGACCCTGATGTAAGGAAGGGGCTCTCTGGGGACCCTGATGTAAGGAGGGGCTCTCTGGGGACCCTGATGTAAGGAAGGGGCTCTCTGGGGACCCTGGTGCAAAGGCATGATCTCTGAGGACCATGATGCAAAGGCAGGCTCTCTGGAGACCCTGATGTAACAGGGAGCTCTCTGGGGACCCTGATGTAAGGGGAGGATCTCTGGGGACCCTGAAGTAAAGAAGGGGCTCTCTGGGGACCCTGGTGTAAGAGGGGGCTCTCTGGGGACCCTGCTGTAACGGGAGGCTCTTTGAGGACCCTGAAGTAAGGGGGGTTTGGGGACCCTGATGTAAGGAAGGGGCTCTCTGGGGACCCTGATGTAAGGAAGGGGCTCTCTGGGGACCCTGATGTAAGGAAGGGGCTCTCCTGGGACCCTGATGTAAGAGGAGGCTCTCTGGGGACCCTGAAGTAAGGAAGAGGCTCTCTGGGGACCCTTATGTAAGAGGGGGGCTCTCTGAGGACCCTGAAGTAAAGGGGGTTTGGGGACCCTGATGTAAGGAAGGGGCTCTCTTGGGACCCTGATATAAGGATGGGCTCTCTGGGGACCCTACTGTAAGGAAGGGGCTCTCTGGGGACCCTGATGTAAGAGGGGGGCTCACTGGGGACCCTGAAGTAAGGTAGGGGCTCTCTGGGGACCCTGATGTAAGAGGGGGGGCTCTCTGGGGACCCTGATGCAAAGGCAGGCTCTCTGGAGACCCTGAAGCAAAGGCAGGCTCTCTGGGGACCCTGATGTACAGTGGTGTGAAAAAGTGTTTGCCCCCTTCCTCATTTCCTGTTCCTTTGCATGTTTGTCACACTTAAGTGTTTCGGAACATCAAACCAATTTAAACAATAGTCAAGGACAACACAAGTAAACACAAAATGCAATTTGTAAATGAAGGTGTTTATTATTAAAGGTGAAAAAAAATCCAAACCATCATGGCCCTGTGTGAAAAAGTGATTGCCCCCCTTGTTAAAACATACTATAACTGTGGTTGTCCACACCTGAGTTCAATTTCTCTAGCCACACCCAGGCCTGATTATTGCCACACCTGTTCACAATCAAGGCATCACCTAAATAGGAGCTGCTTGACACAGTAAGGTCCACCAGAAGATCCTTAAAAGCTACACATCATGCCGAGACCCAAAGAAATTCAGGAACAATTGAGAAAGAAAGTAATTGAGATCTATCAGTCTGGAAAGGGTTATAAAGCCATTTCCAAAGCTTTGGGAATCCAGCGAACCACAGTGAGAGCCATTATCCACAAATGGCGAAGACATGGAACAGTGGTGAACCTTCCCAGGAGTGGCCGGCCGCCCAAAATTACCCCAAGAGCGCAGCGACGACTCCTCCAAGAGGTCACAAAAGACCCCACAACAACATCCAAGGAACTGCAGGCCTCACTTGCCTCAGTTAAGGTCAGCGTTCATGCCTCCACCATCAGGAAAGGACTGGGCAAAAATGGCCTGCATGGCAGAGTTCCAAGGAGAAAACCACTGCTGAGCAAAAAGAACATCAAAGCTCGTCTCAATTTCTCCACAACACATCTTGATGATCCCCAAGACTTTTGGGACAACATTCTGTGGACCGATGAGACAAAAGTGGAACTCTTTGGAAGGTGTGTGTCCAAGTATATCTGGCGTAGAAGGAACACTGCATTTCAGAAAAAGAACATTATACCAACAGTAAAATATGGTGGTGGTAGTGTGATGGTCTGGGGCTGTTTTGCTGCTTCAGGACCTGGAAGACTTGCCGTGATAAAAGGAACTATGAATTCTGCTGTCTACCAAGAGATCCTGAAGGAGAATGTCCGACCATCTGTTCGTGTACTCAAGCTGAAACGAACTTGGGTTCTGCAGCAGGGCAATGATCCTAAACACACCAGCAAGTCCACCACCGAATGGCTGAAGGAAAACAAAATGAAGACTTTGGAGTGGCCTAGCCAAAGTCCTGACCTGAATCCTATTGAGATGTTGTGGTATGACCTTAAAAAGGCCGTTCATGCTCGAAAACCCTCTAATGTAACTGAATTAGGACAATTCTGCAAAGATGAGTGGGCCAAAATTCCTCCAGGACGCTGTAAAAGCCTCATTGCACGTTATTGCAAACGCTTGGTTGCAGTTGTTGCTGCTAAGGGTGGCCCAACCAGTTTTTAGGTTTAGGGGGCAATCACTTTTTCACACAGGGCCATGATGGTTTGGATTTTTTTTCACCTTTAATAATAAACACCTTCATTTACAAATTGCATTTTGTGTTTACTTGTGTTGTCCTTGACTATTGTTTAAATTGGTTTGATGTTCCGAAACACTTAAGTGTGACAAACATGCAAAGGAACAGGAAATGAGGAAGGGGGCAAACACTTTTTCACACCACTGTAAGGGGGAGCTCTCTGGGGACCCTGATGCAAGAGGAGACTCTCTGAGGACCCTGAAGTAAGGGGGGTTCTTCTCAGCCTTCGCTTGTGGGGAAAGTGTAGGGATAGAGCAAAAATAGGCAGGGATAGTGTGTTCTTCTCAGTGCTGTTCTCTACCAATCCAGTCATCTGCAGGAGTTAGTGTGTGTGTGTGTGTGTGTGCGTGCTGTGTGAGTATAGCACAGCAATAGCACACTAAACCACCTTACCCTGTATCTGCCCTTCTGCCCTGTTGTCATCTAAGGCAGCCATCTGCAGGAGTTAGTGTGTGTGTGCTGTGTGACTATAGCACAGCACACTAAACTACCTTACCCTGTATCTGCCCTTCTGCCCTGTTGTCATCTAAGGCAGCCATCTGCAGGAGTTAGTGTGTGTGTGCTGTGTTACTATAGCACAGCACACTAAACCACCTCACCCTGTATCTGCCCTTCTGCCCTGTTGTCATCTAAGGCAGCCATCTGCAGGAGTTAGTGTGTGTGTGCTGTGTGACTATAGCACAGCACACTAAACCACCTCACCCTGTATCTGCCCTTCTGCCCTGTTGTCATCTAAGGCAGCCATCTGCAGGAGTTAGTGTGTGTGTGCTGTGTGACTATAGCAAAGCACACTAAAACCACCTTACCCTGTATCTGCCCTTCTGCCCTGTTGTCATCTAAGGCAGCCATCTGCAGGAGTTAGTGTGTGTGTGTGTGCTGTGTGACTATAGCACAGCACACTAAACCACCTTACCCTGTATCTGCCCTTCTGCCCTGTTGTCATCTAAGGCAGCCATCTGCAGGAGTTTGTGTGTGTGTGTGCTGTGTGAGTATAGCACAGCACACTAAACCCCCTTCCCCTGTATCTGCCCTTCTGCCCTGTTGTCATCTAAGGCAGCCATCTGCCGGAGTTAGTGTGTGTGTGTGTGTGCTGTGTGAGTATAGCACAGCACACTAAACCACCTCACCCTGTATCTGCCCTTCTGCCCTGTTGTCATCTAAGGCAGCCATCTGCAGGAGTTAGTGTGTGTGTGCTGTGTGAGTATAGCACAGCGCACTAAACCACCTCACCCTGTATCTGCCCTTATGCCCTGTTGTCATCTAAGGCAGCCATCTGCAGGAGTTAGTGTGTGTGTGCTGTGTGAGTATAGCACAGCACACTAAACCACCTCACGCTGTATCTGCCCTTCTGCCCTGTTGTCATCTAAGGCAGCCATCTGCAGGAGTTAGTGTGTGTGTGCTGTGTGACTATAGCACAGCACACTAAACCACCTTACCCTGTATCTGCCCTTCTGCCCTGTTGTCATCTAAGGCAGCCATCTGCAGGAGTTAGTGTGTGTGTGTGTGTGTGTGCTGTGTGAGTATAGCACAGCACACTAAACCACCTCACCCGGTATCTGCCCTTTTGCCCTGTTGTCATCTAAGACAGCCATCTGCAGGAGTTAGTGTGTGTGTGTGTGCTGTGTGAGTATAGCACAGCACACTAAACCACCTTACCCTGTATCTGCCCTTCTGCCCTATTGTCATCTAAGGCAGCCATCTGCAGGAGTTAGTGTGTGTGTGCTGTGTGAGTATAGCACAGCACACTAAACCACCTCACCCTGTATCTGCCCTTCTGCCCTGTTGTCATCTAAGGCAGCCATCTGCAGGAGTTAGTGTGTGTGTGCTGTGTGACTATAGCAAAGCACACTAAAACCACCTTACCCTGTATCTGCCCTTCTGCCCTATTGTCATCTAAGGCAGCCATCTGCAGGAGTTAGTGTGTGTGTGCTGTGTGACTATAGCACAGCACACTAAACCACCTTACCCTGTATCTGCCCTTCTGCCCTGTTGTCATCTAAGGCAGCCATCTGCAGGAGTTAGTGTGTGTGTGTGCTGTGTGAGTATAGCACAGCACACTAAACCCCCTTCCCCTGTATCTGCCCTTCTGCCCTGTTGTCATCTAAGGCAGCCATCTGCAGGAGTTAGTGTGTGTGTGTGTGTGTGTGCTGTGCAGGGCAGGACTTACCATTGGGCTTGACTGGGCTCAAGCCCATGGGCCCCACCCAATAGGGGGCCCCGCCGAGATACATAGTGTACTCGGCTCCGCTCACAGTCACGCCCAGTCCTGCCCTATGATGGACATAACACAGGGACTGGGCGTGACTGTGAGCCGAACTGTGAGACGACTCGAGAGCCGCCGAGAGGACCCGAGAGCTGCCAAGAGGACCCGAGAGCCGCCAAGAGCCGCCGAGAGAACACGAGAGCCGCCGAGAGGACCTGAGAGCCGCCGAGATACACAGGACTCTGTATCCCGGTCGCGCCATTTTTAAACTTCAAGACTGCAATGACACCGACAAGGCTGCAATGACACTGGGCAAGGCTGCAGATGGACACTGATAAGGCTGCATTGATGGGCATTTAAATGTAAGTTTTTTCCTTAAAATTCCATCCTAAACTTGGGGTGTGTGTTATATGCTGGCGCCTGTTATACGCCGATAAATACGGTAATGTACAGAAGGTAGGGCCCGAAAGTGACTCAAGCCCAGGGGCCCCCACCACCCTAAGTCCTGCCCTGGTGCTGTGTGAGTATAGCACAGCACACTAAACCACGTCACCCGGTATCTGCCCTTCTGCCATGTTGTCATCTAAGACAGCCATCTGCAGGAGTTAGTGTGTGTGTGCTGTGTAACTATAGCACAGCACACTAAACCACCTTACCCTGTATCTGCCCTTCTGCCCTATTGTCATCTAAGGCAGCCATCTGCAGGAGTTAGTGTGTGTGTGCTGTGTGAGTATAGCACAGCACACTAAACCCCCCTTACCCTGTATCTGCTCTTCTGCCCTGTTGTCATCTAAGGCAGCCATCTGCAGGAGTTAGTGTGTGTGTGTGTGTGAGTATAGCACAGCACACTAAACCACCTCACCCTGTATCTGCCCTTCTGCCCTGTTGTCATCTAAGGCAGCCATCTGCAGGAGTTAGTGTGTGTGCTGTGTGACTCCAGCACAATATACACTACCCATTACAATGTCTGGAAGACCAACAAGGAGAGGCAGACAGTCACAAGCCAAGAAAACAGTGCAAGCAGGCTCTGTGTCTAGAGACAACAGTGCTGGTCGTGGACGCTGTGCATTGTCATCAGCACGTGGCCATGGGACACGCTTGTCCTTATTTTCGGCAGCTGGACATGTTGAGCCGCATCATGCCGAAGGCTTTGTAGAGTGGATGACCAAGCCCTCCTCATCCTCCTCATCCTCCTCATCCTCTCTCACCCAGGCTCAGGGTACTGCCAAAGCAGCTGCCAACACGTACTCAATGTCATCATCAGGCACCCCTTCCCTAGACCCACCATGTCCTCCTGAGGAGTCCCCCGAACTTTTTGAGCACAGTGTTGGGTACATGCTCCAGGAGGATGCCCAGTGTTTTTAAGGCTCGGATGATGATACCCAGCTAGAGGAAGGCAGTAGCGTGAGCGCAGAGAGAGGGGATGCTCAAGGACAGCAATCTGGCAGTCATGTTCCACCAGCTGCAGCTTACTGCCTGGTTTGCTCCAGTGGTGAAGAGGGAGGGGATGATGAGGTCACTGACGCCACGTGGGTGCCTGAACGGAGAGAGGAGGAGGAGGAGGCGGCACATCTCCAATGAGGCAGGATGCCCTCCGGGGGCCAGCTTGAGGCCAGCACACCAACTGAATCACACCGCAGAGCTCCGCCTGTGCAGGGCGCTGCCTCTGCACGTTATTACAAAAGTTCTTTGGTGTGGGCCTTTTTTGAGACAAGTGCATCAGATCGCACCGCTGCTATTTGCAACATATGTCTCAAGCGTATCTCGCGTGGCCAAAACATCAGCCGCTTGGGCACCACAAGCATGACCAGACATATGTTGACCTGCCATGCAGCTCGTTGGCAAGTGCACATTAAAGACCCACACCAAAGAACAAAGCGGACCTCTCCTTGCTCCTCATCAGCTGGGATCTCCAACCCCACTATACCTTCAGTCCTCTCTGAAAGCTGCACTGAGAGGAATGAAGGTGTAGAATTAGGTGTGTCACAGCCAAGTACTTGCGGGCACTCTGCTAGCAGTACACCGACGTCCGATTGTACCAGGCAAATTTCCCTGCCCTAGCTGCTGGACCATTGAAAGAAGTTTACTCCCAGCCATGTTTAACAGGGGCGTGTAATTACAATTTTTTATGCAATGCTTTGCAACAGGTCTGATTGCTGTGCTCCAAGTACAGTATCTGTGAGGGGTTGCAGTGTTGTGGCACCAGCACCAGTGCCTAAGGCCCAATTTTTCAGCCCCTGTTTAACAGGGGCGTGTAATTACAATTTTTTATGCAATGCTTTGCAACAGGTCTGATTGCTGTGCTCCAAGTACAGTATCTGTGAGGGGTTGCAGTGTTGTGGCACCAGCACCAGTGCCTAAGGCACAATTTTTCAGCGCCTGTTTAACAGGGGCGTGTAATTACAATTTTTTATGCAATGCTTTGCAACAGGTCTAATTGCTGTCTTGATCTAATAATTCACAGCAGGGCCCATTCCTGCGCCCACCAAGAGTAACTGTGAGGGCTTACAGTATTGTGGCAACACCGTCACCACCACCACCACCACCACCAAAGGCCCAATTTTTCTGCCCTGTTCAACAGGTGCATGCAATTACAAATCTTGATCTAATAATTCACAGCAGTGCCCATTCCTGCGCCCACCAAGAGTAACTGTAAGGGCTTGCAGTCTTGTGGCAACACCGTCCACCACCACCAAAGGCCCAATTTTTCTGCCCTGTTTAGCAGGGGCGTGTAATTTCAAATCTTGATCTAATAATTCACAGCAGGGCCCATTCCTTTGCCCACCAAGAGTAACTGTGAGGGCTTACAGTGTTGTGGCAACATCGTCCACCACCACCACCAAAGGCCCAATTTTTCTACCCCTGTTCAACAGGTGCATGCAATTACAATTCTTGATCTAATAATTCACAGCAGGGCCCATTCCTGTGCCCACCAAGAGTAGCTGTGAGGGCTTACAGTGTTGTGGCAACACCAACATCTAATGGGGCAAATTTCTGCAGAGTATATACGGCAGGCCCCTACTTTCAAACATCCAACTTAGAAATGACTCCTACTTGCAAACGGAAGGAGAAAACAGGAAGTGAGAGGAAATCTACCCCTAGGAAGGAAAATTCTATCCTGTTAGATTTAATTTGGGAAAAAGGTATCTCCTCTCTACTGATGCTTTATCACCAATCCTTGTTTCAATAAAAGTGTAATGTTCTGAACAGGTGCACAAATATTACAGGGGCAAATTTACCTGTTCAAAATTAGAAACAGATTCTACTTAAGAACAAACCTACAGTCCCTGTCTTGTTTGCACCGCCTGTATACTGCTGTTCAAAGTATATAGGGTTGTAGGTATAGGGTTTTATTTTGGGTGCGGGGTTCCCCTTAATATCCATACAAGACCCAAATGGGCTGGTAATGGGCTGGGGTAGGGGGGGGGGGGCTGATGGGGTAGCCATGCCATTTTTCTCAAAGATTTTCATCCATATTTTCCAGGACAAGACATGACATTAAAGCCGCAAGCAGTTTTAAATGGCTTCTTTTTTTCCTTTACAAATGTCATTTTTTGCAGGGACAGTTCTAAACACGGGAAACACATGCCACTTCACAGGCATACTTTAGACACCCCTCAGGTACCATATTTAAAGGAATATTTCACTTTTTTTTTTTTCACTTTATGCATCATTAAAATGACTGCTCCCGAAAAAATGTCCGTTTTTAAAACTTATTTTTGCATTGATACATGTCCCCTGGGGCAGGACCGGGTCCCCAAACCTGTTTTATGACAATAACATGCATATTGGACGTTATAATTAGCAGTTTAGATTCTGAACGTTCGCGTCCATTGTAACTAATAGGGTTCTAATGTTCGCGCAAACTTTGGGTCCGTTCGCAGGTTCTGGTGCGAACCGAACTCGGGGGGTGTTCGGCTCATCCCTATCCGTGATATAGGAGATATTATGTTAGCCAAGCAGTATATAACATTTATATATGTTACCATAGGCTTTGTTGGAAGCAGGGAAATAAGTGAATGGGAGGAAAAGTAGCAGAGAGAAGGGAAGAGGAGAGAGGAAAGAGAGGAAAGAGTAAGGAGGGCAGAGGGAGGGAGAAGAGAGTGGTCGGGCGGCACACGCAGAACATCTTTTGGTTCATGGTCCAGAACATTGGGAAATTGGAGGGGTCTATGGTTCCATTAAGTGATTATCAAAGTCTTGTGGTAAGAAATGATCAATCCATGGCTGCCAGGTTTTTAGGTTTTTAGGTGTCGGGGAATTTTATCAAGGATAGTGGCTTCCATTTTACTATGGATCATTGCTTGGGTGACCCTGTTTTTTACTTCAACTATGTTTAGGTTTGGGCTTTTCCACACTTTAGCAATAGTTTGCTTGGCTGCAGTAGTGAGCTGTAAGAGAAGACGTTGTTGTGCTTTGGTGTAATCATTTGGGAACCTGTTTAAGAGGGCTAGAGACGGATCCGGGTCAAGGGGTTCTCGAGTAAATTTAGAGATCATTCGAAATATTGTCGCCCAGAAGCACTGTACTATTGGGCAAGTCCACCATATATGCATGTGGGTGCCTTTTCCCCCACAATTTCGGAAACAATTTGGTGAGTATGATGGCACTTGGCAATCCTAGCTGGGACTAGATACCATCTCATAAGAACTTTATAACTTGCTTCGAGTGCGACAATATTCTGCAATGATATTTTAGTGTTGGACCATATAGTAGCCCAGTCTTCCATATCTAGTTCTATGGAAAGTGTGGTTGGGAAGGAGGTGAGAGTAGAGGCAGGATATAATGCCTGGGGCATGCAGGTCCGAGTCGCACATTCCCTCAAATAATGATAAAGAGTCCAGCTCAGAATTGGAGCCTATGACTGTTTGCAAAAAGTGGGAAATTTGTAGAAAGCATTACCTATGTGGGAGTTGTGCTTGTGATTGGAGGGATGAAAATGTTTTTTTGGTGTTTTCCCCTAGACTAAGTCACATATGCAACTCAGACCCGCACGCGCCCAGGCTTGGAATGATGTTGGTTCAGAAAAGGCCGGGTAGAAGAGTGGGTGACCCAGAAAGGACAGAAGTGGGGAGTTGGGAGATATTAGTTTAAATGGGATCCGTAGTCTATCCCAGAGTCTTAGTGAGTGAAAAGTTATGGGATTAGATATGGGACCGCGTGCAGAGATAGGCAACCATAGTAGGTTAGATATAAGGATGGGGTGAAGTTCTATTGCTTCCAGGCTTACCCATATGGGGATTTCAGCTTTAGCGTGGTATAGTGTTATTTGTGCTAATCGGGCCGCGTGATGTAAACCCGCTGAAACTTTTTTTTTAACAGACCTGTAAGGGAAAAGGCATAATAAGCTAGTATGCACCGCATACTAGCACATTATGAACTACTTACCTTCGAACGAGGTGTCGGTGACTCACCTGGTCCACACCGAGGTAGCTGACATGTTGCCTCGGCGTGTCTTCCGGGTATCGTGACTCCAACGCTGTGAGTGGCTGGAGCCGCGATGTTGTCACTCCTGCGCATGCGCACGGGAGACTTCTTCCCGGCAAGGTTTCGGATTCTGCCGGCCTTTCAGCCGAGAATCCCCCGTGCGCATTTCACGGGGAATATCTCCTAAACCGTACAGGTTTAGGAGATATTTTTTTTACCTACAGGTAAGCCTCATTATAGGCTTACCTGTAGGTAAAAGTCAAATTTTTGACTTTACAACCACTTTAAGAAATTAGGTACCCCCAAACCTCCAGTCGGTTTGTTGCGAAGCAAGATGGATCTTGAGACCCTTGGCCTCGTAGAACTCCATATATATTTGAACACTCAGTTCTGAACGACATGGTGGAAGTAAGGGGGTATTGTTATTGGGAGGACTCTGTATGGATATAGGAGTTTGAGAAGCAATGACATTTTGACAGCTGCAATACGTCCAAGCCATGAAATGCATAGAGGGCGCCAGTCATTAAGAAGTGAAGACAGGTTGTTCAGCATAGGGAGATAATTTGCACAAAAAAGATCAGTTGGACTACTAGTCTAGGATAGAGAGGAAGTGGACCATTGAAACGGGAAATTTCCCTGAAGCAGGTTGAGTGTAGTTTGTGGCAGGGACACATTGAGGGCCTTAGATTTTTCTTGATTAACTTCAAGACCTGTGATCAGAGCAAATTTATCCAGGAGTTGGATTAGTGCGGAGAGGTGATAAACAAAAGAGCGTCATCGGCAAATAAGCATAATTTGTGCGTTGTTGATGCTATCTCCAGGCCCTGGATATTTGGGTTTGCTCGGATCAGTGCGGCTAGGGGTTCAATACGCTTCTGAATTTTAATTCTGTCCTCTGTTAACCATGGAGGTGCTTCCTGTGATGTGTCAAGAGGATAAACACTGCAGTTTTGGTTACTGAAGTCCCCCGATTCCCTCGTGAAGACTGAGGAGAAGAATAAATTCAATACCTTCGCCATCTCTCCATCCTTTGTAATCAGATGTCATTCCTCATTCTTTATGGGGCCAATAGGGTCTGTCCTCCCTTTTTTACTGTTTACATACTTAAAGAATTTCTTGGGATTTTTTTTTGCTCTCCTCCGCTATGTGTCTTTCGTGTTCTATCTTAGCCGCCCTAATTGCACCCTTACATTTCTTGCTGCATTCTTTATAAAGTCTGAATGCTGATGATGATCCCTCAACCTTGTATTTTGTGAAGGCCTCCTCTTTTGCTTTTATATGCACTTTTACATTGGAGTTAAGCCATCCAGAACTTTTGTTCGGTCTTTTAAATGTATTACCCAATGGGATTCATTGGCTAATGCCTTTTTTTAAATATGCTCTTAAAGCAAACCCATCTCTCCTCTGTGTTCTTTGTTCCTAAGAGTTTATCCCAATTCATGCCTTCTAGCAAGGTTCATAGTTTAGGAAAGTTGGCTCTTTTGAAATTCTTGTTTAATATATTTATTGAGTTTTCACAAAGAAAAATAAAGACATATAATGCATGGATACATAACATAAATCAGAATGTAGTAGAATATAATATTATGTACAAACCATCTTACAGCTGTGTTAACATTACATACTTTATAAGAGATAGGAGTATGGATGAAGACAATAATAAATAGTCAAACTGAATAAAATTGTCTAGATGTAGGATAAGTAGAGTAAAAATAAAAAAGATAAAGAATAAGTATCCTTAATACCTGCAATGTATATAGAAAAGAAAATAGAAAAAAAAAAAAAGGGGGAGAAAGAAAGGATAGGAAAGATAGAAGGAAGGAGTTGCTCGGGGAGGTGTCCTGGCCCGTGGTAGACAAATATAGTTAATTAAGGTGTATACCGTATAAACCTAGTGTGGTAGCAACAAGGATTGGTCAAAGTCGGTGGGGAAGAAGTGTTTAATCCATGGTTGCCAAATCATACAAAATCTATTGATCTTATTTTCTTCAATAGCCGTCATCTTAGCGTATATAAGTTCTTTGTTCATTCTATGCTTAGCTTCGGCTACAATAAGAGTTTGAGACGTCCATGCCTTACCGATCGTTTGTTTAGCTGCAGTACTTAGTTGAATAAACAATTGAAAGTGCGTATTGGTAAGAGTAGTGGGTTTAAGATTCAGAAGTACCATAGCAGGGTCTGGAGAAACTTTAGTTTCCAGAGCTTTAGAGGCCATAAGAAATATGTTCTTCCAGAATTCCTTGACAACTGGACATTGCCACCATATGTGGAAATGCGTACCAGGAGTGTCACATCCTCTAAAGCAATTAGGTGAATATGTAGGGATAAATTTGGCTATTCTAGCTGGTACTAGTTACCAACGTGCTAGAACCTTGTCATTTGTTTCTACAGCAAAACATTTTGGAGAAGAGGATTTGGTGGCTAACCATATATTAGACCAATCTTTGTTATCTATCTCTCGATTCATGTCTTGTGCCCATTTGGTAGCGTATGAGGGCAGAGATCAACTGGAGATCTCATTTAGCTGATGATATAATAATGAGATAAGTCCTCTGATATGTGGATCATTTATACAGATACGCTCAAATTGAGTCATTTGGTTAAGAGTTGAACCCATATTAAGAAGTGGTTTGTAAAAATGTTTAATTTGTAGGTAACGAAAAATTTCCGTTGTAGGTAACCCAAAGGTTTCACATAGTACTGGAAATGTACTGATATTGGTAGAAGAGGATAGATTATATAGGCGAGTTAGATTCAAAGTGGACCATGCAGAGAATGATCTTAGAAAATTTCCAAGCAGGATAAAAGACCGGGTTATTGAGGAATGAATGTAGGGGATTATAAGATGATTGTAGATTATGCAAGCATTTGAATTTATCCCAGATTGTCAAGGTGTGTTTCGTTATGGGATTAGAAAGATGAGCTCTATCAGCAGGACAAAGCCATAGCATATTTGCTACTGATATAGGATCACAATCTACTGATTTGATAGCTACCCATAAGGGTGCTTCAATTGTAGCATGATATTTGGGGAGAAGTGAAATCTGTGCAGCGTTGTAATAATAAGAAAAATTGGGTAATCCCAAACCTCCACTCAATTTATTGAGGTATAATGTAGTTTTAGGTATACGAGGTTTGGTAGTACCCCAAATGAAGGACATAACTCTACGCTGAGTAAGTCTAATGCCCCGTACACACGTTCGGACTTTGTCCGCCGGACCTAGTCCGGCGGATTGTCCGCCGGACCTAGTCCGGCGGGACTTCCCCACACACGCCCGGACTTCCGAGCGTGTGACTTGCCCACACACGCCCGGACTTCTCTGGTGGACAATCCGCTGGAAAAAGTCAGCGGTACTTTTGAAAATGAACGGACTTGCCCACACACGGAGCAGTCCATTCATTTAGAACGTAACTTCAGGTATACGTAGCTAACGTAGGCAGTGAATGCCGCCGCGCTAGCTCCGTCACCTGGCATGGATTTAAAGGGACTCCCCATGCCGAAAAACGGCGTGGGGGTCCCCCCCAAATCCATCTCAGACCCTTATCTGAGCACGCAGCCCGGCAGGCCAGGAAAGGGGTGGGGACGAGCGAGCGCCTCCCCCCCTCCTGAGCCATACCAGGCCGCGTGCCCTCAACATGGGGGGTGCCCTGGGGAAAGGGGGGCCGTGCGGCCCCCCCACCCCAAAGCACCTTGTCCCCATGTTGATGAAGACAAGGGCCTCTTCCCGACAACCCTGGCCATTGGTTGTCGGGGTCTGCTGGCGGGGGGCTTATCGGAATCTGGGAGCCCCCTTTTATAAGGGGGCTCCCAGATCCCAGCCCCCCACCCTATGTGAATGAGTATGGGGTACGATGTACCCCTACCCATTCACCTAAGGTGTAAAATGTAAAGTAAAAAACCACACAATTTTGAAAAAATATTTTATTGCACTGCTCCGGGGGTCTTCTTCCGTCTTGGGGGTCTTCTCGCCGGACTCCTCCGCCATTTACCTAGCTCTTTTACCGAGCGGAGAAGTCCGGGTACCTTCTTCGTCGCCGTCGTCTGGGGGTCTCGATCCGCCTTCGGGGGTCTTCCGGGGTCTTCCGGGGTCTCTTCTGTTCTTGCCGCGGTCATCGTTTTCCGCGCCGCCGGCGCCGCCTTCTTCTTCTTCCGATGTTGACCCGTCGCTGTCTCTGGCCGGAATGCCAGAGCCGCGCTGTGCTGGGACTTATATAGGGACAAGGGGACAGGGTCACATGCTTATGTCACATGGTGACCCCGCCCCCCTGTGATGTCACAGTCCCAGCATCCTCCGGAGACAGCGACGGGTCAACATCGGAAGAAGAAGAAGAAGAAGAAGAAGAAGAAGCCGGCGGCGGCGCGGAAAACGACGACCGCGGCAAGAACAGAAGACACCCCCGAAGACCCCGGAAGACCCCCGAAGGCGGATCGAGACCCCCAGACGACGGCGGAGACGACGAAGAAGGTAGCCGGACTTCTCCGCTCGGTAAAAGAGCTAGGTAAATGGCGGAGGAGTCCGGCGAGAAGACCCCCAAGACGGAAGAAGACCCCCGGAGCAGTGCAATAAAATATTTTTTCAAAATTGTGTGGTTTTTTACTTTACATTTTACACCTTAGGTGAATGGGTAGGGGTACATCGTACCCCATACTCAATCACATAGGGTGGGGGGCCGGGATCTGGGGACCCCTTATAAAAGGGGGCTCCCAGATTCCGATAAGCCCCCCGCCCGCAGACCCCGACAACCAATGGCCAGGGTTGTCGGGAAGAGGCCATTGTCCTCATCAACATGGGGACAAGGTGCTTTGGGGTGGGGGGGCCGCACGGCCCCCCTTTCCCCATGGCACCCCCCATGTTGAGGGCACGCGGCCTGGTATGACTCAGGAGGGGGGGGAGCTCGCTCGTCCCCACCCCTTTCCTGGCCTGCCGGGCTGCGTGCTCGGATAAGGGTCTGAGATGGATTTGGGGGGGACCCCCACGCCATTTTTCGGCGTGGGGAGTCCCTTTAAATCCATGCCAGGTGACGGAGCTAGCGCGGCAGCATTCACTGCCTACGCTAGCTACGTATACCTGAAGTCACGTGCTAAATGAACGGACTTTCCGATGAGCGGCAAGTCCGTTCATTTCAAAAGTCCGGCGGACTAGCCTACTAACGGCGGGATTGTCCGCCGGACCGCCGGACTGCCAAGTCCAGCGGACTAGGTTTTAAAACAAAACTTAAAACCTAGTCCGCCGGACTTTTGGCGCCAAAAAGTCCGCCGGCGCCCACACACGAGGGGATTGTCCGGTGGACTTAGTCCAGCGGACAATCCCGCGGGATAATCCCTTCGTGTGTACGCGGCATTAGAAAATAAGATGGTAGTGGTATAGGGAGCACCCTGAATAAATACAATAATTTAGGTAATATTTACATCTTTGTAGCGTTAACCCTTCCCAACCATGACAAGGGAAGGGAAGCCCATTGCTTCATGAGATTAGTAATTTGTTTCAAGAGAGGTAAATAATTAGCCACAAAAAGATCCTTAAGGGAGATGGTGATTTGTATTCCTAAGTATGGGAGTTGTTTTGGGACCCAAGTAAAAGGTAAGGTGGTTTTAGCCTGTTGAAGTGCAGATTGTGATAGAGAAATATTTAACGCTTTTGATTTTGTTGCATTGACATATAGACCTGAGATTAGGGCAACGTTTTCTAGTGTAGCTAGTAAATTAGGGGTAGATATATGGGGATGTGACAAAAATATGAGGATGTCATCCGCAAAGAGACATCATTTATGGTGATGACCACCTAATTCTATACCTTTAATATCGGGATTATTTCTAATTAGTTGTGCCAAAGGTTCAATTAACAGGCCAAAAAGTAAAGGGGAAAGGGGACAACCTTGTCTAGTACCTCTATTGATGTTGAACATTGTGGACTTATAGCCAGCGTATTTAATATATTCTCTAGGATTATTGTATAGAGAGGAAACCCAGGTAAGGAAATGGTTACCGAATCCCCATTTTTGAAGGATGTATTCCATATATGGCCAAGTGACAGAGTCAAAAGCTTTCCTTATATCCAAGGATAAAAGGCAAGCTGGGATTCGTCTGGTTTTAGCAGCATGGATAAGTAACAGTGTTCGTCTAATATCATCCCCTGCCTGGCGTTTTGGCATAAAGCCTGCTTGGTCTTTATGAATTAAATGGCCTATGGTTCAATCTGGTGGCCATGATTTTAGCAATTAGTTTTATGTCTAGATTGAGGAGGGATATCTGACGATAATTAGTCCAAGAAGTAGAGTCAGAGTGCGGCTTGGGGATCATTGCTATAATAGAGGTGAGTGTCTCTGCTCTAAATGATTGTCCCTTAAGAATTGAGTTGAAGGCCTTGGTTAAAATAGACGTTAGGATATGTGCAAATTGTTTATAATAGGCTGCTGAGAATCCAACCGGGCCAGGTCTTTTACATAGTTTTAAGGATTTTATTGCAATTGAAACTTCAAAGTCTGTGATTGGGCTTTCAAGGTGATCTCGCTGCTGTTGATCAAGGTTAGGGAGCGTGATAGTGGAAAACAAGTTATCAGCTTTGGTTTTATCAAAATTCGGAGATGAAGAATATAATTTAGCTAGAGTAGAACGAAAGATCTCTAGAATCTTTACTGGGTTACTAGTATGTGCTTCTTTGGATGTCTTTAATCTAATAGGTGTCTGGTTATTTAGTGAATTTTTCAAGAGTCTAGCCATAGGTGTGTCGGGTTTGTTTGCCTTAAGATATTGAATGTGCTGGCGTTTGCGTATAAGCTTGTCCGCTGAATCAGTCAGAAAGAGATCAAAATCAAGACGGGCCTTTTCAAGTTTAGTGTTATTAATGGCATTCAGTAAAGATTGAAAAGCCTGATAGCAGTCATTAAAGGCAGATTCAAGTTTAGCAAACAAGATTTTACATTCTCTTTTAAGTATAGTTGCTCGTTGTATCAATCTACCTCTAATGACAGTAGATGTATGTAGTGATGGCCGTATGTGGTGATGGCAGTATTTGGTGATGGCAGTATGTGGTGATAGCAGTATGTGGTGATAGCAGTATGTAGTGGGGGGCAGTATGTAGTGATGGCAGTATGTAATGGTGCCAGTATGTAGTGATGGCAGTATGTAGTGATGGCAGTATGTGGTGATAGCAATATGTAGTGATGGCAGTGATTAGTGGTTGGAATATCTGATATCTATATTCAGACTGGAAGGACGCAGTATATGACGAAAACACTCAAACGGAATGTGGGACGTTTTGTTACAGTAGTGATGGCAGTATTTAGTGATGGCAGTATGTGGTGATAGCAGTATGTGGTGATGGCAGTATGTAGTGGGGGCAGTATGTGGTGATGGCAGTATGTGGTGATAGCAGTATGTAGTGGGGGCAGTATGTGGTGATGGCAGTAAGTAGGGGGGTCAGTATGTGGTGATAACAGTATGTAGTGGGGGCAGTATGTAGTAATGGCAGTATGTAGTGATGGCCTTATGTAGTGATAGCATTATGTGGTGATTAGGGTTGAGCGAACCCGAACTGTAAAGTTCGGGTCCGTACCGGACTTTTGGGTGTCCGGGACCCGGACCCGAACCCGAACTAGGGATGGGCCCGGTGCTCGATTCGAACCCACGTTCGAATCGAGCACCGGGCGTTCGCTCGCTCGGCGAGCCCAGAACTATTTGGGCCGTTCGCATCACATTCGTGTGTGATGCGAGCGCCCCCGCACTATTTGGGCCGTTCGCATCACATTCGTGTGATGCGAGCGGCCCCGCAATGCATTGCGGCGCAGTGCATTGCTGGCTGATGATTGGCCAAGCATGCACTGTGACCCCGCATGCTTGGCCAATCACAGCGCCGGAAACTAGGAGAGCAATAATTGGCTACAGGCAGGACGCCTGTAGCCAATTAAAGCTCAGGGGCTTTAGTACACGCCCCACCATTTAAAAGGCCGCCACGCCGTCGGCCCCGGTCACATGTGTTCCGGCTTTAGGAGAGAGCAGTCTGCTGATTCTGTCTTTGCTTGACTGCTATTTCTTTGCTAAACCATTGGCTATTTCTTTGCTAAACCATTGCTACCTGAGTCATTCATCATTAGTGATCGTTCATTGCTGCTGATTGCACAGTTAGTGTGTTATTAGCTGCTGCTGGGGATTAGTCTGGTGCGTGCGTACTGTTAGTACAGTATTGCAGCAGCACCAACCGCAGTGCTGTTAGCACAGCATTGCACCCCAACTTCTGTCCCAACCTTCTGTCCCATCCATATACTACCTATAGTGTCTTTGTGTCAGCAGCACCCATAGGACTTCTAGTGTGTTAGTGGCAGCACACAGAGCTCCTATATTTTCTTCTCAGCAGCACCCATATGACTTCTAGTGTGTTAGTGGCAGCACACAGAGCTCCTATATATTTTCTTCTCAGCAGCACCCATATACTACCTATTGTGTCAGCAGCACCCATAGGACTTCTAGTGTGTTAGTGGCAGCACACAGAGCTCCTATATTTTCTTCTCAGCAGCACACATATACTACCTATTGTGTCAGCAGCACCCATAGGACTTCTAGTGTGTTAGTGGCAGCACACAGAGCTCCTATATTTTCTTCTCAGCAGCACACATATACTACCTATTGTGTCAGCAGCACCCAAAGGACTTCTAGTGTGTTAGTGGCAGCACACAGAGCTCCTATATTTTCTTGACATCAGCACACATATTTTACCTATTGTGTCAGCAGCACCCATAGGACTTCTAGTGTGTTAGTGGCAGCACACAGAGCTCCTATATTTTCTTCTCAGCAGCACACATATACTACCTATTGTGTCAGCAGCACCCATAGAACTTCTAGTGTGTTAGTGGCAGCACACAGAGCTCCTATATTTTCTTCTCAGCAGCACACATATACTACCTATTGTGTCAGCAGAACCCATAGGACTTCTAGTGTGTTAGTGGCAGCACACAGAGCTCCTATATTTTCTTCTCAGCAGCACACATATACTACCTATTGTGTCAGCAGCACCCATAGGACTTCTAGTGTATTAGTGGCAGCACACAGAGCTCCTATATTTTCTTCTCAGCAGCACACATATACTACCTATTGTGTCAGCAGCACCCATAGGACTTCTAGTGTGTTAGTGGCAGCACACAGAGCTCCTATATTTTCTTCTCAGCAGCACACATATAGTACCTATTGTGTCAGCAGCACCCATAGGACTTCTAGTGTGTTAGTGGCAGCACACAGAGCTCCTATATTTTCTTCTCAGCAGCACACATATACTACCTATTGTGTCAGCAGCACCCATAGGACGTCTAGTGTGTTAGTGGCAGCACACAGAGCTCCTATATTTTCTTCTCAGCAGCACACATATACTACCTATTGTGTCAGCAGCACCCATAGGACTTCTAGTGTGTTAGTGGCAGCACACAGAGCTCCTATATTTTACCTATTGTGACAGCAGCACACATATTTTACCTATTGTCTCAGCAGCACCCATAGGACTTCTAGTGTGTTAGTGGCAGCACACAGAGCTCCTATTTTTCTTCTCAGCAGCACACATATACTACCTATTGTGTCAGCAGCACCCATAGGACTTCTAGTGTGTTAGTGGCAGCACACAGAGCTCCTATATTTTCTTCTCAGCAGCACACATATATATACTACCTATTGTGTCAGCAGCACCCATAGGACTTCTAGTGTGTTAGTGGCAGCACACAGAGCTCCTATATTTTTTTTCTCAGCAGCACACATATACTACCTATTGTGTCAGCAGCACCCATAGGACTTCTAGTGTGTTAGTGGCAGCACACAGAGCTCCTATATTTTCTTCTCAGCAGCACACATATACTACCTATTGTGTCAGCAGCACCCATAGGACTTCTAGTGTGTTAGTGGCAGCACACAGAGCTCCTATATTTTCTTGACAGCAGCACACATATAGTACCTATAGTGTCTTTGTGTCAGCAGCACCCATAGGACTTATAGTGTGTTTGTGGCAGCACACATAGCTCCTATATTTTCTTGTCAGTAGCACACATAGTACCTATAGTGTTTTAGTGTCAGCACCCATAGGACCTACAGTGTGTTGTGAGCACACATAGGAGCTCTATTTTTTATAATATATACACTACCGGCTACAATGGCTGGAAGACCGCCAAGGAGAGGCAGACCGTGCCGAGGCAAGAACACAGGGCAGGCAGGCTCTGTTTCTAGAGACAACAGTGCTGTCCGTGGACGTGGTCGTGCATCGTCATCAGCACATGGCCATGGGACACGCTTGTCTTTGTTTTCGGCAGCTGGACATGTGGAGCCGCATCATGCTTGGTAGAATGGATGACCAAGCCCTCCTCATCCTCCTCATCCTCTCTCACCCAGGCTGAGGGTACTGGCAGAGCAGCTGCCAACGCGTACTCAATGGCATCATCAGCTACCCCTTCCCTATACCCACCATGTCCTCCTGAGGAGTCCCCCGAACTGTTTGAGCACAGTGTTGGGTATATGCTCCAGGAGGATGCCCAACGATTCGAAGGCTCGGATGATGATACCCAGCTTGAGGAAGGCAGTAGTGTGCGCGCAGAGAGAGGGGATGCTGAAGGACAGCAATCTGGCAGTACTATTCCAGCAGCTGCAGCTTACTGCCAGGTTTGCTCTAGTGGTGAAGAGGGAGGGGATGATGAGGTCACTGACTCCACGTGGGTGCCTGAAGGGAGAGAGGAGGAGGAGGAGGATGCGGCGTCACATGTCCAACGAAGCAGGATGCCCCCTGGAGGCCAGCTAGAGGCCAGCTAGAGGCCAGCACAGCAACTGTATCACACCGCAGAGCTCCGCCCTTTGCAGGGCGCTGCCTCTGCACGTTATCACAAAAGTTCTTTGGTGTGGGCCTTTTTTGAGACGAGTGCATCAGATCGCACCACTGCTATTTGCAATATTTGTCTCAAGCGTATCTCGCGTGGCCAAAACATCAGCCGCTTGGGCACCACAAGCATGAGCAGACATATGTCGACCTGCCATGCAGCTCGTTGGCAAGCACACATAAAAGACCCACACCAAAGAACAAAGCGGACCTCTCCTTGCTCCTCATCAGCTGGGATCTCCATCCCCACTATATATTCAGTCCTCTCTGAAAGCTGCTCTGAGAGGACTGAAGGTGTAGAATTAGGTGTGTCACAACCAAGTACTTGCAGTACACCGACGTCCGATTGTAGCAGGCAAATTTCCCTGCCCCAGCTGCTGGACCGTCGAAAGAAGTATACTCCCAGCCATCCACATGCCCAGCGGTTGAATGCTAGCTTGGCTAAATTGCTAGCACTTCAACTGCTGCCTTTTCAGTTGGTAGACTCGGCCCCCTTCCGTGAGTTTGTTCAATGTGCGGTTCCTCAGTGGCAGGTTCCCAAACGCCACTTTTTCTCACGGAAGGCGATTCCGTCTCTCTACCGGCATGTGGAAGGCAATGTCCATGCCTCGCTGGACAGGGCGGTCAGCGGTAAGGTGCATATTACCGCTGACTCATGGTCCAGCAGGCATGGACAGGGACGTTATCTTTCTTTCACGGCCCATTGGGTCACTCTATTGGCAGCTGGGAGGGATGCAGGACAAGGTGCAGTAGTGTTGGAGGTTGTTCCGCCACCACGCCTCCAAAATGCTACTACTGGTTGTGAAATACCTCTCTCCTCCACCCCCTCCTCTTCTTCTTCCTCCAGTGCTCTGTCCTCGGAACCAGCGGTGCTCCGTAGGCGTACAAGGGGCTACGCGAGTACGCAGGCAAAAAGATGCCATGCCGTGCTTGCGCTGGTGTGTTTGGGGGACAGGAGCCACACTGGGGCAGAGGTTCTGGCAGCTCTGCAGGGGCAGGCCGAGAGGTGGTTGACGCCACGCCAGCTTAAGCCAGGAATGGTCGTTTCTGACAATGGCACCAACCTCCTCTCTGCCCTGCGACAGGGGCAGCTCACCCATGTGCCCTGTATGGCTCACGTCCTCAACCTGGTGGTGCAGCGGTTCTTGGGCAGGTACCCAGGCTTACAGGATGTCCTGAGGCAGGCCAGGAAAGTCTGTGTGCATTTCCGCCGATCTTATAATGCCAGTGCTCGGCTGACTGAGCTGCAAAAGGAGCTGAACCTGCCCAAGAACCGCCTAATATGTGACATGCCCACCAGGTGGAACTCAACGTTGGCCATGCTGCAGCGACTGCACACACAGCAGAGGGCCATCAATGAGTACCTTTGTGACTACGGCACCAGGACAGGGTCAGGGGAGCTTGGCTTTTTTTTTTTTTCCCCACGCCAGTGGAGCATGATCAGGGATGCATGCACTGTCCTCTCACCATTTGAGGAGGCCACGAGGATGGTGAGCAGTGACAGTGCATGCATCAGTGACACTGTACCTCTAGTCCACCTGTTGGAGCATACGCTGCGTGGGATAATGGACAGGGCACTTGAGGCAGAACAGAGGCAGGAAGAGGAGGACTTCCTTGCCTCTCAAGGCCCCCTTTATCCAGACAGTGTTCCTTCTGTCCCACCCATCACACAGGATGAGGAGGAGGAGGAGGAGGAGGAGGATTGTGTGAGCATGGAGGTGGAGCCTGGCACTCAGCATCAGCAGCAGCAGTCTTTTAGGGATGATGTACAGTCCCAACAAACCAGTGGACTTGTACGTGGCTGGGAGGAGGTGGCTGGCGATCATGCCATCCTCAGTGACCCAGAAGACTCCGGACCGAATGCCTCAGCTAACCTACGTAGCATGGCCTCCCTGATCCTGCAAAGCCTGCGGAAGGATCCTCGTGTTCTTCGGATCAAGGAGAGGGACCATTACTGGCTGGCCACTCTCCTTGATCCACGGTACAAGGGTAAGGTTGCGGACCTTATCTTGCCGTCGCAGAGGGAGCAGAGGATGAGACATCTCAGGGAGGCCTTGCAGAAAGGTCTGTGCAACGCGTTCCCAGAAACTGGGAGGTTACAAACTCCTGGTCCTGGACGACGAGTTGCTGAGGCTTCGGTCAGTAGCAGAAGGAGCGGTGGGGAAGGTGGACGTCTGACCGATGCGTTCAGACAATTTTTTAGTCCGCAGCCCCAAGGTATGATCGGTTCCAGCAACCATCGCCAGCATCTGATATACATGGTGCAGGAATACCTAGGGGCAAGGTCAGACTTGGACACCTTTCCCACCGAAAATCCTCTGGCTTACTGGGTCCTGAGGATGGATCACTGGCCAGAGCTTGCACAGTATGCAATTGAGCTACTGGCCTGTCCTGCATCCAGCGTTCTTTCCGAACGCACATTCAGTGCTGCTGGAGGATTTATCACCGATCATAGGGTGCGCCTGTCCACCGACTCGGTTGATCGACTGACCTTCATAAAAATGAATCAGTCTAGGATCACCACCAGCTACCAGGCACCTGAAGCGGATATAACTGAATAATTTATAATGTCACATCCCTTCAAGACTGCCTATGCTGATGCTGAGTGACTGTCCTGTTATGTTCACTGACTATCCTCTTCCTCCTCCTCAATGATCCATGCCACCACACCAGTGCCTAAGGCACAATTTTTCAGCCCCTGTATAACAGGGGCGTGTACTTACAATTTTTTTAAAAAAAATGCTTCGCAACAGGTGTGACTGCTGTGCTCCAAGTACAGTATCTGTGAGGGGTTGCAGTGTTGTGGCACCAGCACCAGTGCCTAAGGCACAATTTTTCAGCCCCTCTTGGGGCGTGTAATTACAATTTTTAGGCAATGCTTTGCAACAGGTCTCATTGCTGTGCTCAGAGTACAGTATCTGTGAGGGCTTGCAGTGTTGTGGCACCAGCACCAATGCCTAAGGCACAATTTTTCAGCCCCTGTATAACAAGGGCGTGTAATTACAATTTTTTAAAAAGATGCTTCGCAACAGGTGTGACTGCTGTGCTCCAAGTACAGTATCTGTGAGGGGTTGCAGTGTTGTGGCACCAGCACCAGTGCCTAAATGCCTAAGGCACAATTTTTCAGCCCCTGTTGGGGCGTGTAATTACAATTTTTAGGCAATGCTTTGCAACAGGTCTCATTGCTGTGCTCAGAGTACAGTATCTGTGAGGGGTTGCAGTGTTGTGGCACCAGCACCAATGCCTAAGGCACAATTTTTCAGCCCCTGTATAACAGGGGCGTGTAATTACAATTTTTTAAAAATGATGCTTCGCAACAGGTGTGACTGCTGTGCTCCAAGTACAGTATCTGTGAGGGGTTGCAGTGTTGTGGCACCAGCACCAGTGCCTAAGGCACAATTTTTCAGCCCCTGTTGGGGCGTGTAATTACATTTTTTTTAGGCAATGCTTTGCAACAGGTCTCATTGCTGTGCTAAGAGTACAGTATCTGTGAGGGGTTGCAGTGTTGTGGCACCAGCACCAATGCCTAAGGCACAATTTTTCAGCCCCTGTTTAACAGGGGCGTGTAATTACAAATCTTGATCTAATAGTTCACAGCAGGGCCCATTCCTGCGCCCACCAAGAGTAACTATGATGGCCTACAGTCTTGTGGCAACACCGTCCACCACCACCACCACCACCACCAAAGGCCCAATTTTTCTGCCCTGTTCAACAGGTGCATGCAATTACAAATCTTGATCTAATAACTCACAGCAGGGCCCATTCCTGCACCCACCAAGAGTAACTGTGAGGGCTTACAGTCTTGTGGCAACACCGTCCACCACCACCACCACCACCACCAAAGGCCCAATTTTTCTGCCCTGTTCAACAGGTGCATGCAATTACAAATCTTGATCTAATAACTCACAGCAG
Source organism: Lithobates sylvaticus (assembly GCA_028564925.1). Classification (NCBI taxonomy): domain Eukaryota; kingdom Metazoa; phylum Chordata; class Amphibia; order Anura; family Ranidae; genus Lithobates; species Lithobates sylvaticus. Next base: position 171,590,787 of record CM053030.1, on the reverse strand, counting down.
GGCCCATTCCTGCACCCACCAAGAGTAACTGTGAGGGCTTACAGTCTTGTGGCAACACCGTCCCACCACCACCACCACCACCACCAAAGGCCCAATTTTTCTGCCCGGTTCAACAGGTGCATGCAAGTACAAATCTTGATCTATTAACTCACAGCAGGGCCCATTCCTGTGCCCACCAAGAGTAACTGTGAGGGCTTACAGTCTTGTGGCTACACCAACATCTAATAGGGCAAATTTCTGCAGAGTATATACGGCAGGCCCCTACTTTCAAACATCCAACTTACAAATGACTCCTACTTGCAAACGGAAAGAGAAAACAGGAAGTGAGAGGAAATCTACCCCTAGGAAGGGAAATTCTATCCTGTTAGATTTAATTTGGGAAAAAGGTATCTCCTCTCTACTGATGCTTTATCACCAATCCTTGTTTCAATTAAAACCCCACTTTTCCAAAAACATTTGTCATTGGGACGGAAAGTGAGGTGAAATGTTCTGAACAGATGTGCAAAGACAGCAAATTTTACAGGGGTGATAACCCCTCCCTATGTTCTCCAAAAAGCTTAAAAATAGATTTTTTTGGGATGGAGCTACACTTCATAATGTACCTGTTCAGATTCTGCTTAAGAACAAACCTACAGTCCGTGTCTTGTTTGCACCACCTATATACTGCTGTTCAGAGTATATAGGGTTGTAGGTATAGGGTTTTATTTTGGGTGCGGGGTCCCCCTTAATATCCATACAAGACCCAAAGGGGCTGGGGTGGGGGGGGGGGGGGGGTGATGGGGTAGCCATGCCATTTTTCTCAAGGATTTTCAGCCATATGGCGGCCAGGACAAGACATGACATTAAAGCCGCAAGTGGTTTTAAATGGCTTCTTTTTTTCCTTTACAAATGTCATTTTGTGCAGGGACAGTTCTAAACACGGGAAACACATGCCACTTCACAGGCATACTTTAGACACCCCCCAGGTACCATATTTAAAGGAAAATTTCACTTTTTTTTTTTCACTTTATGCATCATTAAAATGACTGCTCCCGAAAAAACGTTAGTTTTTATAAGTTCTTTTTGCATTGATATATGTCCCCTGGGGCAGGACCCGGGTCCCCAAACCTGTTTTATGACATTAACATGCATATTGGCCATTGTAATTAGCAATTTTGATTTCGAACGTTCGCGTCCATTATAATGAATAGGGTTCGAAAATTTGCGCGAACTTTCGGTCCGTTCGAAGGTTCTGGTGCGAACCGAACCCGGGGGTGTTCGGCTCATACCAATAGGTGAAATATTCTTTAGAATTACACAAGGCAACAGACAGGCTGTCTGGAGTTGACGACATTAGCATCTGACAGTGTGTGGAATACACCTTACAAGCCAGACCAGCCTCATTTACACAATAGACAGGTGGCTTGAGTTCATGACATTGAATGGGACACAAGGTGTCAGATGCTAGTCTATTTCTAATGCCAAATGCATATACAGAGAGTGTATTTTGGGGGGCCCGTGATCAGCTGGCAGGAGGCTAGCATGCAGTCCTCTCAAAAAGCCCGTGTCCCGGCTAGGTCTGTCACATTTCTCCCCTTTCGGCAGGAGACTAACACAGGAGGAGACCCCAGACGGGTTGACTCCGAAGTTAGTCCATAGTTCCGGTCCTCTAATGCCTGTACCCACACAGTACCCCAAACAAATTGTTTCAAACAGAGTATTACTCACCCAGCCAACCTCTGCCTCTCTCATAGAACATATCTGCCGCTGGGGAGAGGCCTGGACTGGCCCTCCTCCCTGGAGTCTTTTCAGCCGCTGGAGAGAAGACAGGGTGACTGGGCTCAGTCTGTCATGCTGTTGGGCATATGGGCCTACTGCCCAGCATCCCTGGGGTATACAGGTGGAGATTGAATTCCCATCCACCTTTACAGGAAATCTGTCCTGTGTCAGTTGAGGGCAGAGGCCAGCAGCGCTCTGTTCCGTTGCCAGCAGTTCAGCTGGGCGTAGGAGCTTCCCTACATCATCTGCTCCAGCTAACTGTTGGGGAGAGAGGCCGACTGCCCCAGCTCCCTGGAACTCCGCAGCTGTTACCGGTGCTGGGCAGAGGTTGGTAGCACTCTGCCCGGTTGCCAGCACTTCTGCTGGTTTTCTGTTAGTGGAGACCACAGGCCCATCCACTGACACCAGATCAAGCTGCAGATGTGAAGTGCAGATTGCATTCTCTCCTTGGGTCCTGAGCTGCTGCTCGGGAGTGACCACCACCTCCTCACCCTGGGCCTCCAGAACTGCCACAGGTATGGGACAGAGGTCTTGGACCCTCTGTTCAGTGACCAGAGCTTCAGCTGGGGAAGTTCCTTGCAACTCCATGGATACTGGCGTTGGTGCTGGGCAGAGCACAGTGAAGTTCGGCCCTAATACCAGCTCTTCTGCTGGAGGCTCATCAGGTTGTTTTTCCTCAGCAGAAAAGTCTATCAAATCCCCAGTCTCTGCAACTGGTGTCTGGGGATATAGGTTCACCATCTCCTGTCCATGGAACCCAGAAGATGCTATCAGTGCTGAGCAGAGGTTGGCCGAGCTCTGGCCGGTTGTCAGCACTTCAGCTTTGGGGATGGCAATTTCCAGATTTTCCACTGCCGATTCTCTGGCATGCTGCTGGACAGGCACCTTCCTCCATCCAAGATCATCCCATGCAGAAACAGGATCATCAAGGTCAGTCAGCACTTGCTGCATCCGCCATAAGACCTCCGCGTCCATAGCTGCAGGGGCAGGTTGGCAAAGCACACTGTTACTCTGCCACATTGCTGACTCTTCAGACAGGATTTCAGAGTTGTCCACTGGCATTTCCTTATAGTCCCAGGCAAAGGGAGCCCAGCCCTGGCACTGAGCAGAGTCTAGGAGACGTCTGTAGGCGATCTCCAGCTCCCATTCCTGATCGGCCAGAAACTCCAAATCTTCCAGTGCCCAGTGCACTTCCGAGACGTTCAGTAGCCCTTTTCTGAAATCCATGATTTCATCCAACCGCCACTCCAAATCACTCCCAAAGTTAGAGTCCCCTGTCAGCTTCACATACAACAGTCCCAGGCCGCCGTAGCTTAAGCCTTCCGTTGGGCTGTCATCTGCTATCCAAGGGCATGCTTGGGATACATGCCACCGGAGGGCTCTGTAACTCTCATCCAGCTTCATCTCTGCCCAGACCAGCCTGCTTAATTCAGCTGTCTGCTCCTTGTGCGGTTTTTCTCCCAAAAACAGCACCCGCAATCCATACTGCGACCAGTACCTTTCCTGGATGGAGGGGAGAACTTTTCCCTGGTGACGCTGCTCACGGGCTAGCGCTTCCTTCCAGAGTTCGCAGCGAATAGAATCAAACCATCCCAGCAGGACCTGCTCTGATACTGGTCCTCTGTGCTGTAGCTGCATCTCTCGCAACCTCCTCCTGAATTCCTCTTCCATGGCGGCTGGTATCTGTACCTCTCCTCCTCTCCTGCTATCCGGACCTTGGATCCAGGTGGAGGTTTGGATGTCCCAGACTGCAGGAAGCATCCCACTGCTTGCCAACAATGTGACGGAACGTCCCTACACTCCTCTTGAGTGCGTTCGTCATATATCACTTCCTCTCAGTCTGGATATAGGTATAAGATATTCCAACAGCTCCCAAGCACCAAACGAGACAACACTTGCTTGGTGCCAACATGGACTGATCTTTATTTGACATGTCACACAATTTTATAGAGCCAGATGACTAAGGCCTAACCTAATTAGCATGAGCTAATTACCTTAATCAACACTGGACTCCTTCATTCAATTGCAGGGTTAATTAGCACATACAACAATAGGTGAAATATTCTTTAGAATTACACAAGGCAACAGACAGGCTGTCTGGAGTTGACGACATTAGCATCTGACAGTGTGTAGAATACAAAAGAAGGTAGTGATGCGCTGTACAGAATAAATAATAAAGTGCAATAGTGCAGTGATAGCAGCACAGAAGTGAACCAGAGGCAGGTAAAGAGATCCTGGTGTGGATAGACCACAAGGTGATTGTTATCCAGTGATGTAAAATCAGGTAGGTCTAAACAGGCCCAGGTAGAGGTGAAAATAATGATAGATGCTCAGTCGTGTACTAAATGGATCATAGAAGGTATAAGTACAGTAAAGTGTCAGAGTGCTCAAGTGAATAAATCAAACCACTACGGGAAACGTGGTATCTGATGTGTGGTGATCATAACTTAAAAGAATGACGTATAAACGCACAAGGTCGCATGGAAATGTAGCATAAATATCACATAGAAATCGCATAAAATCGCATAAAGCAGTAATAAAAAATCATAAAGTGATAATAAACAAATGATCAGTAGTCCTTCTAATAGAGCATATAGAGAGGATATATGCTCAATCCACAATACTGGTCATTTCCGTGCAATAAAAAAATGCTAAAGTGTCTGTGAAGTGATTTCCTTTTCCTTTAGTGAATGAGCGGTGCAGCATATAATGTGTCTATATGCATAACAAAAAGAAGGTGCAAGTGCTGGCGATTGCTTCATGCGATGTGATGTTGGTGTGTGAGGTGACTTCTTATCCTCCGTGAAGTCTGAGGTTTAGGTTTACCCTTACCTTACAGCTGTAAGGTAACAGCGTGTGGATATAAGCCTTTTGGTGTGGGGGTCCCTGGTGGTCGTCTTAGCGTTGTATCTCCGGCTCTGCTGATGTGTGTCTTTTCTCTGGCAGGCAGTGTCCCCTTTAAGATCCCTGGAGCTGTCACTGGAGGTGTCTGCAGTGTGTTGGCCTCACCAGTAGAGCATGGATAGGTGTGGGGAATAGGAACATAGATGCCCAAATAGTGTAGTATGTTTTGGTAAAAACGTATGTTTATTACAGATAACAAGCAGCGGTACTCACATTTAATAGCATCAAACAGGTAAATACAATACGAGCGGCGAGCTCGTTAACGTCACTTCCGGTGTGTCAGTATTCCCGACGCGTGTTCGTCACGGTCACATGACTTCATCCCCTTTTTTTTTTTTTTTTATTTTATTTTATTATTTAGTTTTATTTTAGTTTTATTATTTAGGAAACTATTGGAAAAAAGGAAAAGGGAGACGGGTAGTATTAAGGGAAAAGATAAGAAGGGAAAACAGGAGAGAATATAAGAAGATAGATTATATGAAAACTCTCCAGATACGTTTGAAAGAAATCTGAATAAATAGACATAGAATGAATAAGTAGATGGTAGAGACTAAGAAATGGACTGTAATAATACAATGCATATTCTGTAATGCTTCGATTTCTGTTGACTTTTGTGTTTGCCCGTAATTGGTGTTAATAAAGTATAAATAAAAAAAAAAAAAAAAAATCACTTCACGGACACTTTAGCATTTTTTTATTGCACGGAAATGACCAGTATTGTGGATTGAGCATATATCCTCTCTATATGCTCTATTAGAAGGACTACTGATCATTTGTTTATTATCACTTTATGATTTTTTATTACTGCTTTATGCGATTTTATGCGATTTCTATGTGATATTTATGCTACATTTCCATGCGACCTTGTGCGTTTATACGTCATTCTTTTAAGTTATGATCACCACACATCAGATACCACGTTTCCCGTAGTGGTTTGATTTATTCACTTGAGCACTCTGACACTTTACTGTACTTATACCTTCTATGATCCATTTAGTACACGACTGAGCATCTATCATTATTTTCACCTCTACCTGGGTCTGTTTAGACCTACCTGATTTTACATCACTGGATAACAATCACCTTGTGGTCTATCCACACCAGGATCTCTTTACCTGCCTCTGGTTCACTTCTGTGCTGCTATCACTGCACTATTGCACTTTATTATTTATTCTGTACAGCGCATCACTACCTTCTTTTATATTCTTCTCTCTGGGTTCAGATATTTCCCCCCAGTGTATGCTGCAGTACTTGTTTCTATTTTCATTTGAGTTGGCGCAGGAATACCTTTTTTACTATTTAGTGTGTGGAATACACCTTACAAGCCAGACCAGCCTCATTTACACAATAGACAGGTGGCTTGAGTTCATGACATTGAATGGGACACAAGGTGTCAGATGCTAGTCTATTTCTAATGCCAAATGCATATACAGAGAGTGTATTTTGGGGGGCCCGTGATCAGCTGGCAGGAGGCTAGCATGCAGTCCTCTCAAAAAGCCTGTGTCCCGGCTAGGTCTGTTCTGTCCATCAGATGGATATATTCTGATTATCTGCATTTGTGTTGTTGTAAATCCCCCCCCCCCCCCCCCCCCCCCCCCCCCCCCCCCCCCCCCCCCCCCCCCCCCCCCCCCCCCCCCCCCCCCCCCCCCCCCCCCCCCCCCCCCCCCCCCCCCCCCCCCCCCCCCCCCCCCCCCCCCCCCCCCCCCCCCCCCCCCCCCCCCCCCCCCCCCCCCCCCCCCCCCCCCCCCCCCCCCCCCCCCCCCCCCCCCCCCCCCCCCCCCCCCCCCCCCCCCCCCCCCCCCCCCCCCCCCCCCCCCCCCCCCCCCCCCCCCCCCCCCCCCCCCCCCCCCCCCCCCCCCCCCCCCCCCCCCCCCCCCCCCCCCCCCCCCCCCCCCCCCCCCCCCCCCCCCCCCCCCCCCCCCCCCCCCCCCCCCCCCCCCCCCCCCCCCCCCCCCCCCCCCCCCCCCCCCCCCCCCCCCCCCCCCCCCCCCCCCCCCCCCCCCCCCCCCCCCCCCCCCCCCCCCCCCCCCCCCCCCCCCCCCCCCCCCCCCCCCCCCCCCCCCCCCCCCCCCCCCCCCCCCCCCCCCCCCCCCCCCCCCCCCCCCCCCCCCCCCCCCCCCCCCCCCCCCCCCCCCCCCCCCCCCCCCCCCCCCCCCCCCCCCCCCCCCCCCCCCCCCCCCCCCCCCCCCCCCCCCCCCCCCCCCCCCCCCCCCCCCCCCCCCCCCCCCCCCCCCCCCCCCCCCCCCCCCCCCCCCCCCCCCCCCCCCCCCCCCCCCCCCCCCCCCCCCCCCCCCCCCCCCCCCCCCCCCCCCCCCCCCCCCCCCCCCCCCCCCCCCCCCCCCCCCCCCCCCCCCCCCCCCCCCCCCCCCCCCCCCCCCCCCCCCCCCCCCCCCCCCCCCCCCCCCCCCCCCCCCCCCCCCCCCCCCCCCCCCCCCCCCCCCCCCCCCCCCCCCCCCCCCCCCCCCCCCCCCCCCCCCCCCCCCCCCCCCCCCCCCCCCCCCCCCCCCCCCCCCCCCCCCCCCCCCCCCCCCCCCCCCCCCCCCCCCCCCCCCCCCCCCCCCCCCCCCCCCCCCCCCCCCCCCCCCCCCCCCCCCCCCCCCCCCCCCCCCCCCCCCCCCCCCCCCCCCCCCCCCCCCCCCCCCCCCCCCCCCCCCCCCCCCCCCCCCCCCCCCCCCCCCCCCCCCCCCCCCCCCCCCCCCCCCCCCCCCCCCCCCCCCCCCCCCCCCCCCCCCCCCCCCCCCCCCCCCCCCCCCCCCCCCCCCCCCCCCCCCCCCCCCCCCCCCCCCCCCCCCCCCCCCCCCCCCCCCCCCCCCCCCCCCCCCCCCCCCCCCCCCCCCCCCCCCCCCCCCCCCCCCCCCCCCCCCCCCCCCCCCCCCCCCCCCCCCCCCCCCCCCCCCCCCCCCCCCCCCCCCCCCCCCCCCCCCCCCCCCCCCCCCCCCCCCCCCCCCCCCCCCCCCCCCCCCCCCCCCCCCCCCCCCCCCCCCCCCCCCCCCCCCCCCCCCCCCCCCCCCCCCCCCCCCCCCCCCCCCCCCCCCCCCCCCCCCCCCCCCCCCCCCCCCCCCCCCCCCCCCCCCCCCCCCCCCCCCCCCCCCCCCCCCCCCCCCCCCCCCCCCCCCCCCCCCCCCCCCCCCCCCCCCCCCCCCCCCCCCCCCCCCCCCCCCCCCCCCCCCCCCCCCCCCCCCCCCCCCCCCCCCCCCCCCCCCCCCCCCCCCCCCCCCCCCCCCCCCCCCCCCCCCCCCCCCCCCCCCCCCCCCCCCCCCCCCCCCCCCCCCCCCCCCCCCCCCCCCCCCCCCCCCCCCCCCCCCCCCCCCCCCCCCCCCCCCCCCCCCCCCCCCCCCCCCCCCCCCCCCCCCCCCCCCCCCCCCCCCCCCCCCCCCCCCCCCCCCCCCCCCCCCCCCCCCCCCCCCCCCCCCCCCCCCCCCCCCCCCCCCCCCCCCCCCCCCCCCCCCCCCCCCCCCCCCCCCCCCCCCCCCCCCCCCCCCCCCCCCCCCCCCCCCCCCCCCCCCCCCCCCCCCCCCCCCCCCCCCCCCCCCCCCCCCCCCCCCCCCCCCCCCCCCCCCCCCCCCCCCCCCCCCCCCCCCCCCCCCCCCCCCCCCCCCCCCCCCCCCCCCCCCCCCCCCCCCCCCCCCCCCCCCCCCCCCCCCCCCCCCCCCCCCCCCCCCCCCCCCCCCCCCCCCCCCCCCCCCCCCCCCCCCCCCCCCCCCCCCCCCCCCCCCCCCCCCCCCCCCCCCCCCCCCCCCCCCCCCCCCCCCCCCCCCCCCCCCCCCCCCCCCCCCCCCCCCCCCCCCCCCCCCCCCCCCCCCCCCCCCCCCCCCCCCCCCCCCCCCCCCCCCCCCCCCCCCCCCCCCCCCCCCCCCCCCCCCCCCCCCCCCCCCCCCCCCCCCCCCCCCCCCCCCCCCCCCCCCCCCCCCCCCCCCCCCCCCCCCCCCCCCCCCCCCCCCCCCCCCCCCCCCCCCCCCCCCCCCCCCCCCCCCCCCCCCCCCCCCCCCCCCCCCCCCCCCCCCCCCCCCCCCCCCCCCCCCCCCCCCCCCCCCCCCCCCCCCCCCCCCCCCCCCCCCCCCCCCCCCCCCCCCCCCCCCCCCCCCCCCCCCCCCCCCCCCCCCCCCCCCCCCCCCCCCCCCCCCCCCCCCCCCCCCCCCCCCCCCCCCCCCCCCCCCCCCCCCCCCCCCCCCCCCCCCCCCCCCCCCCCCCCCCCCCCCCCCCCCCCCCCCCCCCCCCCCCCCCCCCCCCCCCCCCCCCCCCCCCCCCCCCCCCCCCCCCCCCCCCCCCCCCCCCCCCCCCCCCCCCCCCCCCCCCCCCCCCCCCCCCCCCCCCCCCCCCCCCCCCCCCCCCCCCCCCCCCCCCCCCCCCCCCCCCCCCCCCCCCCCCCCCCCCCCCCCCCCCCCCCCCCCCCCCCCCCCCCCCCCCCCCCCCCCCCCCCCCCCCCCCCCCCCCCCCCCCCCCCCCCCCCCCCCCCCCCCCCCCCCCCCCCCCCCCCCCCCCCCCCCCCCCCCCCCCCCCCCCCCCCCCCCCCCCCCCCCCCCCCCCCCCCCCCCCCCCCCCCCCCCCCCCCCCCCCCCCCCCCCCCCCCCCCACATTTAATGTTGTTACCTTTTATAGGAATCATTTGCAGAGCTTAGGCGCCATCTAGCGTCCTTTTTTGGTATTGCTTCTGTGTGTATAGTTTATTAATAAAGTTTATAACCTAGGAAGTACTTGGAAAGCAAAGTATTCTGGGTAAAGTCTCACAGGAAGAGACACATTCATCATGCTTTTCAGACTGCAAGAGGTCTTGTTTCAATCTCTTACCATCAATCCCTTATTGAACTTAAAAAAGTAAGTTTTACTGTCTCATATTGTACTGTGTATATTTGTCTTTGAAATGTATGCTAAATTTATGGGATATTGTACTTATCAAGGTTTATTCTTGTTATTTGTAGTTTCACCTAGCTTGTTCCAATAAACTGCGATCGAAGAAATATGGTATCATGTTTATGGGATAAGAATGGTTTAGCTGAATGTCCTTGAGACAGAACAGTGAAATTTTTAAGCTGACCTCTGAAGGGAAGATAAGCTGACTTCGGAAGTCTGTACAGCCTGGGGCTACACAGTACCATACAGTCAGAAGCCTTAAAGAAGCAGGCCTGTGGGAGGCAAAGCAAGCAGCCACGCTACACAGAGACGCGCTCTGTCAAGCAGTACCGACACTAGAACGGTCTCTATACAGCAAGACAGCTTCTTCCCCGCAGCCATGTCTCACAGTAGAACATCTTCTTACAAAACACGATCACAAGCAAGCTCATCTAGGTCATCTGTCGCAAATGCAGCAGCTATCGCCCGTTCAAAAGCTGAAGCAGCAAGAGCCAGGGCCGCATTTGCAGACCAAGAGCTGCAGATGAAAAAAGAAAAGGCCCACCTTGAAGCAGAAAGGGTGAGACAGGAACAAGAGAGAGAGCAAGAAAGAGTACGCATAGAGCAAGAAAGAATACGCCTGGAAGACGAAAGAGCTCAGCAAGAGGCATCTCTGAAACTGCAGCAAGCTATCTTAGAAGCTAACATGGAGAAGCTGGCAGTGGAGCGAGATGCTGCCGCCGCCATTGCAGAAGCAGAAGCTCTAGAAGCAGCCATCTACGATGAGCCAAGAGCAGGTAGCAGCATACCAGGCCTAGAGAAAGAACACCAAGATTCCTCGCAACGCACGTCGGATTATGTCTACCAGCACTGTGACCCAAGCAGCATCCCACAACAAGAAATTAAACATGATGTCAGAGAGTCACACCAAATCAAGCAGCAACAAGACGACCTTAGACCCCAGTGCTACAGGCAAGAAAAATCTGACAGAGTTCCAGACGTTCCAGTCTCAACCAAACCTTCTACTCCAAAAGGTACTCAACCTTCATACAAACATCAAACGCCTGTCTTCACTCCAAAGGTGTATGCAACGAGCCGGTACGAACTGCCAACCGTATGCAAGTTTGAGCCCAGGGAGCCTAAAGAAGAGACTTCTATCAGGTATGCCTTTACACCGCACCACAATACACCAGCAGCCTACCCCAACGCCAATCAGGCTACTGTAGACTTTGCCAAGTTCCTGGCCAAACGCGAGTTAGTTACCCAAGGACTTGCCAAATTTAGTGATCGCCCTCAACACTACAGGGCGTGGCGATCCTCTTTCCAGAGTGTTATCCAAGGTCTAGATCTATCTTGCAGACAACAGATAGAACTCCTTGTAAAGTGGCTTGGCAATGATTCTGCTGAACACGCCAAAAGGATCAGAGACATTAATATAAACCACCCTGAGATAGGCCTTACAAACATCTGGAACAGACTGGATAGATGTTATGGCTCACCAGAGGCTATAGAGAGTACACTGTTTAAAAGGATAGAAGACTTTCCAAAAATACCTAGCAGAGGTTATCAAAGACTCAGAGAATTCAGTGACCTATGTATGGAGTTACAAGTTGCCAAAGCGGAAGGTGACTTACCTGTCCTTTCTTATCTTGACTCTGCTAGAGGTATTAACTCCTTAGCTCAAAAACTTCCTTATGAGTTACACGAAAGATGGATTGCTCATGGCTGTAACTACAAACGGAAACACAATGTGCCCTTTCCACCATTTAGTGAGTTTGTGGACTTTGTAGACAGACAAGCAGGAACGAAAGATGACCCCAGCTTCATTTTTCCAGTGTCTTACATCACTTCTGCTGGCCCTAAGCAACTCAGGGCTCCAGTAGCAGTGCACAAAACTAACATTTCTTCTCACAGATTTGCAGAGTTTCAGCCAGAGGATCAAGTCAATGACCCTACGAAGTTCTGCCCTCTACATAAGATGCCACATCCTCTTCTGAAATGCAGAGCCTTCAGGACAAAGACCATCCAGGAACGCAAAGCCTTCCTCAAAGAGAACAACATCTGTTACAAGTGCTGCTCTTCGTCTACACACTTCGCCAAGGACTGTAAGGTCAGTGTCAAATGCACAGAGTGTGACAGCACAGAGCACCACACAGCTTTACACCCAAAGCCTACTCCAAGAACCTTCCCACCTGTCCATGGTGACAAGGAGCAAGGCAGGGAGACCAAAGACTCTAGTACAGATACCACAGCAATCACTTCACAGTGCACTGAAGTCTGCAAAGGAAGTACAGGTGGCAGATCTTGCTCTAAAATCTGTCTAGTGAAAGTTTACCCAAAGGGACGCAGAGACAAAGCAGTCAAGCTCTACGTCATTTTGGATGATCAGAGTAATAAGTCACTAGCCAGACCTGTGTTTTTTGACATTCTAAACCTTAAAGGCCCCAGCAGCCCCTACTCCCTTAGGACTTGTGCAGGCACAGTGGAAACGGCGGGGAGAAGAGCTGACGGCCTACAAATTGAATCTATGGATGGTAAGACATGCCTACCCTTACCGACCATAATAGAGTGCAACCAGATGCCAGACAACAGATCAGAGATCCCCACACCAGACGCAGCAGCTCACCAGACTCACTTGAAGCACATAGCACATCTCATACCAGAACTTGATGATCAGGCTCAGATAATCTTACTCCTAGGGAGGGATATCTTGCAAGTCCACAAAGTAAGGAAACTGATCAACGGTCCTAAAAGTGCGCCATATGCCCAAAAACTGGATCTTGGGTGGGTCATTATAGGTGATGTTTGCCTGGGAGGTGCACACAAACCGGCATCTGTTAATAATCTGCTCACTAGTACCCTCGAGAATGGTCGTCCTTCTCTTTTCCAACCCTGTCAAAATCGCATCCTCATAAAGGAGCTACCGCACAACAACCCTGTACCTCTTCCTTTCCTAAGTTCCCTCTGTGACAGCAATGCCTATGACAATGACCAAAGCGACTTAGGACACTCAGTGTTCAGGAGAACAAAGGAAGACAACCAGGTAGCAATGTCCATTGAGGATAGAATCTTCCTAGATATTATGGAAAGCAGTATGGAGAAAGATGTGACTAATAACTGGGTAGCACCTCTTCCCTTTAGGCCACAAAGACAACGTTTGCCTAACAACAGGGAACTAGCATATAAACGCCTCACTTCCTTAAGACACAATCTGCAAAGGAAACCAGAGATGAGAGAACATTTCTTTTCCTTCATGGGCAAAATATTCCAAAATGGCCATGCTGAGGTAGCTCCAGACCTCAAAGACTCAGAAGAATGTTGGTACTTACCCATATTTGGCGTCTATCACCCTAAGAAGCCAGGGCAGATTAGAGTGGTGTTTGATTCCAGCGCCAAGCATGAAGGTGTCTCTCTAAATGATGTCCTTCTTTCTGGCCCTGACCTCAACAACAGACTATTGGGAGTACTTCTCCGCTTCCGCAAGGATTCAGTCGCATTCATGGCAGACATACAACAAATGTTCTATTGCTTTCTTGTTAAGGAAGAACACCGAAACTTTCTGAGGTTTCTCTGGTTCAGGGACAACAACCCCTCTGGAGACATCACAGAATATCGCATGAAGGTGCACATATTTGGCAACAGCCCTTCCCCTGCAGTTGCTATATATGGCCTCAGACACTCTGCTAGAGTGGGAGAGTCAGAGTATGGGTCAGACGTCAGACAATTTGTGGACAAGGATTTCTATGTAGACGATTGCTTGAAATCACTACCCACAAATGAAGCCGCAATCAGTCTCCTCAAAAGAACTCAGGCAATGCTTGCGTGTTCCAACTTAAGGCTCCACAAGATTGCTTCCAACAGTAGAGAAGTTTTAGAAGCCTTTCCTGTCCAAGACCATTCCAACGAGTTAAAGGACTTAGATCTAGGCACAGACTCACTTCCCATGCAACGCAGCCTTGGTTTGCTTTGGGACTTAAGATCTGACACCTTCACTTTCCAAGTAAACACAGAAGAAAAACCCTTTACCCGTAGAGGTGTCCTGTCTACCATAAACAGCCTATACGATCCTTTAGGCTTTGCAGCACCTGTCACCATCCAGGGTAAGGCACTACTCAGAGACTTAACCTGTGAGTCGCTAGATTGGGACCACCCTCTCCCCACCGACAGGAAGAACCTATGGCTAGAGTGGAAGGACTCACTAACAGCGCTATCCAATCTTAAAATTCCACGCCCATATGCACCTCTGTCATCTGCAGATGTTCAGATGCAAAGACTTTGTGTGTTTGCGGATGCTTCTGTTAAAGCAATTGCTGCTGTAGCTTACCTGAAAACCATAGACACTAAAGGACAAAGCCACATAGGGTTTGTAATGGGAAAAGCAAAACTTGCACCACTGCCTGAACACACCATACCCAGGCTGGACACTTCAAGTTTCATTAGTGCTCTTAGACGTTTCATTGCAATCCGAGGCCCAGTGAAACTCATTCGCTCTGACAGAGGATCTAACTTTGTAGGAGCAGTAAAAGAACTGCAAATTCCTTCCAACTTGGACATCCCCAGTGTAAAAAGGTATTTGAGTAAGCAAGACTGCACGTGGATCTTCAATCCACCTCACTCTTCTCACATGGGAGGTGTGTGGGAGAGGATGATAGGCATAGCCCGCAGAATTCTTGACTCTATCTTCCTACAAGTAGGAACTGCAAGGCTTACTCACGAGTGTTTAGTGACATTTATGGCAGAGGTTACAGCCATCATTAACGCCAGACCCTTAACTTCAATTTCAAGTGACTCTGAAGATCCAATGGTTCTCACACCTACCATGTTGCTCACGCAAAAGACTGGTCCTGTAGGTACTCCAGCTGGAGAGTTTTGTGAGAAGGACCTTTACAAACGTCAATGGAGACAAGTTCAAACTCTTGCCAATACCTTCTGGAGTCGGTGGAGGGAGCAATACACATCTACTCTTCAACTAAGGAGGAAGTGGCACTCAGAAAAACCTAACCTTAAACTTGGTGATGTTGTGCTCATGAGAGATTGCCAGACACTAAGGAACATGTGGCCTTTAGGTCTAGTCACCAAAGTACTGCCAAGCAAAGATAATCTTGTCCGTAAGGTCGAGGTCAAGACCTTTCAACAGAATGAGGCCAAAGTGTTCTTGAGACCAGTGACTGAGCTTGTTCTGTTACTTTCTACGGAGGACTCTGTTAGTGACGTCACTTGACGTCAGGCGGGGAGTGTTCTGTCCATCAGATGGATATATTCTGATTATCTGCATCTGTGTTGTTGTAAATGACATTTAATGTTGTTACCTTTTATAGGAATCATTTGCAGAGCTTAGGCGCCATCTAGCGTCCTTTTTTGGTATTGCTTCTGTGTGTATAGTTTATTAATAAAGTTTATAACCTAGGAAGTACTTGGAAAGCAAAGTATTCTGGGTAAAGTCTCACAGGAAGAGACACATTCATCATGCTTTTCAGACTGCAAGAGGTCTTGTTTCAATCTCTTACCATCAATCCCTTATTGAACTTAAAAAAGTAAGTTTTACTGTCTCATATTGTACTGTGTATATTTGTCTTTGAAATGTATGCTAAATTTATGGGATATTGTACTTATCAAGGTTTATTCTTGTTATTTGTAGTTTCACCTAGCTTGTTCCAATAAACTGCGATCGAAGAAATATGGTATCATGTTTATGGGATAAGAATGGTTTAGCTGAATGTCCTTGAGACAGAACAAGGTCTGTCACAGATTCCTAAATCAATTGTACCCTGGCTGGGGTGCAGTGCACAGTCTTTTAACAGTGCCATGAGGCCAGTGCCAGACAAAATATAAAAGTTTTACCTGCAAGCTCAGTGCACCATTAGGACCAACACTGCATATAGTAAGAGATACACCATAGTCTGTGTGTATTCTGCTATTGGAAAAACATTGCAAAAAAATTTAATTTTGCTGTGTTTTTTTTTCCCAATAGCATTTTCTGCGTGTTCATACATACACGCTGTAGACACTATCTGTGTATTCTGATATTGGAAAAACATTGCAAAAAAATTTAATTTTGCAGTGTTTTTTTTTCCCAATAGCATTTTCTGCGTTTTCATAAACGCTTTAGATACTGTCCGTGTATTCTGATATTGGAAAAACATTGCAAAAAAATTTAATTTTGCTGTGTTTTTTTTCTTCCCAATAGCATTTTCTGCGTTTTCATAAACGCTTTAGACACTATCCGTTTATTCTGATATTGGAAAAACATTGCAAAAAAATGTAATTTTGCAGTGTTTTTTTTTTCCCAATAGCATTTTCTGCGTTTTCATAAACGCTTTAGATACTGTCCGTGTATTCTGATATTGGAAAAACATTGCAAAAAAATGTAATTTTGCTGTGTTTTTTTTTCCCAATAGCATTTTCTGCGTGTTCATACATACACGCGGTAGACACTATCCGTGTATTCTGATATTGGAAAAACATTGCAAAAAAAATTAATTTTGCAGTGTTTTTTTTCCCAATAGCATTTTTCTGCGTTTTCATAAACGCTTTAGATACTGTCCGTGTATTCTGATATTGGAAAAACATTGCAAAAAAATTTAATTTTGCAGTGTTTTTTTTCTTCCCAATAGCATTTTCTGCGTTTTCATAAACGCTTTAGATACTGTCCGTGTATTCTGATATTGGAAAAACATTGCAAAAAAATTTAATTTTGCAGTGTTTTTTTTCTTCCCAATAGCATTTTCTGCGTTTTCATAAACGCTTTAGACACTATCCGTGTATTCTGATATTGGAAAAACATTGCAAAAAAATTTAATTTTGCTGTGTTTTTTTTCTTCCCAATAGCATTTTCTGCGTTTTCATAAATGCTTTAGACACTATCCGTGTATTCTGATATTGGAAAAACATTGCAAAAAAATTTAATTTTGCTGTGTTTTTTTTCCCCAATAGCATTTTCTGCGTGTTCATACATACACGCTGTAGACACTATCCGTGTATTCTGATATTGGAAAAACATTGCAAAAAAATTTAATTTTGCTGTGTTTTTTTTCTTCCCAATAGCATTTTCTGCGTTTTCATAAACGCTTTAGACACTATCCGTTTATTCTGATATTGGAAAAACATTGCAAAAAAATTTAATTTTGCAGTGTTTTTTTTCTTCCCAATAGCATTTTCTGCGTTTTCATAAACGCTTTAGACACTATCCGTTTATTGTGATATTGGAAAAACATTGCAAAAATTTTTAATTTTGCTGTGTTTTTTTTTCCCAATAGAATTTTCTGCGTGTTCATACATAGTGTAGACACTATCCGTGTATTCTGATATTGGAAAAACATTGCAAAAAAATTTAATTTTGCTGTATTTTTTCTTCCCAATAGCATTTTCTGCGTTTTCATAAACGCTTTAGACACTATTCGTTTATTCTGATATTGGAAAAACATTGCAAAAAAATTAAATTTTGCAGTGTTTTTTTTCTTCCCAATAGCATTTTCTGCGTTTTCATAAACGCTTTAGACACTATCCGTTTATTGTGATATTGGAAAAACATTGCAAAAAAAATTAATTTTGCAGTGTTTTTTTTCTTCCCAATAGCATTTTCTGCGTTTTCATAAACGCTTTAGACACTATCCGTGTATTCTGATATTGGAAAAACATTGCAAAAAAATTTAATTTTGCAGTGTTTTTTTTCGTCCCAATAGCATTTTCTGCATTTTCATAAACGCTTTAGACACTATCCGTGTATTCTGATATTGGAAAAACATTGCAAAAAATTTTAATTTTGCAGTGTTTTTTTTCTTCCCAATAGCATTTTCTGCGTTTTCATAAACACTTTAGACACTATCCGTGTATTCTGATATTGGAAAAACATTGCAAAAAAATTTAATTTTGCAGTATTTTTTCTTCCCAATAGCATTTTCTGCGTTTTCATAAACGCTTTAGACACTATTCGTTTATTCTGATATTGGAAAAACATTGCAAAAAAATTTAATTTTGCAGTGTTTTTTTTTTTTCCCAATAGCATTTTCTGCGTGTTCATAAACTCTTTAGACACTGTACGTGTATTCTGCTATAGACAAAAACACCCATTTAGGGCGAGATCATAAATTTTGAAAATATGAGGAGATCATCAAAAAGGGGACGTGGCCCGGGTCGTGGTGCTGCTGGTGGCGCTCCTGTTGCAGGGAGAGGACGTGGTCGATCTGTGCCAGCTACACGCACTAGTGAAACACCTTCCTCAGGTGCGAGTAGGCGACAGAGCCTGCAGCGGTATTTTGGCGCGCCTAATGAGGCTGTACGAATGTTGAGGCCAGGACAAGTACAGGCGATAGTAGATTGGGTTGCTGACAGTGCCTCCGGTTCCTTCACATTGTCTCCCACCCAGTCTCCTGATGAAAGTTCAGAGTTGGCACCTGCAGCCGATGTCCATCCGTCTTTCACCTCACCCCCTTGCAAATCAGCCAATCAGTCTGAGCCCCAAATCATGCAGCAGTCTCTTCTGCTTTTTGATGACTCTGTTAGCAGGGTTTGCCAGGGCCATCCACCTAGCCCTGCCCCAGAAGTGGAAGAGATTGTGTGCACCGATGCCCAACCACTTATGTTTCATGATGAGTTCATGGGAGGACCATCGCAGCACGTCTCGGATGATGACGAAACACAGGTGCCAACTGCTGCTGCTTTCGCCATTGTGCAGACCGACAAGGAGGGCAGGGGTGAAGACTGGGTGGAAGATGATGTGGAGGACGATGAGGTCCTTGACCCCACATGGAATCAACGTCATGCAGGTGACCAGTGTAGTTCAGAGGAAGAGGTGGTGGTCGCACAGAGCCACCAGCACAGCAGAAGAGGGAGCAGGGTTCAAAAGCGGAGCGTCCGTCCCCTAGACAGTACGTCTGCTACTGCCCAATGCAGCAAGGGACCGAGCACACCAAAGCCAGGTCCAAGGAGTTCCCTAGCGTGGCAGTTCTTCAGACAATGTGCTGATGACAAGACACGAGTGGTTTGCACGCTGTGCAATCAGAGCTTGAAGCGAAGCATAAACGTTCTCAACCTGAGCACAACCTGCATGACCAGGCATCTAAGTACAAAGCACGAGATGCAGTGGAGTAGACACCGCAAAAACCAAGAAAGGTCTCTGGCTCCTCCTGCTTCCTCTTCTGCTGCAGTCTCGGCCTTTTCATCCACCTCTGTAATGACAGTGACACCTGCCAACCCGCAAACAGAGGATCTGCCAGCAACACTACCACCTGTCACCAACCATCTCCACAATGTCCCATGGACGCTTTCAGCTCTCTATTTCCCAAACACTGGAGCGGAAGAGGAAGTACCCCCCTAGCCACCCGCGATCCCTGGCCCTGAATGCCAGCATTTCAAAATTGCTCGCCTTTGAAATGCTGTCATTCCGTCTGGTGGAGACGCAGAGTTTTAAAAGGCTGATGTCATTGGCTGTCCCACAGTACGTCGTGCCCAGCCGCCACTACTTTTCCAGACGAGCTATCCCTTCCCTGCACAACCAAGTGGGGGACAAAATCAGGTGTGCACTGCGCAACGCCATCTGTGGCAAGGTCCACCTAACTACGGATGCGTGGACCAGTAAGCACGGTCAGGGACGTTATATCTCCCTAACAGCACACTGGGTAAATGTAGTGGCGGCTGGGCCTGAGGCGGATAGCACTTTGGCGCATGTCCTTCCACCACCGAGGATTGCAGGGCACTTCAGTTTGCCTCCTGTTGCTAACTCCTCCTACTCTGCCTCCTCATCCTCTACCGCCTCCTCATCCGGTCAGCGTAACACCTTCACCACCAACTTCAGCACAGCCAGGGCTAAACGACAGCAGGCAGTTTTAAAACTTTCCTGTTTGGGGGAAAAACCCCACACCGCGCAGGAGTTGTGGAGGGACATGGAACAACAGGCGAAATCTCGTAGCAGCTCTGGGCCTTGCCGGTTTGACGCACATCCCTTGCCTGGCGCATGTGCTGAACTTGGTGGTCCAGAGGTTCCTTAAGAATTACCCCGATATGCCAGAGCTGCTGCAGAAAGTGCGGGCCGTCTGTGCGCATTTTTGGCGTTCTCACCCTGCTGCTGCTTGCATGTCAGCGCTGCAGCGTAACTTCGGCATTCCCGCTCACCGTCTCATATGTGACGTGCCCACAAGGTGGAACTCCACCTTGCACATGCTTGCCAGACTGTGCGAGCAGCAGCAGGCGATAGTGGAGCTTCAGCTGCAGCACGCACGCGTGAGTCGCTCTGCGGAACAGCACCACTTCACCGCCAATAATTGGGCCTCCATGCGAGACCTGTGTGCCTTGTTGCGCTGTTTCGAGTACTCCACCAACATGGCCAGTGCCGATGACGCCGTTCTCAGCGTTACTATCCCAGTTCTATGCCTCCTTGAAAAACTCTTCAGGCGATGATGGAAGAGGATGTGGCACAGAAGGAGGAGGAGGAGGAGGAAGAGGGTGCATTTCCAAGGCTTTCAGGGCAGTCATTTACAAGTGGCTACGAGGGTGGGTTCCTGCACCAACAAGCGCCAGGTACACAATTGTCTGGCAGCAAGGGCACAGTTCTGGAGGATGATGAGGTGGAGGATGAGGAGGAGATGGAGGAGGAGGAACCATGTTCACAGCAGGGTGGCACCCAGACCAGCTCATGTCCATCACTGGTGCGTGGCTGGGGGGATACAGAGGACACAGACGATACACCTCCCACAGAGGACAGCTTTTCCTGGCCTCTGGGCAGCCTGGCACACATGAGCGATTACATGCTGCAGTGTCTCCGCAACGACCGCCGAGTTGCCCACATTTTAACTGGTGCTGATTATTGGGTGGCCACCCTGCTGGATCCCCATTACAAGGACAACGTGCCATCCTTAATTACCTCACTGCAGCGTTATCGTAAGATGCGCAAGTACCAGCGCACGCTGGTAGACGCGCTGCTGGTGGCATTCCCACTTGGAAGCGAGGGGTACGGTGGAAGCACAAGGCGAAGGCAGAGGAGGAGGAAGAGGTCGCCAACGCAGCCGAGGCACGAGCTTGCCCTTTACGCCTTGGAGGTTCTGGCCTGCCCTGCCGCCAGTGTATTATCTGAACGTGTATTTAGCACGGCAGGGGGCGTTATCACAGACAAGCGCAGCCGCCTGTCCAGAGCCAATGTGGACAAGCTCACATTCATTAAAATGAACCAGGCATGGATCCCACAGGACTTGGCCATACCTTGTGCAGAATAGACACATATACCGGTGTTCTGACGAAAACTGTCTTGCTATCGGATAGTGTCCGGCCACTTACTGCGCAGGTGCAGTGCTTGCGCAGTACGGAGGACAAGGAGATTCACAAAATCTCCAAAGATGAACGTCGCCTGCGCAGTGAGTGCAGGTTCAAGCCCGACCATCCAAGTGGACATACGGTAGCACATAGTAACAGGGCCCCTCACGGGCTCGCTTGGCTAGGCTTCAACCTCGGATGATGTGGCTTGAACCTGGAGTCACCGCGCATCGTCTTCGGAGAGTTTCAAAATCCCCTTGTCCTACGTACTGAGCAAGCTCAGTACAGGGCGGACACTATGCGACGAGGGACAGAATTCGACACATCATTCACCACTAGCCTTACCCAGCCATTGTTGTATTTTTGAACCAGTGTTGGCTACCTCGTCCTCCTCCACCGCCGATTCCACCTACACCGCCACATCCACCGCCACCTCAACCTCCTACTCCATTTGAATTTCGTCCCCCTAGGTCAAGATTATAATTTTTTCATTTTTTTTAATTTCCAAGTATTTTATTTTCCCACTATCTTATCTATTAAATTGAATAATTTTTCCAGAAAGTGCGTATTCTGGGGTATTCCCACCATATGTGCGGCATCGTGCCATTGAGTTTCTGAGGTTCTTAATGACTTCCTGTACCTCTTCTGCTGAGAAGGGGGCCTCCAGCATTTATTTTTTATTTTTATTTTTTTAATGTTATTTTAAGTTATTTCCCTATCCACATTTGTTTGCAGATCACTTGCCATGCTCTTACCGACATTTGCTTGCCATTTGCAGCCCTCTAGCCCTTTCCATTACTTTTTTACAGCCATTTTAGTGTTCAAAAGTCCGGGTCCCCATTGACTTCAATGGGGTTCGGAGTTCGGGGTCAAGTTCGGGTCAAGTTCAGTCCCGAACCCGGACTTTTTTCCGAAGTTCGGCCGAACCCGAACATCCAGGTGTCCGCTCAACTCTAGTGGTGAAAGAAGTATGTGGTGATAGCAGTATGTAGTGGGGGGGCAGTATGTAGTGATGGTAGTATGTGGTGGTGGCAGTATGGGGTGATGGCAGTATGCAGTGATGGCAGTATGTAGTGATGGCAGTATGTGGTGATGGCAGTATATAGTGATGGCAGTATGTGGTGATAGCAATATGTAGTGGGGACAGTATGTAGTGATGGCAGTATGTGGTGATAGCAATATGTAGTGGGGGCAGTATTTAGTGATGGCAGTATGTAGTGATGGCAGTATGTGGTGATGGCAGTATGTAGTGGGGGCAGTATGTAGTGATGGCAGTATGTGGTGATATCAATGTAGTGGGGGCAGTATGTAGTTATGGCAGTATGTGGTAATGGCAGTATGTAGTGATGGTAGTATGTGGTGATGGCAGTATGTGGTAAGAGCAGTATGTAGTGGGGGCAGTATGTGGTGATAGCAGTATGTGGTGATAGCAGTATGTGGTGATGGCAGTATGTAGTTATAGCAGTATGTGGTGATGGCAGTATGTGGCGATAGCAATATGTAGTGGGGGCAGTATGTAGTGATGGCAGTATGTAGTGGGTATAGAATTGAGTATATTGGATTGTACGATATTTTTTATTTTTATTTATTATTTCTTTTTTTTATGGTTGAACTGGATGGACTTGTGTCTTTTTTCGGCCTAGCTAACTATGTAACTATGTAACTATGTAGTGATGGCAGTATGTGGTGATAGCAGTGTGTAGTGATGGCAGTATGTGGTGATAGCAGTTTGTAGTAGGGGCAGTATGTGGTGATGGCAATATGTAGTGATGGTAGTATGTGGTGATAGCAGTATGTAATGGGGGCAGTATGTGGTGATAGCAGTATGTGGTGATGGCAGTGTGTAGTGATAGTAGTATGTAGTGATGGCAGTATGTGGTGATAGAAGTATGCGCTGGGGGCAGTAAGCGGGGGCAGTATGTAGTGGGGACAGTATGTGGTGATGGCAGTATGTAGTGATAGCAGTATGTAGTGATGGCAGTTTATGGTGATAGCAGTATGTAGTGGGGGCAGTATGTAGTGATGGCAGTATGTGGTGATAGCAGTATGTGGTGATAGCAGTATGTAGTGATGGCAGTATGTGGTGATAGCAGTATGTAGTGGGGGCAGTATGTAGTGATGGCAGTATGTGGTGATAGCAGTATGTGATGATAGCAGTATGTAGTGATGGCAGTATGTGGTGATAGCAGTATGTAGTGGGGGCAGTATGTGATGATGGCAGTATGTAGTGATGGCAGTATGTGGTGATAGCAAAATGTAGTGGGGGCAGTATGCAGTGATGGCAGTATGTTGTGATGGCAATATGTGGTGATGGCAGTATGTGGTGATGGCAGTATGTGCTGGGGGCAGTATGCGCTGGGGGCAGTATGTAGTGATAGCAGTATGTAGTGATGGCTGTATGTAGTCATAGCAGTATGTAGTGATGGCAGTATGTGGTGATAGCAGTATGTAGTGGGGGCAGTATGCAGTGATAGCAGTATGCAGTGGGGCAGTATGTGCTGGGGGCAGTATGCACTGGGGCAGAATGTAGTGGGGGCAGTATGTGGTGGTAGCAGTATGTAGTGGAGGCAGTATGTAGTGGGGGCAGTATATAGTGATGGCAGTATGTAGTGATCACCGTATGTAGTGATGGCAGTATGTGGTGATAGCAGTATGTAGTGGGGGCAGTATGCGGTAATGGCAGTATGTGGTGATAGCAGTATGTACCGGGGGCAGTATTGTCACATACCTTAAGGCAGAGCCCGGAATGCAGGGAGCGGCCCCTCGTAAACCTCTGGTTCGAGAACCCCTGGTAGGGATGACAGGGGCTCAGGACACAAAGGAGCACAAGTGCCTGGCTGGTTGGCTGAGGTAGAGGGCTGGTGACCTGTGTTCAGCAGGAGGTGTCCTGTAGTACAGCAGCAGGAAGCAGGAGGTGTCCTGTAGTACAGCAGCAGGAAGCAGGAGGTGTTCTGTAGTACAGCAGCAGGAAGCAGGAAGTGTCCTGTAGTACAGCAGCAGGAAGCAGGTAAGCAGAGCAGAGGGAACAGTCCAGGTCAGTCACAGGCGGGCAGATCAGGTACCAAGGGGAAATCCAAAAGAGTAGTCAAGTCCAGAACCGAGATCAGGGCAGGCAGCAGGCAGAGAAGTCAGGATCAGAGCCAAGGTCAGATACGGATCAGGTAAGTCGGAAGACAGGTAACAGGAACACACAGGAAACGCTGTTGATCGGGCAGCAAGGCGCATCTGGCGCCAAACAGCGTCACGGCGGACACGCGCGCGCTCCCGCGTGCGCCCGTTCGCGGGCGCGCTCGTGCGCATTCCCGTGCGCGGCCAACTACGCTTTTGCGCATGTGTGTGGGCCGAATGGCCTTTCTATGCAGGGGAATTCCCCTGGTTCTGGGATTGCTGGGGCGTCTGTTGGAGAAGCTTTCCTGACATTGCCCCCCCTCCAATGGGCAGCCTCCGGATGCCCAACTGGGCCAACTTACTTGGGTTAAAAGAAAAAAAAAAGAAAAAAAGAGATTCTCCCTTTGTGGTGGGGTTTTTAGGCAGCAGGGCGTCTGGTAAAAATTATCAGACGGATATATTTTAGTGAGAGACCGAGTCCGTCCAAATCAGTTTGCAATATTTATTTAAATTTAAAAATAGAATGACACGTAAAAAAATGTAAAACACAAGCCCATACAGAATAAAATGCGAATACAGTACACAAGGTATAACCAACAAATAAAACCTAGCACCGCGACTGATATGATCAGAGGGGGTGATTGTGTAAGATGTGACAAAAACACTGACGCGTTTCGACCTGTTGTCTGTATCGGTCTTCCTCAGAGTATTTTTGTCTGTTGAGATAAAAAAAACAGTGTAACAGCAACTACTCAATTATGTGTTTCTATATGTTACACTCATGTCTATATACATTTTTTATCAATATAGTTACCAGTATAGGTGTAGTGTATGGAATGATCTTCTGCATGGGTATTCATAAAAGTCCCGTCGTTATTCCCGGTGGCTTCCAAATCTGGCTCTCACTGGTGAATCAAAGCACGGCGGGTCATCCAGGCCGTATGTGGCTTGCAAGGAGTCACACTTGTGGCTGACTCGCCAGAGAGGAACCCCAGGACGGACCCCCGGGGGCACGGCGGGAGGGGGGGAGAGAGAATGTAGTGGGGGCAGTATGCCTCCAATTCGGGTCAAAACACTAATATCCCCCAAAAAGGGAGGGGGAAATATAAGAGAAATAGGAACAATAAAGGGTCCCCAGAACAGGAGAGGAAAAAACGAACTATTGATATAGAAACAAAAAGAAGCCAGGATGCCACAAATCCCGACAATAGATACGCGGCAAAAACAAAGGATGAGTCTTCAAGTGTAGATGCAGACAACTCTGATTCTGCATCCTCCAACAGCTCTAGCAATACCAAGCAAATAACTCCCACCTTGGAACGCCTAAAGCAGGCTCCTGGAGCTACTTTAAACTTGACACAGGGACTACTCTCTCCCCAGTCAAACAAGGGAGTGGGAACCTAGACGCATACATCATCCGGACACAATTAAGTCCCTTAGCGTAATTAATTTATCATCCCATCCTTTGTCCTTAGCTGAGAGAAACATCCTATCACGAGGATTAACTTTCTGCCCTGAGCAAAGTTGTGACATATTCGGTGTTACCGTCGATCTGCAGCTCTTTGCACGCAGGCTCCTTCTTAGGAGCCTGCGTGCAAAGACCACCAGTATCGACGACACCGACTGGTCAACCTTTAGCATGAAAGAATTCAAGGCCCTACGGGACCTGACTCTCCTATACCAGGAAAACAACACCGTAGACCTCATTGACCAAATAGACCTAGAAGCGCTCTTAGAGGACGCAGATAGATCACAAAAAATTCCAACCATAATTTTTAAAAAATCATCCTCAAAATTTCCACCCCTAAATTTAAACCCGAACATTGAGACATTTGTCAACCAAGTACTCCGGGATCTGAATAAAATAACTTTAAAAAGGGTCCCCCCAAATAATCTGGGTCAAGACGAAATTGATGCGATGAGAGAACTCTGTGCAAACACAGATATCACAATCAAGCCATCAGACAAAGGCGGCAACGTGGTCCTGATGGATAATCAGGACTACGTGGATATGTGCCAAGCCATTCTCAATAATGGTGAATGGTATAGGAATGGTATAGGAAGGTGCCTATGGCTTCAATACACGCCTCCCATGATCACTTTTATGATATGATATAAATCTCATTTTTGAGAGGAACCATATCCAAGGATCAATATGAATACATCCGAGTGAAACATCCTCGTATAGCTACATTTTATAGCTTACCTAAAATACATAAAGAAAAAACCAAACCACCCGGCCGACCAATAGTTTCCGGCAACGGGAACATATCTGAAAACTTGAGTAAATTCATTGACTCATTCTTACAACCTCTGGTGATTTGCCTACCGTCCTTCCTCAAGGATACCATTCACCTACTTGAGATGGTTTCCTATATGCCACTCTCTGTTGAGTCTCGTTTAGTGGCTATCGACGTGGAGGCCCTGTACAGCTCGATCCCTCACACTAGGGGGATTGAGACTGTACAGGGTGTCCTGACACGAAGCCAAAAATATAACCACGACCTCAATGCATTTATCATAGAGGGTTTGGAGTATATTTTAACTCAGAACTATTTTGTCTTTAACAACTCCCACTACCTCCAGGTGCAAGGCGTGGCCATGGGCACTTGTTGCGCCCCGGCCTACGCCAATTTGTACCTAGGGGGGGTGGGAGAAAGCCCTCCTGGATGACGAGGACCTCCTCATGTATACCAGCCACATCAAGCTGTGGCTGCGTTACATTGATGATGTCCTCGTCGTCTGGGAGGGATCGGAGGCACTGTTGCAGGAGTTTTTCACACGCATCAACGTGAATTCTTTCAACTTGAAATTCACCATGACCCAGATACCATTACCTTCCTCGATGTGCAGTTCCTACGCAACTCCCACAATGAAATTTCAACCACACTATTTAGGAAAAATACAGCGGGCAATACGATCCTTCACGCCTCGAGCTTTCACCCCGATATCCTTAAAATTCCATACCATATGGACAATATTTACGGCTACGCCGTAATTGCTCTGAGGACTCTTCTTTCAAAATCGAAGCAGGGCATTTACAAGAGAGATTACTTGCACGTGGCTATAGCCGCTCATGCCTACGGAAAGCCTATAACAGAACCATTCTAGAAACACGTTCTAAATTACTGTCTAAAAAATCTAAAAAGACTAGTGAAGCAAAGAGTCCCAAAAACGATCCGACTCGAATTATACTTCGCTTTTCCCAACAGCACAAGTACATTCGGAACATTATAAAGAAACATTGGAGCATCCTTCTGGATGACCCCAAAGTAAACAGTTTTTTGTCCGACCAACCATCAATCACTTTTAAAAGGGCCACCTCCCTTAAGGACAAACTTGTGCAGAGCGAGTACAAAAATGAACAAAATCGCTTAAGACACTGCACTATCCTTGGTTCGTTCCCTTGTGGGCATTGCTCCTTCTGCCAATACATTAGACGTGAGAGGACTTTCAGCCTTCCCAATGGGACTGTTTTCAAACCCTCACATTATGTCAATTGCCAAACCAGAGGTATTGTCTACATTATGTCTTGTGAATGTGGGGCTTTCTATGTGGGGAAGACGAAGCAGGAGTTTCATCGCAGGATGTCTAAACACATATATTCCATGCAAATTGGAAATCATTATTTAGCCCTAGGCAGGCATGTTGTTGTCCAACACAACTATAAAATGCCCCGTATATCCTTCACCGCTCTCGACCGGGTACACATTCCCGGTCGAGGCGGTGATTGGAATAAGACACTATTGCAGCATGAACAGAGATGGATTCACAGACTGCAGGCTAACTTGCCTCCAGGACTGAATGAATCCATCTCATATGCTCCCTTCCTTAAGGGTTTCGTGTCTGGCAAAACCCAATGAGGTCCTGCACACCATCCTGCATTCACCCCTGCTTCGTCTTCCCCCCCCCCCCCCTATATATACATACATATGATACCTTAAGACTTCTCGTATGTTGTGTCTTTATCGATATTTTATGGGGGTAGTACAACATTCAACATCAATTCCCCCCATTCCCTCCTCTGCTAGGAGTACAGCTAAACATGTGGTTCATTTCCATATATATTATTGCTTGCTATATAAAATAAGGTACTCTGAAACAAAGTACTTTCACTATACGATCTACATAACAAGTATATTCCGCTTTAATACAGTCGGATTGTTATTAATACTGCAGATCAAATGAGAGACACTAACAATATTAGCCCCAATAGACTGCATGTCATCTAATAGTCTCATGCAATCCATTTTTCCTTTTCCAAATCATCTTTGTTTGAATCTACTTATTAATACCTTTTTACCATTCTCTTCCCTTTTGTTTTCCCCTAGGTGGCGCCATCTGCTCCCATTGGTTGCGTCATGGCATGGGGCATCCTCGTCCGTTGTGCCTTCCCAGCAAAGGTGAGGGAGTGGCCTTTTAATTTTGTCCCTCCCTCTATCCTCCCCCTACAGACGTCAAGGCTGGTCCTGGGTGTCTCTGGGGGGTTGGTCCTTTGCTGGCGGCGTCCTCCGGCATTCTCGGACGTTGTGCGCATGTGCGGGGCCCCGTACGTGCGCGCATGGATATGACGTCACGCCTCTTGCGACGGGAATGATGCAGACGCAGGGCCAAGCCTTCGGAGAACGCCGGGGGAGTTCACACGAGGCGGACCATAATGGCCGCCATGACTGGCCTTGAGGGTCCCGCTGGGACACCTGTGGGTACGGTGACCGGGGGGAGGGGGGCGGGATCCATGCGGCCCCTCACGGCACCGGACCAATCATCTTTGGGAGCATGCACTTATAAGCCATGCAGGGTGGAGAATGGCTCTCCACTTCTGCAGACGGCTTAGCATGCTCCAGGCACATTTCGGGTTCACAGTGAGTACTACCTTCCTCCTTAAGGGACTATTTCTCTTCATATGCGAGCTCAAAAAAAAAGGGTTCTAAAAAGAACCCCTCTCCCCTGTTTTCTTTCTTTCTTACCTTATAGATTGCATCAGAGATTCTTGTTTGATCTCCCCAAAAGCTGCTGTGCCCTGGTCAAGAACCCTGTGCATTTTTATTCTGCGGCCTATGTGATCAAATACTACATTGAAGGTAATGACAACTACCACCCTTATTGCATACCCCTTTTCCCTTCTGCCCATCCTTTCAGTACCACCCTTATTGCATATCCCCCTTTTCCCCTTTTGCCTATCCCTCCAGTTCCCCCCTCTCCCCCATCCCTCCCCAACACTTTCCTTCACATACACACATTGTACTTCATTCTTATTTTTCTTGCCCTGTTCCCCTTCCTTCACCATCACACCCCCCCTTTTTTACCTTGTCCAGTCAACCATCACATGTGCCCCACACATTTCCCCATTTCCCCCCACCTCCCTCCCCCCCCCCTTTTTCCCTGCCGTTTCCCCTCATCCCCTTTCCCTCCTTTCCCCCCCACTCGTCCTATCCCCCAGACCTGCACATTCACATTCCACACTGTGTCTTTATCCTAATTACCTTCCCCCCCCCTTTTCTCTTTTGGCCCCTTTCGGCCCCTTCCCCCCCCCCCCTCCCCTTTTCCCCCCCTCCCCTTTCCCTCCCCACCCCTTCTCTTTTCGTCCCCCCTTTCCCTTCTTTCCCCCCCCCCTTCCCTTCCTCCTCAATTCCCTTCACCCATGCATTCCTTCCCCCACACCTCACATTTTTTATTTCCACACATTGTCCCACACGTTTTACCCATCACATTGCTTGCATATTTTTCACTTTTTCCACACTTTCCCCACCAGCCCAACACACTCCCCCCTAATCTTGTATTCTTTTACATCTCGGCCCCATCCCTATTCCCCCTATTATTTTTCCTCTTCACATTTCCCTTCTACTCTCTTTTTTATTCCCTTTCATTCTTTATGTATCCTTTTATATGTATGAAGCGCGCCATACATATACATTTCTCATTGTCTTTTTGTCCTTTCTTTCTTTCTGTCTTTTCCCCCCCGCCCTCGTATTCCTGAGACATATTTTTATCTCACGATTCCTTCCCTTTCTGTAAATCTAAATACAAATATACAACCCCTTTATAAAAGGGGATACACTCTGTATGTGAAGATGATTTTAACCCTCAGGAGTGTGAGATTTAATGATATCAATTACACTCTTTAAATATATAATAGTGCTACTTTTAACTTTAACTGAGGGACTCCTCCTCAAAAAGAGTTCTCTCTTTTCTCATCTGTTCCCACTCTACATAAATGTGCCTATGAATGATTTCTTGGTATATTCCAGGAGTCCGCTGCTGTGGGTGTCCTATTGCTGGCCCTTTCTCTCTCCCCCCCATCCCGGCGTGCCCCCGGGGGTCCGTCCTGGGGTTCCTCTCTGGCGAGACAGCCACAAGTGTGACTCCTTGCAAGCCACATACGGCCTGGATGACCCGCCGTGCTTTGATTCACCAGTGAGAGCCAGATTTGGAAGCCACCGGGAATAACGACGGGACTTTTATGAATACCCATGCAGAAGATCATTCCATACACTACACCTATACTGGTAACTATATTGATAAAAAATGTATATAGACATGAGTGTAACATATAGAAACACATAATTGAGTAGTTGCTGTTACACTGTTTTTTATCTCAACAGACAAAAATACTCTGAGGAAGACCGATACAGACAACAGGTCGAAACGCGTCAGTGTTTTTGTCACATCTTACACAATCACCCCCTCTGATCATATCAGTCGCGGTGCTAGGTGTTATTTGTTGGTTATACCTTGTGTACTGTATTCGCATTTTATTCTGTATGGGCTTGTGTTTTAAATTTTTTTACGTGTCATTCTATTTTTAAATTTAAATAAATATTGCAAACTGATTTGGACGGACTCGGTCTCTCACTAAAATATATCCGTCTGATAATTTTTACCAGACGCCCTGCTGCCTAAAAACCCCACCACAAAGGGAGAATCTCTTTTTTTCTTTTTCATTCAAACCCGGGGTGAGCAGCTACTTGTAGCTCCTGATTGTGTCAATACTCTTCCCTCTTTTCACTTACTTGGGTTAGACCTCCTGAAGGCCAGAATCAGTCTTTTGGCGTGAATATTAGTCTCTGGTTCCCAAGAGTTCTCCTCTGGGCCATAGCCCTTCCACTTTACAAGGTACTGGACCTGGCTGCGTCTCCTCCCGCAGTCCAAGATAGTTTCGGCCTCAAATTCTTCCTCGTCGTTGATGAGCACGAGCTCAGGGGGGGCGGTATTCCGGTTGGTGAAAGGATCTGGGACTGAAGGTCTTAGGAGAGCCACATGAAAAACTGGGTGGATTCGGAACGATTCAGGTAGTTTCAATTCCTAGGCCACGTTATTGATTTTCCTGGTCACGGGGAAAGGACCCACAAATTTCGGGCCCTGTTACTTGGATGGGCATGCTAGCTTCAGATTCAGGGTGGACAGCCAGACTAGATCTCCGGGTTTTAGATTAAGGTCCCCTCTCCTCTTCCTGTCGAACACCGCCTTATTATGTTCCTGAGTTCTTAACATGGTTTCCTGAAGCAGCTTGTTGTTTGTACTAAAAAAACTTAAGGTCTCCTGGGCCGCTGGCACTGTGCATTCTGGAATATTGTTAGACAGGAACAAGGGATGGAAGCCATAGTTTGAAAAGAATGGAGACTGGTTGGTTGCGGAATGGACAGAGTTATTATAGGCAAACTCAGCGAGAGGTAAAAGGGGAACCCAATCGTCTTGGGAGAAACAGGAATAGCATTCCAAGTATTGCTCGAGAGTCTGATTAGTTCGCTCAGTCTGGCCGTTGGTCTGGGGATGGTAAGCAGAAGAGAATGAGAGGTCAATCTTCAGGGCAGCACACAATGCTCTCCAGAATTTGAACGTAAATTGCAACCCACGATCGGACACAATGTTGGCAGGAATCCCGTGGAGCCTCACTATCTCTTTGATAAAGATCCTCAGGAGCAGAGGGGGTGCCTTTCATTGGCAGAAAGTGAGCCATCTTGGAGAATCTGTCAACTACCACAAAGATAGTGGTATAGTCTTCTGATGGTAGCAACTCGACAATGAAGTCCATGGAGATCATCCTCCATGGCTTCTCTGGGACTGGGAGGGGGTTCAGCAAACCCCAAGCCCTGGTCTTGCTTCCCTTGTTTTGAGTACAGGTGATGCACGATTCCACGTACGACCTGCAGTCCTTCAGAAGCTGGGGCCACCAGAAGGTGCGTTAGAGGAGTTCTGAGGTCTTGCGTACACCAAAGTGGCCGGCTAATTCATGGTCATGGCAAGATTTAAGGACGGCCACCCATGACTGTTGGGGTACAAAGATCCTGTCCTCATGCAATAACTGGTCATCCCTGGACTGTAGGGTACTGCCCGGCAGATGGGGGGCCACTGAGGAGGCCTGCTTGATCTGAGACAGTAGGTCTTCCTGTAGCATGAGGAGATTTCCAGGGGTAAGAATGGTATCCTGTGGTGAAGGGGCTGCGGATTCGCTGAACATCCGGGACAGCGCGTCTGATTTGGTATTTTTTGATCCTGGCCTGTAGGTGATGTGGAATGAAAGTCTTGTAAAGAAGAGCGCCCATCTGGCCTAGCGTGGCTTCAATCTTTTAGCAACCTTCAAGTACTCTAAGTTCTTGTGGTCCGTATAGACCAGAATAGGATGGGCTGCTCCCTCCAAGAGGTAGCGCCACTCCTCAAGTGCGGCCTTAATGGCAAGTAGTTCCCTGTCACCGACATCATAGTTTCTCTCGGCTTCGGACAATTTGCGGGAGAAAAACGCAACCGGGTGTAGAAGCGCCTTAGGGCCTTGTCTTTGGAAGAGTACTGCCCCCACTGCTACCTCAGAGGCGTCCACCTCTAGGATGTAGGGAAGCGCAGGATCGGGGTGCTTCAGGACCGAGGCCGACACAAATCGATCCTTTAGTGAAGAGAAGGCTGTTTGAGCCTCGGGGGACCACTGAAACTTGATGCCTTGCCTGGTTAATCTCGTGATGGGGGCAATGATGTTAGAAAAGCCCTTGATGAATTTGCGATAGAAGTTGGCAAACCCCACGAAGTGCTGAATTCCCTTCTTGTCTGTGGGGGCAGGCCAGTCTAGGATGGCGGATACCTTCTGTGGCTCCATCTTGATTCCATCTATTGAGATGACCAGACCCAGAAACTGGATGCTTTGGCGTTCGAACTCGCACTTTTCAGGTTTCGCGTACAGGCCATGCTGGCGGAGGCGAGTTAGGACTTTCCTCACGTGTTCCCTGTGGGTAGGTAGAGAGGGAGAGAAAATCAGGATGTCATCCAGGTAAACTATGATAAACAGATCAAGGTAGTCTCTAAAGATATAATTTACAAAGTGCTGGAAAGTAGCGGGAGCATTACACAGCCCGAAGGGCATTACGAGATACTCAAAGTGTCCGAAGCGGGTGCGGAAGGCAGTCTTCCATTCATCCCCGCTTCGGATACGGACCAAGTTATACGTTCCACGAAGGTCCAGCTTGGTAAATATGACAGCTGTACCGAGTCTCTGAAATAGTTCAGGTACCAGGGGCAGTGGGTACCGGTTCTTAATTGTAATTTTATTAAGGTCCCGATAATCTACGCAGGGGCGTAGGGAGTGGTCCTTCTTTTCAACGAAGAAAATCCCCGCTCTTGCTGGGGATGTGGAAGGACGTATGAACCCCTTCTTCAGGTTGTCGTCAATGTAAGTTTTAAGAGTCTCTAGTTCCAACCCTGTTAAAGGAAAGATTCTCCCGAACGGAATTTCTGCCCCTGGAAGGAGTTCAATCAGACAGTCATAGGGTCTATGTGGAGGCAATGTCTCTGCCCCCTTTTTGCTGAACACATCCAGGAAACTATGGTGCACCTCCGGAACGGACCTGCGGGCTTCAACGTCAGCCTCCAAGCACAGCAAAGGGGATGGGTCATCGGTGGTCCCTTGCAGACAGTGCTGACGGCAGTAGGGGGAGTGGAAGCTGATGCTTCCCGTAGGCCAGTCAACTAGTGGATTGTGGGCCTTGAGCCAGTGCATGCCCAGTATAATGGGGAAAAGAGGGGAGTCGATGATGTCCAGACAGAGCAGCTCCTGGTGGTGGCCAGCGATGATGGTGTGCAGGGGAACCGTCTCTTGAGTCACAGGCCCAGATTTAATAGCCGATCCGTCGGCTAAGTGTACGGACAGTCCCTTGGCTCTGGGACGTAAAGGAATCTGGAGTTTGCGGGCAAAAGACCATGAACCTGCTGCAGGCTCCAGAGTCAATTATTGCGGGGAACCAGTGTATTCCCTCCTGGGAGCTGTAGAGAAAGGGAGATAGCCAGGTGAGAAGCATTATTAACCACTACGCGCCCGCGCTATAGCCGAAAGACGGCTGCAGCGCGGACGCTCCCTGCCGGGAGGACGTCCCTGGACGTCCTCCTGTTTACTTCCCTAATGCGCGCTCCTGAGAGCGCGCATCGGGGAAGTTCTGTGCTGGCCGTGTCCGTAGGACACGGCCGGTCACATCTCGCTGTAAACGGCCAATCACAGCGGCCGTTTACAGCGAGATCGGCGTGTCCAATGAGAGATGATCTCATATGGAAACATATGAGATCATCTGTCAGCGCCGCTCTCTCTCCTCACACTGACAGCGTGTGAGAAGAGAGAGAGATGAACGGCCGAGCGGCCGTAAGTAAAAAAAATAAAAATAAAAAAAAATGTGCGATCTGTGCCCGCTGCCTGCTGCCCCCATCTGTACCCCCCTGCCCGCTGCCTGCTGCCCCCATCTGTCCCCCCGCTGCCATCTGTCCCCATCTGTCCCCCCGCTGCCATCTGTCACCCGCTGCCATCTGCCCCCCCCCCTGCCTGCTGCCATCTGTCCCCCCCCTGCCCGTTGCCATCTGTCCCCTCCCTGCCTGCTGCCCCCATCTGTCCCCCCCTGCCCGCTGCCTGCTGCCCCCCATCTGTCCCCCCCCCCGCTGCCATCTGTCCCCCCCCTGCCCGCTGCCATCTGTCCCCCCCTGCCCGCTGCCCCCATCTGTCCCCCCGCTGCCTGCTGCCCCCATCTGTCCCCCCGCTGCCATCTGTCCCCCCCTGCCCGCTGCCATCTGTCCCCATCTGTCCCCCCCCCGCCCGCTGCCATCTGTCCCCCCCGCTGCCATCTGCCCCCCCCTGTCTGCTGCCATCTGTCCCCCCCTGCCCGCTGCCATCTGTCTTCATCTGTCCCCCCCTGCCCGCTGCCATCTGTCCTCATCTGTCCCCGCTGCCATCTGTCCTCATCTGTCCCCGCTGACATCTGTCCTCATCTGTCCCCCCTGCCCGCTGCCATCTGTCCCCAGTGCACCTGTCCCCAGTGCCATGTATAAGTGCCACGTGTCATCAGTGCCACGTATCAGTGCCATCTGTCATCAGTGTCACGTGTCATCAATGCCACGTATCAGTGCCATCTGTCATCAGTGTCATCGGTGCCACGTATCAGTGCCATCTGTCATCAGTGTCACATATTAGTGCCATCTCTCATCAGTGCCACGTATTAGTGCCACATGATATCAGTGCCACATATAAGTGCCATCTGTCACCAGTGCCACATATTAGTGCCATCTGTCAGTGTCACGTGTCATCAGTGCCCCGTACTAGTGCCATCTGTCATCAGTGCCACATCAGTGTCGCGTGTCATCAGTGCCACGTATCAGTGCCATCTGTCATCAGTGCCACGTATCAGTGCCATCTGTCATCAGTGCCACGTCAGTGTCACTTGTCATTGTCCTGGTGCTCCAGGGCCTTCAAAAGTGTACTAGGTAGTCAACAAGTTAGATGTGTAATTTATGCTCCTAGAACACGTGATGGCGCTCCCTGCATGTTCGGCCTCTCTATGTGGCCAGGCTGTGTAAAAGTCCCACACATGTGGTATCGTAATACTCAGGAGGAGTAGCAGAATTTATTTTGGGGTGTCATTTGTGGTATACACATGCCATGTGAGAGAAATAGCCTATTACAATGACAATTTTGTGGAAAAAAATAAAAAATAAAAAATAAATTCATTTTGCAAAGAATTGTGGGAAAAAAAATAACATCAAAAAGCTCACCACGCCTCTTACTAAATACCTTGGAATGTCTACTTTCAAAAAAGGGGTCATTTGGGGGGTATTTGTACTTTCCTGGCTTGTTCGGGTAACAAGAAATGAGATCGGTCACCAGTGCATCAGATGTGATCAATTTTGTATAATTCGCACCACAGTTTGTAGAGTCTGTAACTTTCACAAAGACCAAATAATATCCACTAATTTGGGTTATTTTTACCAAAGATATGTGGCAGTATAAATTGTGGCCAAAATTTATGAAGAAAAATTAATAATTTGCAAAATTTTATCACAGAAACAAAGAAAAATGCTTTTTTTTTTTCAAAATTTTCGTCTTTTTTCATTTATAGCGCAAAAAAAAAATAAAAAACCCAGAGGTGATCAAATACCACCAAAAGAAAGCTCTATTTGTGGGAAAAAAAGGACAAAAAATTCATTTGGGTACAGTGTTGCATGACTGAGTAATTGTCATTCAAAGTGTGAGAGCACCGAAAGCTGAAAATTGGTCTGGGCAGGAAGGGTGTTTAAGTGCCCAGTAAGCAAGTGGTTAAGCACAGCAGGCAGAACAGTAGTGAACAAGGTAGAGTGCTTACGGAACTTCGCGGGACAGGCCCTCACGTAATTTCCAGGTTCCCCGCAATAGAGGCAAAGGTTATTAGCCCGCCTGCGTTGTCACTCTTCAGCGGTGAGGGAAGGGCGGAGCACGCCCAGTTGCATAGGCTCCGAAGGGTCAGCCGAAGGACGACCAGGAGGGTTGGGTACCCAGGGTAGCATCCAAACAGGACGGGGAGAACCAGCCGTTCGCTCTGTTCTGCATTCCCTCAGACGCCTGTCTATCTGGGTGGACAGATTAATAAAGCCTTCGAGTGTCTCTGGAATGCCAACCCGGGCCAATTCGTCCTTTAATGATTCAGAGAGGCCCATGCGGAACTGGTGACGTAAGGCAGCGTCATTCCAGCTTGTGTCGGCACTCCAGCGCCTGAATTCAGATGCATAGTCCTCTGCCGCTCCTCGGCCTTGTTGCAGGGAGAACAATACTGCTTCTGCAGTTGCTGCCTGTTGCGGGTCCTCGTAGAGGGTACCCATGGCCTGGAAGAAGGTGCCCAGGTGGTTAAGGCACCCATCCTTCTGCTCCAAGAGGCGGTGGGCCCATGCCTGGGGCTCACCCAGTAACAGAGACACCAGGAAGCCCACCTTAGTAGACTCAAGGGAGAAGGTTCTGGGTTGGAGTGCAAATTTTTTTTTACAGGCATTACAGAATGCCCTGTTCTTGCTACGGTCCCCAGAGAACCTTTCTGGAGTGGGAACCTTGGGTTCTGGAGGCATCATGACCAGTGATGGTGCAGGGGATGCGCCAGGTGCGGTAGGAACCGAGGTAGACAAGACCTGCACACGTTCTTCCAGTCGGGAATACCCCTCTTGCAGGGCCTTGACAGCCTGGGTAAGTCCAGCTAGGTGACGACATAAGTCTTCCATAGCCGAGGCTCCCTGCGTGGGCTCAGACATGGCTGCCCGATACTGTCACGTACCTTAAGGCAGAGCCCGGAATGCAGGGAGCGGCCCCTCATAAACCTCTGGTTCGAGAACCCCTGGTAGGGATGACAGGGGCTCAGGACAGTGTTGCCAACCCACCAGAATAAAATTCACTGACACAACACACAAATTTTACTGGCAAAACCCAATTTTTACTGGCACTTTCAAAACTTCACAAAATTACATATTTTAATGCAAATTATTGTATTTATGCTACAAACAAATAAAACCATATAATATAGAGGATATTTCAAGCTCAAAAATAAAATAATATTTATTAAATAGTAAGAGCGGGTTAATATAACCCATCTTTTTGTCACCTGCAGTGGGTATAGATTCAGAATCACTCCCCCTTAAACAACTGAAATGAAGACCGATGCAGTTTTAGCCAGCTGCATTTACTTAGTGCAACTTAAACGTACAAGTGAAAAGAAAAAAAAAATCCCACTTGCATCAGCATCCATCCTTGCAGAGGAGTGGGAAAACCCATGTAAGAGGGGATGGTGGTACTGGTGTTTTCCCACTGACAGCCAATGTAAGAGGGTAATGTGAAATTTTACATTGGCTGCCTGTCAGTGGGAAAATCCCAGTAACATTCCCCCTCTGACAGCCAATGTAAGGGTGATGGTGGTACTGCTGGGGTTTTCCCATGGACAGCCAATGTTAGAGGGTAATGTGAAATGTTACATTGGCTGTCAGTGGGAAACCCCAGTACCCCAATTACCCCTCTTACATTGGCTGTCAGTGGGAGACAAACCCAGTTACATCCCCCTGGTTATCAGCAGGACCAGTACCCTACCTAGTACCAATATGTAATCAAGTTCTCTTTTGGTGATAGAAGTAAATAGTATAAAATAGAGAATCACTCTCCAACTGTCACAAACAGCAATAACAAATAGTCTTTTCAACATAACAGGCAAAATAGAAATGTATTGTACTTCAACCTTGCAGCAGTGGACAATGGAACAGGTGTCCCCATGTGAAGGATTGGCTCCCCCCCTCCAGTTCCACTGACAACTGCCATTTTGTCAATATGTAATTTTTGTCCCTTTTAACACTTTCCTAACAGTGACAAACAGCTTCCAAAAACCTGAAGCAAAATTACCATTTTGTTAAAGACACATTTAGCAGCTTGTGTAGACAAGGTTATCCCCCATCATTTTCATAACAGTAATCCATGTGCTAAAATTTAAATGTAACAGAATCTTCCTGTCTAAAAATGTGTTGTACAATTACATGTTACATCAGAAAAGAATCACATTTCTGCAGTTATTCCTCTTCTTCCACCAGCACCACCAGATCATCCTTGTCCTTGCCAGCAGCAGAAGACACACACAGTGGCTTACGTTTACGGTCTGATAAAGTTTGAACCTTGTGGTCATACATTGTAACGTCAACCTTTTCAATCATGTGCTGAGTAATCTTTCCTGGGCCACTCTTTACTGACAGCAGTCCTTCCAACATTGGAGTTGAAAGTTTATTCCTATGATCAGTTTTCATTAACTTTACAGAAGAGAACACACGTTCTATCTCAGCTGTCCCATGGGGAAGGGAAAGCATATTTTTTGCAAATTTAACCAGATGTGGGAAGTTAGGTACTTTATGATTGTCCGGATCGATAGTACAGCTTTGTCCTACCATGTGCCAAAAAGAATCATAAGTGTGAGTTTCAGGATCACTAAAATCTGTCACTTGGTATTCTATAAATTCAGTATGCAGAGGATCAAATTCAGATGGGGGAACAATTTGAGGAAAATGCTTGGCAAGTTCTAAAATGTCCCCAGAACTTGCACTACAACTGGCTGTAGTGTAGCGCTACCCCCAGTTGAAGAGAGCCGCTGGTTTGTGTTTGGGTCCCTGAGTACAGCTCCACCAACCCCCGGCAATTTGCTCTACCCGCTCTGGCACAGTTAGTCAAGGGGTATGAATCTATGCACAGTTAGTCAAGGGGTATGAATCTATGCACATAAATTCATCTTATACTCTAAGCATAATGGGTATGAACTCACAAGCAGACTGCTGAGATAAGAATAACTGGCTTTACTTTGTCAGTAAGGAAAAGAAATAGTAACATGCATTTAAACATATGACTCACAATACTTTAGCAGGTCCCTGCAATATGCACTTAAACATGTACACATATATGTATCAACTAGCAATGGGGAAACGGAGCGCCAAGTGTGGCGACCGTCTGCTATGCACCCCTGAGGTGCAATAAATCTATCTGCGCCTACCTAATGGACCAGGCCTGATCCCTAGTAATAGAGCTCAGTCCTTGTACTAGTACAGTGTTCTTCACCGGCAATGAATCTGTAGAGGTGGTGCACATGTAGCTTTAAATGGTATCTTTGTAATCCACAGAAAGTAACATTGCTGCTCTGAGGTAAATTGCGCCTAGGCAGTTCAGTAGGCATAAAACGTGTGTATCAATGCAGGATGAGCCTTCCGGCTCTCTCACCAATCCTGGGGTACCGTCCTCCGCTCCGGTCCCTCTAATGGCGGCTCTGGTCCCCTCAGTCACAGCCCCTGCGCTCCGGTCCTCAGCTCCGACCGACCGTCTGTAGGGAAGAGTCTCCGCTCCGCTGCTGCTGACTCTGAGGTATGAGAGTCTCACTCCATCTGCTGCAAGGCCCAGGCTTCAGGCCTTCAGCTCCGGTCCGCACAGGTGTCTCCACTGGCTGTATTCTCCGCGTCACAAGCTCCGTCAGCAGAGGCAGGCCAGTCCTGTCAGACCTCAGAAGAGGAAGCGTCCCAAGAGGAAGAGGCGGTCTCCGCTCTTCCTTTTTATAACCTCCCCCAGCAGCCTCTCGGGCGGAAACAAGCAGCCCGGGAGCCTGGGGGATTATGGGGGATGTAGTCTCTTCCCCTAAAAGGGGTACGACCCCGCTACACACTCCCCCCACTTTGAATCTTTGGTCCCCAAAGACAGTGTTCAAACTACAAGCGTCCTTGGTAACAACACGTTCACATAATTTAGACAGGGGAGCCTCCCACCAATTAACACAAGATGGGGAGCTGTCCTGTCTACAGGTCACTTCAGTGTGGGCGACCTGTTTAACTGTGCCAGAGAGTGAGCTGGGGTTGCCCTCCACCAAATGAACAGTGGATGGGTCAGGGCTTTCAGCACTTCTCCTTGCTGTGGTAACAGAGTCCTCTGAACTTTCTCCCATCTTGGGGTAAGTTAACTTCTTGGGAGGCTTCACAACTCTGCGAGCTCTCTGTTCTCTTGGGACTTCTTCAGGAACACATTCTGGCAACATCTCTGGTTCTGGAACATCTACTTCTTCTTCTGGGTAGAGACCAGGGATATCTTCCCAGCACTCAGGCACAACACTGAATGGCACAAACTCTGTGGCTTCTGGGTTCAATGTTCCATCTTCCACCCCTTCAGTAGGTGGAAGATCTATGGCAGAATTTCCTGGGGTTGAGGAAGGCCATAGCCATTCAAGTTCTCCTCTTTCTTCTTCTGGTTGGGGGTCCTGTCCACCCCTAACTTGGGATGTCTGAGACCTAGTATTAGGCCTGGGGGTATCCAGAATGGAAACAGATTCAGGTAAGTCTCTTGCTGGAGGCATTCTGACTGCTTCAGTGAGTGGGAGCAAATGATTCCTATGCCAGGTCTTCAAAGGCCCCACTCTTCCTTCTGGCTTCAACTTGTAGACAGGCAATCCTGGAAGTTTTCTACAGATGATATATGGCTCTGATCTCCATCTATCAGCAATCTTGTGTTTTCCAGGGATCCCTAGATTGCGTAACAGTACACGGTCCCCAGGCTGTAGGTCCTGTACTCTAACTTTCAAATCAAAGTTCCTCTTATTTCGGGCCCCTCTCTGGTCAGAGGCCGCTTGAGCTTTCTCATAAGCTATCTTCAGACTGTGCCTCAGTCTGTCCACATATCCTTTGTGGGAGGCAGCAGAGGCATGGTCTAAAGAAATGCCGAAGGCCAAATCCACTGGCAATCTTGCTTCTCTCCCAAACATAAGCCGGTAAGGGGAAAAACCTGTCACATCACTTGTGGTGCAGTTGTAAGCATGCACTAGAGCTGAAATGTGTTGACTCCAATGTTGCTTCTTCTCTGTTTCTAGAGTTCCCAACATGTTCAATAGGGTCCTGTTGAACCTTTCAGGCTGGGCATCACCTTGAGGGTGATACGGTGTGGTTCTAGTCTTCTCTACTCCCAGAGAATCTAGTAGCTTCCTGATCAGGCGACTCTCAAAGTCCCTTCCTTGGTCTGAATGGATTCTCTGTGGCAGTCCATAGTGAACAAAGTACTTCTCCAGAAGTACCTTGGCTACTGTAGAGGCCTTCTGGTCCTTGGTTGGGAAAGCCTGAGCATAACGAGTGAAATGGTCGGTTACCACCA
This sequence comes from Lithobates sylvaticus, assembly GCA_028564925.1. NCBI lineage: Eukaryota > Metazoa > Chordata > Amphibia > Anura > Ranidae > Lithobates > Lithobates sylvaticus. The sequence goes on along the minus strand of CM053030.1, from coordinate 171,549,041 downwards.
GAACATTTCCCAATCCACTCAAATCGGGTTCGAGGCAGAGAAAATCAATGCATACCAGATCCATTGGGCCTTGACTCTGTAGGTGGCCCATTGGGGCAGCTTGATGGGGTAAAGTCTTTCTCTGAATGCATCTTGCACAGGAATGGCAATACTCCTCCACTTCAGCCCTCATGCAGGGCCAATAAAACCGGTCTCTGACAAGTTGGAAGGTTCTCTCTGCTCCCAAGTGACCATGCTGGTCATGTAAGGCAATCAGCACAGTCTCTCGATGCTTCTCTGGGAGAAACAACTGCCACTTGTCTTCTGGGTCATCAGAGGGGCCCCTTCGGTAGACTACCCCCTGATGCACCTGTAACTTGTCCAACTCTCTCCTCAGTAGGCGAGCTTCTTTAGAAGGGTGAAGGCGAAGTCCCTCTGGACTCTTGTCTTCCAGGGCTTCCAGGACCAATCTCCCCATGGGGTCTTCCAATTGGTCACACCTTAACTCCTTCTTGGACAGCTTCGGTAGACACTCTTCTTCTAGTTGAGTTACCCCACAGTAACACTTCGGGACTCCCACTGTGGTAACTCCTACCTCTTCAGCTCTGGATCCTCCTCTGGCTTGGAGTTCAGCCCCCTGACAAAGGGCTCGCACTCCATCTGGTGCCACTTGGGTCCAGTCTTCCCAGTCATCGACCATGACATGGGATCTTCGGGACAGGGCATCTGCATCCCTATTTCCAGCCCCTGGTCTGTACTTGAGGCTGAAATTGAATCCAGACAACGCCGCCAACCATCTGTGTCCAGTTGCATCCAGCTTGGCGGTGGTGAATAGATAGGTCAAGGGGTTGTTATCTGTCTTTACAGTAAACTCGGCCCCATACAAATAGTCTCTCAGTTTGTCAACAACTGCCCATTTGAGGGCTAAGAACTCCAACTTGTGGGTGGGATAGTTCTTCTCGGAGGGGGTCAGGCTCCGGCTCACATAGGCCACTGGTCGTAGCTGGTCTTCATACTCCTGGTAGAGTACTCCACCTAGGCCCTCATGGCTGGCATCAACATGTAGCTCATATGGTCTAGTGGGATCAGCGTAGGCCAAAACTGGGGCTGTGGTGAGACTTCTCTTCAAGGTTCTGAAAGCCTCTTCACACCTTGAGTTCCACTGGTCTTTAACCGACTCACCGGGCCTCCTAGGCCCCAATCCATCTTCCTCTCCTTCTGTCTTGAGCAGCTCGTTGAGGGGTTTGGCAATGCGGGCAAACCCATCCACAAACCTGCGGTAGTAGGAGCAGAACCCCAAGAAAGACCGAAGTTCTGTAACTGTTGTGGGCCTTGGCCACGAAGTAACTGCCTCCAACTTCTCAGGGTCTGTAGCCACTCCTTTTTCAGACACTATGTGTCCCAGATAGTTCACAGAAGACTGATAGAACCGACACTTCTCTGGAGAAAGTTTAAGTCCCTCTTCACTGAGCCTCTTCAGTACTTTCTCCAATCTGGCTTCATGTTCTTCCAAAGTCTTTCCAAAGACAATGACATCGTCCAGGTACACAAGGACTTCTATGAGGTTCATGTCTCCAACTGTCCTTTCCATTAGGCGTTGAAACGTAGCAGGAGCTCCAGATAGACCCTGAGGCATCCTGTTGAACTCAAAGAATCCCACTGGGGTTATGAAGGCAGTCTTTTCTCTATCTTCTGGATGCATGGGGATTTGGTAATACCCACTCTTGAGGTCCATCACACTGAACCACTTAGCTCCAGATAAACTCTGTAAGGCATCTTCTATCCTTGGCGTGGTGTACTGGTCAGGAATGGTCCTCCTGTTGAGAGTTCTGTAGTCAATGCAGAGCCTCAATGACCCATTCTTCTTCCTGACTACCACAATTGGGGAGGCATAGGGGCTTCTGGACTCCCTAATCACTCCCGTCTTCTTCAATTCCGCAAGCTGCTCCCTCAGATCCTCCAGATCTGCTAGCGGGACTCGCCTCACTCTCTCTCTGAATGGCTTGTCCTCTTGCATGCGGATTCGATGGGTGGCACTCCTCGCACACCCCACATCAAACTCATCTTTAGAGAAAATCTTCTCCCATCTGGTCAGCTGGGCCTTGGCTCTCTCTTTCCAAGCTCCAGGTAGGTTTGGGTTTTCCATGGAGAGTTTCTTCCAAACATCTTCTCCTTCACCCGTCCCCTTCACTTCTGACCAGCCAACTGGGACAGCAGGACTCACCTGTCCCAGAAGCATCCTGGCAGGGATCTCCACAGGCTGTTCCGTGGGGTTCCTCACACTGACAGGGACTCTTCCTCTAGCCTTCTTCAGGTCCTTCAATGAGATTACTTCTGGTATCACTTCCAGACCTGAGTGACCCTCCATTGGGTCGGGTTCCAACATTACAAAGGGGCCAGGCTGCTCCCAAGTAAGTTTCACCGTGGCTCTCATGCAGGTCACCTCTCCAGGCTGTAACACTGCTCCTTCTTTTCCAAGCCTCCATACCCTTCCTATCCCCTCACTTGGGGTCTTCTGCTCTAGGACCAACCGCTGGTAGGCTGCCTTCAGCATGGGATGGATCTTGGGAGCTGAAAGATTCTCTTTCTTCACCAGGGGGGTCAGAAGCCTTCTGACTAGGTCCGTGTTCGTCCCTATAATCAGGGACGTCTTGCTGGTTCCTGGTGGGCGGGGACACACCACTGCTAAGGTGTCGAACACTTCAGACTTCCCAGCTACGGATGGGTCAAACGTCAACCGTATGGGTAGGTATCCATCATAGGGGAAACTCTGAGTTCCCAATCCCCTTATCTCCAACTCTTCTATCTTCTGTATAGGCAGATGACTCAGGTATCTGTCATAGAAGTCCCTGTACAATAGGGTCACTTGTGCTCCAGTGTCTAGGAGAGCCTTCGTGTACACTCCCTCCACCTGGATAGGTACAGTAGGGGATGGACCAACTAGCTCTTCTGGGTAAGGCTGAGTTGGTGCTGTCCTCTTCTTTGGACTCTTTGCTTTCTCACTTGATTTGCGCTTGCTCCTTTCTTGAGCCTGGTATGCATTAATTTTCTCCCTCTTAGTGGGAGTGTGAACCCGTTGAGGGACATTGTTATCTCTCACTTTGAAGAGTTCACGTTTAGGAGTGCTGTGTCTCTTCGGAGGGGTCTTGCCCCCTTTCTCTGGAGTGCACCTTGGTTGAGGATCCCTGGGCCCCTTTTGAGGGGTTTGGTCTCCTCGCTTCCTTTTCCTGTTGTGCTTCTTGGAGTTCACTGAAGGTGATGGGCACCCGGTTGACTCCTTCACCGGGGCCCTTTGGCGTTTCCCGCCGGCTGGCGGCTTTCTGCCTTCTTCTTCTTGGGACTGGAACATACAGCTGCAATATGACCAATTCCTCCACAATTAAAGCAAATCATCTCGCCGTAGTCAGGTGGGGATGCTGGTGCTGGGACAGCTGGAAACAATTCCCTCCTGCTTGTTTCTTTCTTGGGACTGGGCGTCTCTTTCGCCACTAGAGACGTCAGTATCTCCATCATCTGGGACATCTGCAACTTCAGGGCATCTACCTCTGTGTCTCTTTCAGGGGTTAAGGCCGACCTGACCGTGGCCACTGGAAGTTTTGTAGACCCCATCACTTGCTTTTCCCTTTTCTCTTCCAACATGGCCTCTTCTTCTCTGACCATTCGGATGAGATCAGGGTAGTCCAGGCTCTTCCCATCCTGCCGGGTGCGTAGAATTAGTGCGACAGGGTCCAGGGGTTGGGCTCCCCTCAGCACCTGCTGGGCACGGGCTTCATCTACCTTCCCTGGATCTATCCCCTTCTTCAGGATAATCCTATGCAGGATCTTGTCTATGCGTCCCATGTACTCTGACAGCTTCTCCCCTGTCTTCTGGTAACAGTGTTCCAGTTGATAGGTAAGTTCTGTGACTTTTTCTGTCCCACCAAACACACTTTCCAGGATGTCTATGTAGTCCTGGGCAGTGCAATCCTTTTTGCTTGTCTTCAGATTGCGTATGGCCTCTAGGGCAGGTCCTTTTAGGCTCTCAACAATCCTTTGCTTCTTTCTGCCTTCTGAGACCTCCCATTCTTCTAAGGCCTGCGTGGCACCATCTAACCACTCTTCAAATCCCTCTTCTCCCGAGGGTACAGGTGTCCTCCCTGAGAACATCCGGAGTTTCCTGTATCCCGACATTGGGTAGTCCCCGGGGTCTCTTCTGCACTGAGTCACAATTTCCCCTAGGACAGCACACAGTTCTGCACTAAGAGTAGTCTGTGCGGGACTTTCCGCGCCCTTCTGCTCTTCCTTCTTTGGGGATAGAATGGCTTTCATAGGAGAACCTTCTCCCTTGCGCGGCAGCGCATGCAGCAATTGGTAGGCCTGACCATTCGGTGCCTGTATGCTTTGGCTCCTGAACTGCTCTGGAGTCTCTTCCTTCCATTCTATTAAGGCGTATGTGTACCCAGCATCATTTCTCATGTCCATTATCCATGACTTCTGGCATGGGGATAATGACATTATGAGCTGCTTGACTGCCTCTCTCTGCCATATCCCTGGCAGTTCAATGACTGCTGCTGCGGCTGGGTCAGCGGCCCATGTTGCGGACCACCGTCCCACTTCTATTGGGTCCATGCCGGTACCTTCTGGCGGCTTTTCCCGCTGACTCAGGATCCCGGATTACGAGCCCCCACGTGTAGCGCTACCCCCAGTTAAGAGAGCCGCTGGTTTGTTTTGGGTCCCTGAGTACAGCTCCACCAACCCCCGGCAATTTGCTCTACCCGCTCTGGCACAGTTAGTCAAGGGGTATGAATCTATGCACATAAATTCATCTTATACTCTAAGCATAATGGGTATGAACTCACAAGCAGACTGCTGAGATAAGAATAACTGGCTTTACTTTGTCAGTAAGGAAAAGAAATAGTAACATGCATTTAAACATATGACTCACAATACTTTAGCAGGTCCCTGCAATATGCACTTAAACATGTACACACATATGTATCAACTAGCAATGGGGAAACGGAGCGCCAAGTGTGGCGACCGTCTGCTATGCACCCCTGAGGTGCAATAAATCTATCTGCGCCTACCTAATGGACCAGGCCTGATCCCTAGTAATAGAGCTCAGTCCTTGTACTAGTACAGTGTTCTTCACCGGCAATGAATCTGTAGAGGTGGTGCACATGTAGCTTTAAATGGTATCTTTGTAATCCACAGAAAGTAACATTGCTGCTCTGAGGTAAATTGCGCCTAGGCAGTTCAGTAGGCATAAAACGTGTGTATCAATGCAGGATGAGCCTTCCGGCTCTCTCACCAATCCTGGGGTACCGTCCTCCGCTCCGGTCCCTCTAATGGCGGCTCTGGTCTCCTCAGTCACAGCCCCTGCGCTCCGGTCCTCAGCTCCGACCGACCGTCTGTAGGGAAGAGTCTCCGCTCCGCTGCTGCTGACTCTGAGGTATGAGAGTCTCACTCCATCTGCTGCAAGGCCCAGGCTTCAGGCCTTCAGCTCCGGTCCGCACAGGTGTCTCCACTGGCTGTAGTCTCCGCGTCACAAGCTCCGTCAGCAGAGGCAGGCCAGTCCTGTCAGGCCTCAGAAGAGGAAGTGTCCCAAGAGGAAGAGGCGGTCTCCGCTCTTCCTTTTTATAACCTCCCCCAGCAGCCTCTCGGGCGGAAACAAGCAGCCCGGGAGCCTGGGGGATTATGGGGGATGTAGTCTCTTCCCCTAAAAGGGGTACGACCCCGCTACATCAGTAAGGAAAAGTGACAATATGTAAGTCTTTTGCACAACTCCTCTTTGAGACACTTGCCAATGACATTCTTAACCAACATGGAACCTTTAGTTCGCTTACAATTTATGGATTTTGCGATTTTGGAGTCTGGAAACCAGTCAGAGACATTAATGCTAAGATCATCTAACAGGCTTAATGGTAAATTTTTGTTGTGCAATAAAATTTACCATTTCTAGCTCACTTTCAAAAGTCCTTTTCTTATGAGCCAAGAATACTGGATCTGGTAGTGTTTGCTTAGCAAAACTAACAATGCCAGCACTGGCTTGCCTAGCTGCAGCAATAGCTTTGTGTTTAGAACTTGTGCAATGACTGCGTACATCACGAACACCACCATATGCAACGCTGAAGACTTTTTTGCACCACGCACACTTTGCATTGTGTTTTGATTCAGCATCTGCTCTTAACCAGAATTTAAACTCAACATCTGTCAGCCAAGCAGCAACAAGAGAACAAAGCCTAGCTTTGTGAGGTTTTTTTGCACGAGGTTGTGGTGGTGCCTCTTCCATCATGTCTAAAGCAGAACTGCACTGCAGAATACAGACAGCGCAACCGCAACACCACAACCTACGGCAAACTAAAGCCCAGAAATGTGTTGTATTACAAGGTGCAAACTTGCTTTGAACAAATCTTAAAAGAATGTGCCATGAACTAATAGAAAACTGCCTTGTGTGCTGCAGATGCCTGCCTCAGAAAAACCCATGACCAGTGTAGCCTAGATAATACCCCCAGGCTGATATAACCATATACTCCCCCTTACTTAACAACCTTAAAATAAGAGGCCACACCATCTTGTGGAGTAAATGGCCGCAACGGCCTTTTATTAAATGTAAACTCCAATTAACTCAGATATAAATACCAATAACGATAAACACATATAAACACATAAACCATCAGTTACACCCTGTTTGTTGGTCAGTGACGGAGCTAAGTACTACAAACGTATATATATATAATTCTCGGTGTATATGTATATATATATGAAACCACCAGGGGGCACTGCGGGATTTTACCGTAACCAACTGGCCTCCACCTGTACCGCCCGGAGACAAACACCTTTCCCGCAGTGCACAACGAGTAATCATCAAATAAATTTGATGTACTACACCGGAGGGGCCATCTAATGATGAGCCCCCCACAGGAGGGCCATCTAATGATGAGCCCCCCACACACCGGAAGGGCCATCTAATGATGAGCCCCCCACACACCGGAGGGGCCATCTAATGATGAGCCCCCCACACCGGAGGGGCCATCTAATGATGAGCCCCCCACACACTTACCACCTCCATAACTGCAACCGTCACTGACCAAACAAACAAACACCGCCATAGCCAGAAAGGTTGACACCTCATCCTTGAAGGCACCTCCACACCCGCAGGGCCGACTGAACCCCCTCCTGCAAACCCAAAGACCAAAGGACAATGCCCACGTCTGTTAAGTGGACCTTTTCTCCCGTACAAAGCCCACGTTCGTCTTCCAGTTCCCAGTGACGACCACCACCCCCCTTGCCAAGACTGACCATACCAGCAACGTGTCTGGGAATGTCACCCACAGGTCGGTCATATCAGCTTTTATGTCTGCCATCAGGACCCTGACTGTCCGCACTACCAGGTCACCACCACCACCTTAGTTGCCCATTACCTCAAGTGGCCTATCCACCCTGCAACTCGCTCACCCTCTGGGACCACCCTGCCCCACCTCATTCCTGGTCTACCCAAAACACTGTATGGTCATTCCTTCCCAGAAATACCCAACTGCCTCCCACCTGATCCCGCGTCCCCCTTCCGTGCCTCCCAACGCACACCTGAGTGTCAGAACTTCCAGATGAGGCGTGGTAGCCATCCCTCTGAATAGACAAACATAGTGTGATTGACATGCACCAACCCTAACTCCCTTTAGCAGGTACCAGGTACTAAAACAGGCAGATATCCGTAACAACAAATGCACTCCTCCTCCTACATACACATATATATATATATATATATATCCAAATGTATTATATCCCCCTTTTTTTTTTTTTTTTTTTTTTTTTTTTTTTTTATATAGACCAACTGAAGCCCCCCTCTAGGCCCGGAATCGCTTAGATTCCCCTTTGTCCATCCGTCGCACATCCACCTCATCCGACCCGAACCTGGCGGCCTCCGTAAGCCGCCCCCATCCGGAAGGAGTGTGAGGCGTAGGCGGAACTCCCCATCCCCAACTTCCCCAAACATCTCTGACGAACCGTGTCCCTTTTAGCCATCATCACAAAACACCACAACCTGCCATCGTATACTACAACATCTTCTACCCATCAGCATCCTGCCCCCGCTTTTTCCAGACTACACGACTACCCAAAGCGAAGTGCCCCAAACTGCCAGTGGGAAAAACCATTGCCAACGACCATCTCTCAAACCGGTTGGTACAACCGAACCCACCTGTCCCACTAAAACTACTCAATTCTCCACGTAATTGTCCGCCTCCTGTCCATCGTCCTATGATCCTTACGGTATCCTTTAATGGCCTGTTTTACCCCATCACACCTTTTTCCAAAACCCCCCCTTTTTTTTTTTTTTTTTTTTTTTTTTATTGAAACCACAAAGGCCAACCCTGCTAACTTTATTGTTATGGACAATGCAGACTGCTTGCCTTCCCTGTTCCTGAATACCAATTACCACCAAGAGCCGAGCTGACGACTCTCTCAACCAACCTCTGCCCCCATAAACAACACCATTGTATTCTCTACCCCCGGAACCTGCACCGTATATAGAAACCCGTTCAATTACAATCAGCTCCACCCCGCCGTCGCAAAAACCGAATGCCATGTTGTGAAAACGCTGACACGCTAATTGCTGACCTGCACCACCCTGTGTTATCACAGTTACATCTTAATTTCAAAGTTGCGGCAGTGCTGCCCACAATTACCACGCAAGTACCACCGGAAAAAACAGTCCCAGTAGCACCCAATACCGAAAAACCCTGCACCACCCACGGCTCACATTACCTCGTCCCTGGAAGTACGCCCCGTATCCAATAGATCCTGCGGCGTCTGTAACCAACTCCACATTGAAGTTGCTCACCTGGTCTGACCTCCAAACCACCTATCGTGAAACTCAGCCTGAAATTGATACCATACCTGGGGTAATCCCTGTGTTCCTCTTCCAACCAGATGAAATGCGCGGGAGCCTTCCCCCCGCCGTGGCAGGCGACATCCACCAACAAAATTCTCCCCCATAGTAATGATCCCGCCCGCGAATTTCAATTTCCCTAACCGTGATTGTAACGGCTGACACGTGGCCCACAGTATCGCACCCCCTTGGAACCAAGCTGTCCCGCGCAGAGAAAATCATCCCACGAATGGATGACGGATTCGTGCCTGTCATATCCCTAACCACCCCTTCTAAAATAAACTAGCTGCTTCAACCAGACAACAGGGATAGCACAACCCCTGGGCAACCACCGCCCAACCTAAGATTGCTCTTGACACCAACCCCCCCGCCCTAACCCTGTATGGACGAACCGACGGTCGCCAAAATAGGCTCCACATCTGATTTACCCATTAGTGCCCCTTGACCGTATCGCTCAACAGCGGCTTCAAAGGACGTGTAATATCCCGTCCCCGCCTCAGGCTCAATGCAAACGTTGACCTACCCCTTTTGGGGAAAGTTAAATGGCGTAGCAATCTGAACTTATCCGAATCTTTTTGTGAAACCCCCACCCCTAGCGGGGACACCCCTAAAGCAAACAATGGTACGACCCTTACAAGGCCCTACCCTGGGACCCAGCGCACCTTGATGGCCAATTTTCCAGACCCCACCTCCGGGTGCTGTCACGCCAACTGCAAGTTGTTGGCCAAAAGGGGAAACAACTATTAGCGGGTAATTGAATTCCCACAAACCCCCTCGGAAAACTGCATTAAACAGTACCGCCACCAGTACTGGACCAACACTGTCCGGGGTACATCCGGCCCCCTGACTCGTCCCTCTGGTTACCGGGCTCCCTGGTACGTTTTCCTCTTCTGACTCACCCAGCGATTGTATGCGTTCCTCCACCTTGGGCCTTCGTGCTAACTTACCGGTCCCTCCAAACTTGTAGGATCCCACGTTGCACTGCCAGCACACTCCCCATTGCCTGCCGGCCGGTGATCCAGAGGAATGGCCACCTACAACCCCCCCTTGAAAATGGCTGCGCTGGCGTCTTTGCAAACACCCTCCGCCTACATCAAAGACTAATGTCCTCGTGCTCCCACCGCGGGACGAACTGCCCTGCGTCAGCCCCTGTACCCGATTAGTTTTCCCCCGGCGTCCATGTAAAAGACCCATACCGAACCTTGCTCGGGGTTCTTTTTTCCACTTACCTCTGCCACCATGGCGAACACTGGTACCCCATTCGCAACAGTCCCTGGAATCAAACGGAACCTCCTCCTCTCCTCGTCGTCTTAATTAGTCACATCTGGCTTTTCCTCTGTCCATGAATGAACTTCTCTGAGGGCCATAAGGAGAAATTCTCCCCCCATTCCCCTTTCCGCTTTTCTCCTTCCCTACTGTTTCATGTGGGCACCCCGTGGTCCCCCAACTCAGACACACCTCGCCATCCGCTGCACCCACCAACCGCCCGACAACGGCTCTAACAGACGGATCCGCGGACCCCGTTTTCCCGTGGTACTCACCTTCTCCCCCACTCCTTCCTGGAGGGCGATTGTCCACACCCGAGACGGACCACTAAATGCCCGCAGGCCCCTTAACAACTCCACTCATAAACCCCCCGGACCTCCTGTGTTCCCGCTCCCGCCTACCACATTCCCAGCCCATGAATTGGACTGTCAATGTCCTGGTGGGGTTCTGAACCAGTGACCCACAATATTTCTAGACCAAAGTGCTAACCACTACACCACCCTGATTACTGGTCGGCCAGTAGCCGCCTTTGGCGTCGCTGGAGGCGCAGCCCTGCCCTCCCCACCACACACAACCCCCCAGTAAGCTTCGTAAAAGGTAACAGTAAACGCATTAATATGACTAGACTTACCGGCCTGTCTGGGAGTCCCCCCCACCACAGCCGATGTACTGATCTCCATCGATGCGAGCTGGCGACTGGGCTCCTCCTCATCCTCCGACAGTGCACCTTCTGACCTGCTCACTTCCTCCTGCTGAAATAAAACGGCAGACCCCCCTGTGGAGGGACCCCTGGATGTCATGCGCCCCACTACGTCCCAGGCAGATGGGCCGGTCCCAGCACCGCTCCTGCCCCGTGACCCGTCTGTTACCGCCAGGTGGTGTCTGCTCACCCGCTGCGGTGCTTGCCACGCTGCCGGTCAGTCTCGCTGCAGCCGTCGACCCGTTCCCCTGTCCGTCCTCCCCCTCGGCTCGTGCAGAGCTGCTGGGGGGGGGGGGTGTAGCTGAAAAATTCCTTGGTGTAGAAAACCCCCCCCTTCGGCTGTACCTGTATTTCTGTCGACTTTCCACCCCTCGTACCTTGCTGTTGTGGGGGGGGGGGGGGGGGGGGTTGCACCAGCCTGCTGCTCCATCCATCCCTGCTGAGTGCATCTATCCATGTCCATCCCTCTGCCTGATTTCACCCCCGCTTGCTTCCATGTCCTGGGAGACTCCCCTACTAGAGCCTGGGGATGCGGCGCCGTGTAGGCCCGTGGCCCCCCCTCTCGCATGGAGCCCACGGCGTGCGTTCCGCCTGGGCCCCCCGGAAGGCTCTGTCCGGGCTCTTTAGCTGAGGGGGCGATTGTTCCCCCCGTGGGCTCCCGGTTACCCTGCCGGGGGGGGGGGGGGATCGACTGACCTTGTAGCATCCTGCGCGCCGGCCTAGCGATCCGGCCGCGTGTGTCCCTCCTGCCGACATCCGGTCCCCACACGGTCCTCCTGCTGTCCCCCTGCAAGTTGTAGGCCCGCACGGCCGCGGCCCGGTCCGGTAATCCGTCCGCCCCTCTTGCGGTGGACGCCGCCATCATCAGCCTCTCCACGAGGTCCCGGCCGCCATCCTGCTTTCCCCCTGCATCAGCCGTAGGCCCGCACGGCCGCGGCCCGGTCCGGTAAACTGTCTGCCCCTCTTGCTGTGGACGCCGCCATCATCAGCCTCCCACGAGGTCCCGGGTCCCGGCCGCCATCTTGGAAATAAGGAAACGAGGAGCAGTGTATAAAACTGCCTCCTCGTGTGCTGCCACCTTCCCGACTGAGGCCTTTAGTCCCGCCCCCTCCTTTTATACGGCCGCTCCCCCTGCTGCTTACAGAGCCAGCCCTGCCTGGCCACACCCCTTTATCCTCCCTGTGTGTCACTAGACACACTGTCATGTACGGCCCTACACTACCATTACCCTGCAGTCCATTCTCGTTCCGGCCCTCTCTATAGCTATGAAAACGTTCTGCAGGTGGATGTCTACAAAAAAACAAAAACAAAAGAAATAAGGTAGTCTATGTTGCCCATTTTCCTTGAAATGTGTGGTGCTAGTATAATACAAAAATACTTACAGTTTAGTAGATCGTTTTCTCTAATCTGGTGGTGGCGGTGGTGTTGGCTGTAGAGCCATACAGCTAGCTATCTTCTCACTCAATACGTTGATTTCTATGGGAGGAAAAAACATCAAAATCAAAATTGATCTGAGAGAACAAAAAAAAGCCAAGTCCAGGAAAATCTACCTATATAAAACAACAAACAGAAGGGAGGAAACCTAAAATGAGAAAACAGCTAAGTGATTAAAAACCTCCACCAGAAATGAAATTGTGTACTTACCGTAATCAGTAGCTGTGGTATTTGCAGGCAGCCCTTTCCCCAGGGCAGTAAAACTTTGTCCAAGAAGACTGGAAGGAGCAGGCTGGTCCAAGAAGACTGGAAGGAGCAGGCTGGTCCAAGAAGACTGTCAATGGAAGGAGCAGGCTGGTCCAAGAAGACTGTCACTGAAAGGAGCAGGCTGGTCCAAGAAGACTGTCACTGGAAGGAGCAGGCTGGTCCAAGAAGACTGTCACTGGAAGGAGCAGGCTGGTCCAAGAAGACTGTCACTGGAAGGAGCAGGCTGGTCCAAGAAGACTGTCACTGGAAGGAGCAGGCTGGTCCAAGAAGACTGGTAAAATCTACATACATAAAACAGGGAGGAAACCTAAAATGAGAACAGCTAAGTGATTAAACCCCCCCCCCCCCCCCCCCTCACAAATAAAGTTGCATACTTACCGTAATCTGTAGCTGTGGTATTTGCAGGCAGCCCTTTCCCCAGGGCAGTAAAACTTTGTCCAAGAAGACTGGAAGGAGCAGGCTGGTCCAAGAAGACTGGTAAAACATACCTACATAAAACAGGGAGGAAACCTAAAATGAGAACAGCTAAGTGATTAAACCCCCCCCCCCCCCCTCACAAATAAAGTTGCATACTTACCGTAATCTGTAGCTGTGGTATTTGCAGGCAGCCCTTTCCCCAGGGCAGTAAAACTTTGTCCAAGAAGACTGGAAGGAGCAGGCTGGTCCAAGAAGACTGGTAAAATCTACCTACATAAAACAGGGAGGAAACCTAAAATGAGAACAGCTAAGTGATTAAACCCCCCCCCCCCCTCACAAATGAAGTTGCATACTTATCGTAATCTGTAGCTGTGGTATTTGCAGGCAGCCCTTTCCCCAGGGCAGTAAAACTTTGTCCAAGAAGACTGGAAGGAGCAGGGCAGGCTGGTCCAAGGCGGCTGGAAGGAGCAGGCTGGTCCAAGGCGGCTGGAAGTAGCAGGCTGGTCCAAGGCAGCTGGATTGAGCAGGCTGGTCCAAGGCGGCTGTCGGCTGGATGGAGCTGGCTGGTCCAAGGCGGCTGGATGGAAGGAGCAGGCTGGTCACAGTGGGGTCACTCACTGGGGTGGAGACTGGAGAGGAGGAAAATCTACATGAAACAGAAAGGCTGTCCCCAAAGCAAACCACAGAGAGACTGCTTCCCCCCAACACCCCCCCCCCCCCACTGCCACAGAGTCCCCCAGTGTACTGTCAGACAGCACCACCCACCAAGTGCACCCACACCCACCAGTCAGACCAGTGCCTCCAAGGTCCCCCTTACTACACTACTCTACTGTACTACAGTGCAGTCTGCTCTGCTGCAGGGTGCAGGCAATGGCATGCATCTACTACCACCACCAGACCAGTCAACAGTGTGGAGGGCACAAGCACAGCAGCAGCACAGTCAGGGTCAGTCAGAGACTCAGGGCAAGTTGAAACACAGAGGGGGCTTTTGTCTGGGGCTGGGACAAGTACACACAAGTTAAATTCCCCAGGCCAGTTCGCTCCCCCTCCAGGCCCCCACAGGCCCACAGTGACTGCCCCACAGGCTCACACACATTCCCCAGCCCCCCACAGGCCCACACACTGCCCCACAGGCCCACACACACATTCCCCATGCCAGTTTGCTCCCCCCCAGGCCCCCACAGGCCCACAGTGACTGCCCCACAGGCTCACACACATTCCCCAGGGGCCCACAGGCCCACACACTGCCCCACAGGCCCACACACATTCCCCAGGCCAGTTCACTCCCCCCCAGGCCCCCACAGGCCCAGTCACTGTCTGACAGACCTAGGGTAAATTAAATTAGTAACAGTAATGCCGCATACACACATGCAGACTTTTGCCGGCGGACTTAGTCCAGCGGACAATCCCGCGGGACTTTCCAGCTGGGTCCGCTGGACTTTCCGAGCGTGTGGACTTGCCCACACACGCACGGACTTCTCCGGCCGATAATCCGCCGGCCAAAAGTCCGCGAGACTTTTGAAAATGAGCGGACTTGCCCACACACGGAGCAGTCCGTTCATTTCGAACGTAACTTCAGGTACGTAGCTAGCGTAGGCAGTAAATGCCGCCGCGCTAGCTCCGTGACCTGGCATGGATTTAAAGGGACTCCCCACGCCAAAAAAACGGCGTGGGGGTTCCCCCCAAATCCATGTCAGACCCTCATCCGAGCACGCAGCCTGGCAGGCCAGGAAAGGGGTGGGGACGAACGAGCGCCCCCCCCCCCTCCTGAGCCGTACCAGGCCGCGTGCCCTCAACATGGGGGGTGCCCTGGGGAAAGGGGGGCCGTGCGGCCCCCCCACCCCAAAGCACCTTGTCCCCATGTTGATGAGGACAAGGGCCTCTTCCCGACAACCCTGGCCGTTGGTTGTCGGGGTCTGCGGGCGGGGGCTTATCGGAATCTGAGAGCCCCCTTTTATAAGGGGGCCCTCAGATCCCGGCCCCCCACCCTATGTGAATGAGTATGGGGTACGATGTACCCCTACCCATTCACCTAAGGTGTAAAATGTAAAGTAAAAAAAACACACACACTTTTGAAAAAATAGTTTATTGCACTGCTCCGGGGGTCTTCTTCCGTCTTGGGGGTCTTCTCGCCGGACTCCCCCACCATTTACCAAGCTCTTTTACCGAGCGGGGGAAGTCCGGCTACCTTCTTCGTCGTCGCCGCCGTCGTCTGGGGGTCTCGATCCGCCTTTGGGGGTCTTCCGGGGGTCTCTTCTGTTCTTGCGGCGGTCGTCGTCTTCCGCGCCGCCGGCGCCGCCTTCTTCTTCTTCTTCTTGTCCTTCTTCTTGTTCTTCTTCTTCCGATGTTGACCCGACGCTCTCTCTGCCCGGAATGCCTGTGCCGCGCTGCGCTGGGACTTATATAGGGGCATGGGGACAGGGTCACATGCTCATGTCACATGGTGACCCCGCCCCCTTGTGTTGTCACAGTCCCGGAGGATGCTGGGACTGTGACATCGCAAGGGGGCGGGGTCACCATGTGACATGAACATGTGACCCTGTCCCCATGCCCCTATATAAGTCCCAGCGCAGCGCGGCACAGGCATTCCGGGCAGAGAGAGCGTCGGGTCAACATCGGAAGAAGAAGAAGAACAAGAAGAAGGACAAGAAGAAGAAGGCGGCGCCGGCGGCGCAGAAGACGACGACCGCCGCAAGAACAGAAGAGACCCCGGAAGACCCCCGAAGGCGGATCGAGACCCCCAGACGACGGCGGCGACGACGAAGAAGGTAGCCGGACTTCCCCCGCTCGGTAAAAGAGCTTGGTAAATGGCGGGGGAGTCCGGCGAGAAGACCCCCAAGACGGAAGAAGACCCCCGGAGCAGTGCAATAAAATATTTTTTCAAAAGTGTGTGTGTTTTTGTACTTTACATTTTACACCTTAGGTGAATGGGTAGGGGTACATCGTACCCCATACTCATTCATAGGGTGGGGGGGCCGGTATCTGGGGGCCCCCTTATTAAAGGGGGCTCCCAGATTCCGATAAGCCCCCGCCCGCAGACCCCGACAACCAACGGCCAGGGTTGTCGGGAAGAGGCCCTTGTCCTCATCAACATGGGGACAAGGTGCTTTGGGGTGGGGGGGCCGCAAGGCCCCCCTTTCCCCAGGGCACCCCCCATGTTGAGGGCACGCGGCCTGGTACGGCTCAGGAGGGGGGGGGGGCGCTCGTTCGTCCCCACCCCTTTCCTGGCCTGCCAGGCTGCGTGCTCGGATGAGGGTCTGACATGGATTTGGGGGGAACCCCCACGCCGTTTTTTTTCGGCGTGGGGAGTCCCTTTAAATCCATGCCAGGTCACGGAGCTAGCGCGGCAGCATTTACTGCCTACGCTAGCTACGTAACCTGAAGTCACGTGATAAATGAACGGACTTGCCGATGACCGGCAAGTCCGTTCATTTTAAAAGTCCCGCGGACTTGCCTACTAACGGCGGGATTGTCCGCCGGACTGCCAAGTCCAGCGGATAATTTCAAAACCAAACTTAAAACTTTGGCGCCAAAAAGTCCGCCGGACTTTGGCGCCAAAAAGTCCGCCGGCGCCCACACACGAGGGGATTATCCGCTGGACTTCAGTCCAGAGGATAATCCCGCGGGATTGTCCCTTCGTGTGTACGCCGCATTACACTCACCACTGAGTGAGAGACACCGGGCACAGCGACAGCGGGCAGCAGAGCACTGCAGGCTGGCGGGCCTAGTCGCCCAGGGCTGGCCAGTGTGGGCAGTTGGTGAGGTCGGTGCTGCTGGTCCGTCTTGCTCGGGGGTGGGCAAGTGGTGGTGGTGCCAGCCAGGCCTGGGTCTGGTGTTGTGTGTGGTTCGGTCAGTTCTTCGGTTCCCCCCCGGCCGTGAAACGTGACACTCTCCGATGGCCCGCCGCCGCTCAGGTCTCTCAGGTCTCTCAGGTCTCTCTCTCCTGACTCCCACGAGGCTCCTCAGTCAGCCCGCTCACGTCCAGGCTGTTTATAGGCTTGGCGGCGGTGTGGCGCGAAAATGCAGAACCGAGATCAGGGCAGGCAGCGGGCAGAGAAGTCAGGATCAGAGCCAAGGTCGGATACGGATCAGGTAAGTCGGAAGACAGCTAACAGGAACACACAGGAAGCGCTGTTGATCGAGCAGCAAGGCATCAAGGCATGGATCCTCTTTAAATAGCGCATCTGGCGCCCAACAGCGTCACGGTGGACGCACGCGGGCGTGTTCCCGTGCGCGCCCGTGCACGCTGCCAACTGCGCTGTCGCGCATGTGTGTGGGCCGAATGGCTTTTCTATGCAGGGGAATTCCACTGGTTCTGGGATTTCTGGGGCGTCCGTTGGAGGACCTTTCCTGACAAGTATGTAATAATGGCAATATGTAGTGATGACAGTATGTGGTGATAACAGTGTGTAGTGGGGGCAGTATGTACCGGGGGCAGTATGTACCGGGGGCAGTATGTAGCGATGGCAGTATGTAGTGGGGGCAGTATGTGGTGGAGGTAGGAGTGCTGGGGGCAGTATGTGCTTGGGGCAGTATGTACTGGGGCAGTATGTGCTGGGGGCAGTATTCAGTGGGGGCAGTATGTATTGGGGCAGTATTTAGTGGGGGCAGTATGTATTGGGGGCAGTATGTACTGGGTACAGTACGTAGTGGGGCAGTATGCGGTGGGGGCAGTATGGGGTGGGGCAGTATGGGGTGGGGCAGTACGCGGTGGGGGCAGTATGCGGTGGGGGCAGTACGTGGTGGGGGCAGTATGTGCTGGAGGCAGTATGTGCTGGGTGCAGTATGCAGTGGGGGCAGTATGCGCTGGGGGCAGTATGCAGTGGGGCAGTATGTACTGGGGACAGTATGAAGTTGCACCCCTGGGAGCAGTTACCTGCTGTTTGTGTGCAGGTTTACAGAGCTGAAGCATTATAGACAGAAGGAACTCCTGCAGGGGAAAACTTCAGTCAGTCACCTCATGGCTACAAGTGAAGATTCCCGGGGCTGCCATCTCGTCTCCTCCTCCCAGTGCAGTTCAGTGCATTTTCAGCCAGAGAGGACACCAATGTATGTGGGAGTCAGGGAACGCCTCCGCCCCACCCACCATCTCGATCAGCCCCGGGAGAATCTACAGGCTTCAGAGAGAGTCCTTGGAGGCTGCCTTCTCTACGAGGCTGGATACTGCAGCTGAAGACAAAGTAAGAGGCTGCTCCTGACAGACCCTTTTGCGACCCGATGGAGCGGAGGACTAAGCACCCACCTGATGCCGCTCCAGGGGAAGTGGGGGAATCTGCCTGCTCCTTCTCCCTGCCCAGCAACTCTGCACCAGCAGCCAGCCAGATGGAGCCGCCTTCTGCTCCTCCCGCTACACTCCGCACCGTGCCACCACCTGCCAGGGGGGAACCGATCCTCTGGAGGAGACCCAGGAGCCGTGGCTGCGCCCATAGGCAGCTGCCTAGTCCGCCTAGTGGTAGCACCGGCCCTGGCTGGTTCAAGGTGGCTGCATCAGAGGAATGCCTATATCTGCCTCTATGGGGATGTTGAGTGCTAGTTCACACCAGATGCAATTCTGTGTGCTTTTTTGCAGTGTTTTCCATGTATTCCAGTGGCTCTAGTTTACACCAGGGCAGTCAATTTCCAGTGCATAAAAAAAAGTAGAGCGTGCTGCATTTTTTGGGGGCATGTATGTGGTGATAGCTGTATGTGGTGATGGCAGTGTGTAATGGGGGCAGTATGTGGTGATAGCAGTATGTGGTGATGGCAGTGTGTAGTGATAGTAGTATGTAGTGATGGCAGTATGTGGTGATAGCAGTATGCGCTGGGGGCAGTAAGCAGGGGCAGTATGTTGTGGGGGCAGTATGTGGTGATGGCAGTATGTAGTGATAGCAGTATGTAGTGATGGCAGTTTATGGTGATAGCAGTATGTAGTGGGGGCAGTATGTAGTGATGGCAATATGTGGTGCTAGCAGTATGAAGTGATGGAAGTATGTAGTGGGGGGCAGTATGTGGTGATGGCAGTATGTAGTGATGGCAGTATGTGGTGATAGCAATATGTAGTGGGGGCAGTATGTAGTGATGGCAGTATGTAGTGATGGCAACATGTGGTGATGGCAGTATGCGCTGGGGGCAGTATGCACTGGGGGCAGTATGTAGTGATAGCAGTATGTAGTGATGGCTGTATGTAGTCATAGCAGTATGTAGTGATGGCAGTATGTGGTGATAGCAGTATGTAGTGGGGCAGTATGTGCTGGGGGCAGTATGCGCTGGGGCAGAATGTAGTGGGGGCAGGATGTGGTGATAGCAGTATGTAGTGGGGGCAGTATGTAGTGGGGGCAGTATGTAGTGATGGCAGCATGTAGTGATGGCAGTATGTGGTGATAGCAGTATGTGGTGATAGCAGTATGTAGTGGGGGCAGTATGCGGTAATGGCAGTATGTGGTGATAGCAGTATGTACCGGGGGCAGTATGTAATAATGGCAATATGTAGTGATGACAGTATGTGGTGATAGCAGTGTGTAGTGGGGGCAGTGTGTTGTGGGGCAGTATGTACCGGGGGCAGTATGTAGTGGGGGCAGTATGTGGTGGAGGTAGGAGTGCTGGGGGCAGTATGTGCTTGGGGCAGTATGTACTGGGGGCAGTATGTGCTGGGGGCAGTATTCAGTGGGGGCAGTATGTATTGGGGGCAGTATGTACTGGGTACAGTACGTAGTGGAGCAGTATGCGGTGGGGGCAGTGTGTGGTGGGGCAGTATGTACTGGGGGCAGTACGCGGTGGGGGCAGTATGTGGGGGCAGTATGCGGTAAGGGGCAGTACATGGTGGGGGCAGTATGTGCTGGAGGCAGTATGCGGTGGGGGCAGTATGCAGTGGGGCAGTATGTACTGGGGACAGTATGAAGTTGCACCCCTGGGAGCAGTTCCCTGCTGTTTGTGTGCAGGTTTACAGAGCTGAAGCATTATAGACAGAAGGAACTCCTGCAGGGGAAAACTTCAGTCAGTCACCCCATCGCTACAACAAGTGAAGATTCCCGGGCTTGCCATCTCGTCTCCTCCTCCCCGTGCAATTCAGTGCATTTTCAGCCAGAGAGGACACCAATGTATGTGGGAGTCAGGGAACGCCCCCGCCCCACCCACCATCTTGATCAGCCCCGGGAGAATCTACAGGCTTCAGAGAGAGTCCTTAGAGACTGCCTGCTCTACAAGGCCGGATACTGCAGCTGAAGACAAAGTAAGAGGCTGCTCCTGAAAGACCCCTTTGCGACCCGATGGAGCGGAGGACTAAGCACCCACCTGGTGCTGCTCCAGGGGATGTGGGGGAATCTGCCTGCTCCTTCTCCCTGCCCAGCAACTCTGCACCAGCAGCCAGCCAGATGGAGCCGTGGGAGACGCCTTCTGCTCCTCCCGCTACACTTCGCACCGTGCCACCACCTGCCAGGGGGGAACCGATCCTCTGGAGGAGACCCAGGAGCCGTGGCTGCGCCCATGTGTTTTCCATGTATTCCAGTGGCTCTAGTTCACACCAGGGCAGTCAGTTTCCAGTGCAGAAAAAAAGTAGAGCGTGCTGCATTTTTTCTGCACAGATCTGTACTGGAACCTAGCAAATTGCACTGGAACTGCGTGTGGTGTGAACTGTAAGCAAAAACTGATCCGTAACGTATGAGCGCATTTTTGTGGTGTGAAATGGCCCTAAAAATGCATGCACACTGTTTTCCATGTATTCCAATGGCTCTAGTTCACACCAGTGCAGTCAGTTTCCGGTGCAGAAACTGACTGGAACTGACTGCATTGGCGTGAATTAGAGCCATTGGAATACATGAAAAACACTGTGCATGCATTTTTAGTGCAGAAAAAAAGTGCACGGAACTGCATCTGGTGTGAACTGGCCCTAAAGTTGACTTGCTGTGTTCCAATGAGGACCCATACCTTTAATAAGAATCTTGTTGCTTTTTTTTTTTTTTTTTAAATCCATCATTATGGATCTCCGTTTTATGCTTTCATATCAGTTTGGATAGACTCGATTTAATCAGAATTTTGAGTCTTGAATGTACCCCTTCTTCTCAGAGTATATTCAATCCATGATGTACCATAAGCTATGTGTGCTACAAAAGTTTATTCAACTGGCATATGTATAGCATCAGATGTGTGTAAAGGGGCTTTCCTGGTGGTAGGACCCAAGCATCCATAATTGTCTTTATTTACAGAGTTATTATTATTATATACAGGATTTACATAGCACTGACCGTTTACGCAGAGCTTGAAAACATAATGGCACAATTACAATACAGTTTAATACAGTAGGAATTAGAGAGCCCTGCTCGTTAGAGCTTACAGACTAAGAGGGACGTTCAAGAGATACAAAAGGTAATAACTGTGGGGGATGGGCTGATGGTGTTGTGGAAATTTTATTTAGATGTATTTAATATGTATTGTCACAGTGTCTTCCGGAGTTAGTTATCCTGCAGTCCACTCTTTACCACGTCAATGGAGAAAATAAATGTACAGTTGTTAGGTGGGGTCGGATAGGCCTCTCTGAAGAGAGGAGTTTTCAGGGATCATCTGAAAGTGGACAGAGTAGGAGATAGTGGGACAGACTGGGGTAGGGAGTGTCTGAAGATGGGAGAGGCTCTGGCGAAGTGCTGGAGGCGAGCATGGTAGGAGGTAACAAGGGAGTTAGAGAGCAGCAGGTCTTGGGAGGAACAAAGAGAACAAGTTGGTTGGTATTTTGAGACTAGGTTAGTGATGTAGCCAGGGCCGGCCCTACCATGGGACACGGTGGGACCATGGGTCCCGGGCGGAACTTTCAGAGGGGCGGCAAACTCCCCCTGCCAGCCAGCCTACCCAGCTGCTTACTTCACGCGATGGGATGAACGTGATGTCATCAGCCGGAAATGATGGCCGCGTCGCCTCCCACATCTTGCATCATGCGTGCGTTCGTGTGTTCTATTGCTACCAGGAAGTCGGAGTACAGACTGGTGCTCTGCATCTACTGGTCTGATTGGTCCCCATTAAATAAGCAGCGGAGCGGGCGCTGTGTATCTTTCGCTCCTCCTCTGTCCACAGAGTTCCTTCTTGCTCTGGACACGACAACCACTACAGTGGGCATCAGGGCCACTGTTAGAAATCATGGGGCCCCGTACAGCCTACCTGACGGGGCCCCCTTCAACCCGGTGGCAGGCGACGTGACACACTGCATCTGCTGACAAGTGACGTGGCAAGTGACACACTGCATCTGCTTGACAATTGACGTGGCAAGTGACAAGCTGCATCCGCTGAAAAGTGATGTGGCAAGTGACAAGCTGCATCTGCTGACAAGTGACGTGGCAAGTGATTAGATGCAACATGGCACTTGCTACATTACTTGTCAGTAGATGCAGCTTTTCACTTGCCACATTACTTGTCAGCAGATGCAGCTTGTCACTTGCCTCTGCTGACAAGTAATGTGGCAAGTGACATGCTGCATCTGCTGACAAGTGACGTGGCAAGTAATAAGCTGCATCTGGTGGCAGGAGCCAGTGACAAGTGACACACTCAAGGCTCCCACTAATTCTGCATTATGGTTGAACAATTAAATTTTATATTACAATGTAATAATAGAAATAATATGCTTAAATCATCCTGACACCATAACAACCATGGTGACGGGATGATTGAAGCACCAACACCATGTGTTTGGAGTAAAGCGGGCCGGTCTGGATGAAGTCCAGGGCCAAATGTTTGTCCCAGTCCAGCCCTGGGCAGAGTACTCGCTGCCATTCCCACACAGCAGACTGCCCGCCCATCCTCTCTGCAGCCACCCCCCCCCCCACAAGAGGCAGAAACTGCAGGAGAAACTCAGCTGACCAGCTAACGGCCAACAGCATGAAGGGGGAGGAGCTTTCTGCTGTGAGCAGAGACCCCATGTAGGAAAAAAGGCATCACTAGAGGCACGACTGACACTGTAAGCAAGTAAGTGCCAGCGTCATTGATCCCATCCTCACCATCACTCCCTCTGACTAAACCCCCCCCCCCCCCCTCTCCCCACCACCACATCTATTTTATATATTTGGTTAATTAAGGATGCTGGGACTGTGACATCATAGGGGGCGGGGTCACCATGTGACATGAGCATGTGACCCCGCCTCCTTGTCCCTATATAAGTCCCAGCACAGCGCGTCTCTGCCATTCCGGCCAGAGAGAGCGACGAGTCAACATCGGAAGAAGAAGAAGAAGGCGGCGGCGGCGCAGAAAGCGACGACAGCGGCAAGAACAGAAGAGACCCCGGAAGACCCCCGAAGGCGGATCGAGACCCCCAGACGACGGCGGCGACGAAGAAGGTAGCCGGGCTCCTCTGCTCGGTAAAAGAGCTAGGTAAAATAGCAGAGGAGTCCGGCGAGAAGACCCCCCCAAGACGGAAGAAGACCCCCGGAGCAGTGCAATAAAATATTTTTTTTTAAATTGTGTGTTTTTTTTATTTACACTTTACACCTTAGGTGAATGGGTAGGGGTACATCGTACCCCATACTCATTCACATAGGGTGGGGGGCCGGGATCTGGGGGCCTCTTATTAAAGGGGGCTCCCGGATTCCGATAAGCCCTCCGCCCGCAGACCCCGACAACCAACGGCCAGGGTTGTCGGGAAGAGGCCCTTGTCCTCATCAACATGGGGACATAGTGCTTTGGGGTGGGGGGCCGCACGACCCCCCTTTCCCCAGGGCACCCCCCATGTTGAGGGCACGCGGCCTGGTACGGCTCAGGAGGGGGGGCGCTCACTCGTCCCCACCCCTTTCCTGGCCGGCCGTGATGCGTGCTCAGATAAGGGTCTGAGATGGATTTGGGGGGACCCCCACGCCGTTTTTTTTCGGCGTAGGGATTCCCTTTAAATCCATGCCAGGTGACGGGGCTAGCGCGGCGGCATTCACTGCCTTCGCTAGCCCCGTCAACCTGAAGTCACGTTCTAAATAAACGGACTTTCCGATGATCGGCAAGTCCGTTCATTTCCAAAAGTCCGGCGGACTAGCATACTAACCGCGGGATTGTCCACCGGACTGCCAAGTTCAGCGGACAATTTGAAGACAAAACTTCAGACTTAGTCCGCCGGACTTTTGGTGCCAAATAGTCCGCCGGCGCCCACACACGGGCGGATTGTCCGGCGGACTTCAGTCCAGCAGACATTCCCGCGGGAAAGTCCGCTCGTGTGTACGAGGCATCATAGGAATAAAAGTGATCCTTTTTTTTTTTTTAAAACAGTGTGAAAAATAATAAATTCAAGTAAAATAAATAAGAAAAAAAAAAAAAAAATGTTTTAAAAACACCCCGTCCCAACGAGCTCCCACGCAGAAGCGAACGCATACGTGAGTAGCGCCCACATATGGAAATGGTAGTCAAGCCACACATGTGAGGTTTTTTTTTGTAAAAAAATTTAAATGTCGCTTATGGAGATTTTTGAGGGTAGTTTGACGCCATTCCACGAGCGGGCGCAATTTTTTTTTTATAAATCTTTATTTTACACATCATTTTTCACATTTTATACACATCATCATTCCATTATTGTATACATTTATATTATTACATATTTTTTTAATACATATTTATTTTCTTGTTTATGATATCCATCTTTATGTGTTATTCGTTCATTCTCTCATCCATTTGTCATTCATTCTCATTCTACTCTATCACATCACAAGCACTAAACAAAACTAAAAAGCCCCCCCCCCCCTACTCCTTCCTCGCCTTCCCTCCCTCCCCTCGCCTCTCCCCTGGCCTATTTTTTGATGTTCTTTTAATATCGTCAACACTAAAGGTGACGATATTATATACTCCTCCCATCTTTGCCTTATTGTTTTTATTTGATTTTTTAAACCTTTTTCTATCGTAATCCTTTCTTCCAGGGAACGCATCTCGCTCATTTCTACTATCCATTCCTCTATTGATGGGGGTAGATTGTTTTTCCATCTTCTTGCTAGAACTGTTCTAGCTGCTGTTAGACAGTATTTTAATAACCTTTTTTTTATAGTTTTTATCGATCCCGGTATCATTGATAATATGGAAATCAATATATCTGTTTGTATTTTTATGCCTGTAATCTCATAGTATATTTTATATATTTTTTCCCAGAATGTCTGGATTTTTGGACAAAAGTACCAGATATGTGACATTGTACCTACTGCTCTCTGACATCTCCTACATGTATCCTCGTTCTCTGGGTTAATTTTGTGCATGTCAACCGGACATTTATACCATCTGCTCAGCAGTTTGTAGTTCCTTTCTTGATGCCTATTAGAGATCGACATCTTATGTGTTAGTGTGATTGCTTTGTCCCATTTGTCTCTCGGTATAACTATGCCCAGTTCTTTTTCCCACGTTTTTACATAGCTCAGCTCTTGTATTTTATTGTTCGAGATTAAATATTTATATACGTTAGATAAATTATGTGTAGGTTTTTGTTCTTGTAGCAGTAATAACTCCATTGCAGTTAGTGTTCTATCTAGTGTCCCTTCTTTTTTAAGGGTAGCTATATATTCTTTAGGTTGTCTATATTGCATCCATTTATTTATATGTTCGTTGCCCATTTCTTCCAGGTGAGGAAGTCTATTGCTCTCTATTGTCTGTATAATTCTGGTGTCTGCTTTTCTCTGCCATTTTTGGAAGGTTTTACTTTTTCTCGCTGGTGGAAAATCTGGATTGCAGAAGATGGGTGTCATTGGGCCTACATAAGACGAACCTATTCCCCTCTTCATCAATCCATCCCACACTTTCAATGTTGCTCTAATCAACAGTGGGGTCTCTTTCTGAGATGGTCTTTTATCTTTCTTTATCCAAGGTAAAGCTTTTAGTTTTATGTTCATAATCTCTTCTTCTAACTTCACCCATTGTTTATTTTCTCTTTTGTGGAACCAGTCCACAATCCTGGTCACTAGAACTGCTCTAAGATAGACTGACAAATCGGGAAGAGCTAAACCCCCATCTCTTCTCAGCCTAGTTAACACCTCTCTGCTTATTCTAGGGGGTTTACCTGCCCATATAAAACTCCCAATAGCTTTCCGTAGGGAGTTAAGTATATTTTTTAACGGAAATATTGGAATTGTCTGAAAGACATAGAGTATTTTTGGGAGTATATCCATTTTTATAATATTTATGCGGCCTATCCATGAAAAAGTTCCCTTTTGGTAGCTTTGGAGTACTTTTGTTATTTTGCGTAGTAGTGGTACATAATTAAATTCTTGGAGTTTTTCCAGTTCTCTGGGTATATATATTCCAAGGTATTTATTAGCATTATTTTGCCATTTGAAAGAGAAATTTTTCCTAAGTATGTCACTAATGTTTGTTGAAAGTGTAATATTTAAAGCTTCAGATTAATTATAGTTAACCTTAAAATTGCTTACTTCTGCAAAACGCTTGAACTCTTTAATTAAATTAGGTAATGTTACGATAGGATTTGTAATATATAATAATAAGTCATCTGCATATACTGACATTTTGTATTCCTGGTTATTTATTTTAATTCCTTGAATATCTTTGTTTTTCCGAATCGCCACCATCATATGTTCCATGGTTAGTACATATAACAGTGGGGACAAAGGACAACCCTGTCGGGTTCCGTTTGCAATTATTACTGAATCCGATACCTCACCGTTTGCCGTATTTTAGCAGTTGGGTTTTGATATAGAACCATAATTTTTTCAAGTAGCCCAGGGCCCAGTCCCCATTGTCTCAATGTCTCTTCGAAGAATCGCCATCCCACCCTGTCAAAGGCCTTCTCAGCGTCCACTGCCAAGAGACAGGATGGGATGGCGTGTCTCCGGACATATTCCACCAATGTCAAAGTCTTCAGGGTATTATCCCTCGCTTACCGTTCCTGTACAAACCCTACTTGGTCTAGGTGTATTGTTTTAGGTAATTTAGGTGTAAGTCTGTTTGCTATAATTTTGGAGTATATTCGAAGGTCAATATTTGTAAGGGAAATTGGTCTATAATTCCCACAGAGTGTATGGTCTTTTTCAGGTTTAGGTATGAGTGATATATACGCCTGCATACCCTGTGGTACAAATGGTTGAGAGACAGAGACTGCATTAAAAGTGTGTTTCATGATTGGAATAAGTAAATCCTTGTAAGCTTTGTAAAAACATGGGGTGAATCCATCTGTACCCGGGCTTTTTCCTACCGTCAATGAGTCGATCACTTTTTGGATTTCGATCTCTGAAAATTCATTTTCTAGTTGTTCAGTCTCCTCATTGTTTAATGTAGGTATTGCAGTTTCTGTTATATATTGTCTAATCTTTTGGTGAAGGTTTTTGGAGTTTTGTTCTGTTGATTGTTTAGAAATATTATACAAACTAGTGTAAAATGTGTGAAACGTTTTCAAGATCGTTTTTGGATCATATACCATCTCCCCTGTTTCTGTTTTAATTTTAACAATTGATGTCGTTTTTGTTTGTTGTTGTAGGGCCTTCGCTAATAGTTTGCCTGGTTTATTTCCCTGTTGGTAAAATACCGCGCATTTTTTGTCCCTAATCTGTAATATCTGTTCATCTAGTAGGGTACGTAGTTCTGCTCTTTTATCCAGAAGGATCATTAATATATCTCGTGTTGCTCTTTGCTTATGTTTTTTTTCCAGCTCGGCAATTTCCCGTATAAATTCTGTTAATCTGTTGCATTTTGCTTTTTTTAATCTGGCCCCATGTTTTATGAAAACCCCTCTGACTATACATTTCAGTGTTTCCCATTGATTTGGAAGTGACGTATTATCATTACTGTGATCTTGTACAAAGTTTACTATTGTTGAGCTAATCTCAGTGTTGCATATTTCATCAAACATTAGATTATCATTAAGTCTCTATGTACCTCTCGGTACGTTGTAGTCCATTAAATCCATAGTCAAAAAAATAGGGGCATGGTCTGACCATAAAAAAATTCCTATATCTGATGACGTAACTGTTGTAAAAGCCTGCGCATTTATCAAAAAATAATCTAATCTGTGATATGTATCGTGTACTTCGGAATAAAATGTGTAGTCTTTTTCAAATGGATGTGTTATCCTCCAAATGTCTACCAGTTGTTGTCTGTCTAACATTTGTTTAAATTCTCTTTTATCAGTATTCGTCAAAGATCCCACTGTTTCTGTAGTGTCCATATTTCGGTCAAACACAAAATTAAAATCACCCCCTATTATAGTCGTTCCCTCGAATCTAGCTGTTAGTTCTGTTAGCAGTTGGGTGCCCTTTTAAATCTGATCTATGTTAGGTAGATATATATTTATAAATGTATATTTCTTACCATATATATTAAGTTTTAGCAATATAGCCCTGTCATCTCTGCTTATCCATTTTTCTATAACCTGGTGAGGTATCGACTTATGATTAACAATAGAAACTCCTCTAGACTTTGAATAGGCATATGTATCGTGGAACCAACTAGGGTAATATCTGTTGTGTATATTTGGTAGGTGGTCTGAGCGAAAATGCGTTTCCTGAAAGAAAATAACACCTACTCCTTGTTTTTGGAGGGAATACAGTATTTGTGCTCTCTTGGCGGTTATATTTAACCCTATTACGTTAAATGAGCAAACCTTAATTTTAGCCATATATTAAACAATTGGAAACAAAGAAAAAAAAAAAAGAGAGGGAAGAAAAAAAGGGGCCAGGTAGAAGGGACCACGAAGGGGGGGAAGAGGAGCAAACCCAAGATCCGAAAAAAAAAAAAAGAATTTAAAAAAGGACAACTCACTCTTATATCTCTCACTTATATCAACATTCACTCACAACTTGTATCTCTCCCTACACAATCATACACTATGTGACTCCTTCGAGTCTAACCTTACTATGTAAGTTCCCTAATTAGGGGGTATCAAGGGACTTATTGGGAATGGGACGTGTCCCTGGTCCGGGTATGTTTAGAAACAAAAAAAAAAAAAGGATGTAATCAGATATCTCTTCAGCTTTCTACCGAGGGGGGAGGGGAGAAAAAAAAGATAAAAAAAGATAACCACCCCCCTATTTAGAAAAAAGGAAGAAATCATACTGATACACCTCCCTTTTGGGATATTCCCCCATGTGTTACTAAGAATACTTGGTATATATCAACATTTTCCCCAACTATATCTCAGTTTCTAAGTTATTAATCTTTATTTCTGATTGTGATCATAACGTATATACCTTTATATTGCTAATCTCTAAAAATTGATCTCAAACAGCGACCTTTTGCCCATTAAACCTTGTCCCATATTAAGTTAATTATGCATATAACCTTCTATTAACCTTTTGTTTACATCTCTCTTTTTCTTCTACCCTGTTATATGTTGAAATTTATCTCCATTACTCCTTTTTATGAATATCCATTTCTACTAGGTCCCACTTGGGGAGGGAAAAAAAAAAAAAAAAAGAAGAGATTTTTTCCCCTTGTCACCCAACCAGTGCATATTTATACTGTGTCATTAGCTCTATCATCAACCTTTCCGTGGTATTTCGTGCTATAAATTTCGGGGAAAGGAAAAAAAAGAAAAAAATCAAAAATTCACAAAAAAAAAAAAAAAGAAAAAAAAATTTAAAGGGAAAAGAAGGAATAAACCTCCCTCTTCCCCCCTTCCCATCCTATATTCGTCAGTGTGCATAAAATTATTAATTACTTTTAACCCATTGCCCACCCTCTTTCATCTCCCTTATAGTATCTTACACCTGTGTACATGTACACACATATTTAAACATACATATATAAACGTGCCAATACATTAATAAAAAAAAAAAAAAAAGGAAAGGAGGAGGAGGGGGGTAAAACCTCCCTCTTTCCCCCATCATTATAATCATTATATTCATTATATTCATCAGTGTGCACATTGTGCATTTCAATATTAGTTTCTTGTGTCCCTGTCCCTTACCCACCCTCTTACTATTCCCCTTCAAAAAGTCTAATCACCTATGTGTGGATACGTGCATATATTAACGTGCCAATGTGTTGGAAAAAAAAGGAAAAAAGAGAAAGAAAAAAATAAATAAAAAAGAGATTTTAAAAAGATTTAGGACCTGCAGACAAAAAAAATGTAATTATCTATGTTTGTATTGTGCTTCTGGGAGATCTTGATAAATTTGTGACCATAGCGGCAGTTCTATCGGGGGTAGTCTTAGACGACTCAAAAATTCATGGAGATCCCCAATGCCCCAAAAACACAATCTTTTGACCCTCTTGATATACTATTATTTGGAAGGAGAATCCCCATTTGTAGAAAATCCCTTTCTCTCTAAGTGTTTCCAATAGGGGTTTAACCGCTCTCCTCTTGGTCAATGTATATCTGGATAGGTCCTGCAGAAATATAAGTTGAGATCCCTCGAACTCGAATTCCCTCTGTAGTCGTGCTGCTGCCATGATATTTTCCTTGATGTGAAAAAAGTGTATTCTGCACACTACATCTCTCGGTTTTTCTTTGTTTCGATCTTTAGGGCCTTGTGTTCTATGTGCGCGATCGATCTCTATTACTGATGTATCTGGTTGTTTTAATAAGGTGTTAAATATATTTTAGAGTATTTGTTTCAAGTTTTCAGTACCTTCTGCTTCTGGCAGACCTCTTATTTTTATATTATTTTGTCTGTTTCTGTTTTCAAGTTCATCTGTTGCCTCCATTACATATTTTAAATATCGATCATGTTCCGACATCTTTGCCTCCATTATTAACAGTTTCTGATCGATAGTCTGTATTTTAGCATCTATGACATTAATTTTTTCTTGTGTGTCCACTAGGGATGTTTTCAGTATAGTTATTTCTTCCTTATATGTAGTTTCCAATCTGTAAACATATTTATCCATGTCTTCTCTTGTCGGTAATAGTTTTATATATGCTTGCATGTCCCAGTTAGGGCTGCTTATTGCTCCTGCCATGTCTGTTGTGAGATGCTGTATATTCTCTGTGGGACTATTGTTTGGTATAGACTCTGGTTCCCTATTAGGTGAGGCAAAGTTCAGCTCAATAGATGTCTCCCCATCCTGTTGTGGTGATATTTGTGCTTGTTTGAAAAAACCCTTAATATCTGTTTTTTGTGCTGACTGTGGTTTGGCAAGATTTTTTGCTGTGCCGCCAATTGATCCCCTTTAATTTTTTTGGGTGTGAGTACTCTTGGGCGGCATTTTATATTTATGAGGGCTTAAACGGGTGCAGGTTTAGCCAAAAGAGGTAGAAAAAAGCAACGATATGATAAGAAAAAACAGTTTCAGCTTTTTATCATATATCATAGTTGTGTAACTAACCAATAAAGTTTACTGAAGTCCCTCTTTAGCATCCGATACTAAGATTATCTTCTTACACCACCATCAATCCTATTTTTTTCACTTAAACTTTAGATATCTTCATTTTATTTATGCAATATGTAGCCTTTGTTTTTTTTTCCCTTTAGGAGGAGTCTGAATTAGAAGCCCTGTGTATGTCTTTAAGGGAGGCTCTGTTGCTCAAATCCGTATCACAATTTAGAGAAAAAAGAGACAGGAATGGGGTTTAACTGTCTCCTCACCGCTTTACCTTTGGTCTCTCTGGGGTTCGCCAGGGGTTCTGCTGGGTTCTGCTATATGGTAGACATGTGCGATTCGTTTCGTACGAATTCGTAATTCGTACGAATTTTTCGAAATTCGTACGAATTTACGAATCCGTAGTACGAATTTTTTCGAATCCGAATTCCGTACGGAATACGAAATTCCATTTACGAATTTCGTCGCCGAATTTATTCGAATCCAACTACCAAATATCGAATTTCAACTAATATGAAAGAAATTATTATAGCGGATATAACGAATGATTCGAATGAATTCGAATGACAAAGTGTAATTTTTGCAGGAAAAATTCCGTTTACGAATTTCAGCTCCAAATTATTTGAATCCAACTACCAATATCGAATTTCAAATGAATTGTCGGCTCTGTAACACAGAGAACTGTCATTCATTGATATAAAAAAAAAAAGTGTAGGGGTCCCCCCAAATTCAATTACCAGGCCCTTCAGGTCAGCCAAAAAAAAAAAAATGGCGTGGGGTCCCCTCCAAATATCCATACCAGACCCTTCAGGTCTGGGATGGATTTTAAGGGAAACCCCGGCCAAAAAAAAAAAAAAAAAAAATGGCGTGGGGTCCCCCTCAAAATCCATACCAGACCCTTTATTCGAGCACGCAACCTGGCAGGCCGCAGGAAAAGAGGAGGGGACGAGAGCGCCCCCCCCTCCCGCCTGAACCCGCCTCCCGCCTGAACCGCCTGAACCGTACCAGGCCACATGCCCTCAACATTGGGAGGGTGCCCCCAAAGCACCTTGTCCCCATGTTGATGAGGACAAGGGCCTCATTCCCACAACCCTGGCCGGTGGTTGTGGGGGTCTGCGGGCGGGGGGCTTATCGGAATCTGGAGGCCCCCAGATCCCGGCCCCCCCCTGTGTGAAATGGTAAGGGGGTACAAAAGTATGTGTAGTAGTGTAAAAAATTGTAAAAATGACAGGAGACGGTCTTTGACAATTCCTTTATTAAAATCTTCTTTCTTCTTTCTTCTGGTCTTCCTTTCTTCATCTTCTCCTTCCATCATCTTCTTCTTCTTCCTTCGATTCGCTTCTTCTTGCTCCGGTCTTCTCGTCCTTCTCGTCCGGCATCGGCGTCTCTTCTCGCAGGCCGCTCCTCGCAATGGGAGGCTCCCGCTGTGTGAGGCTTCGCTCCGTCTGACAGGTCTTTTATAACGGAGGGCACCTGGTAACCCCGCCCCCTCTGACGCACAGGGACGTCATGTGGACTTCCCTATGGCTTTCCCTATGACGTCAGAGGGGGGGCGGGGTCACCAGGTGCCCTCCGTTATAAAAGACCTGTCAGCCTGAGCGAAGCCTCACAGAGCGGGAGCCTCCCATTGCGAGGAGCGGCCTGCGAGAAGAGACGCCGATGCCGGACGAGAAGGACGAGAAGACCGGAGCAAGAAGAAGCGAATCGGAGGAAGAAGAAGATGGAAGAAGATGGAAGAAGATGCCGGAAGGAGAAGATGAAGAAAGGAAGACCAGAAGAAAGAAGAAAGAAGATTTTAATAAAGGAATTGTCAAAGACCGTCTCCTGTCATTTTTCCCATTTTTGAAACTTTTTTGGTGAAATGGTAGGGGTACTTTTGTACCACCTTACCATTTCACACAGGGGGGGGGCCGGGATCTGGGGGTCCCCTTGTTAAAGGGGGCTTCCAGATTCCGATAAGCCCCCCGCCCGCAGACCCCCACAACCACCGGCCAGGGTTGTGGGGAAGAGGCCCTTGTCCTCATCAACATGGGGACAAGGTGCTTTGGGGGTCTCAGACCCCCAAAGCATCCTCCCAATGTTGAGGGCATGTGGCCTGGTACGGTTCAGGCGGGAGGGGGGCCGCTCTCGCCCCCCCTCTTTTCCTGCGGCCTGCCAGGTTGCGTGCTCGGATAAGGGTCTTTTTTTTGGCTGGGGTTCCCCTTAAAATCCATCCCAGACCTAAAGGGTCTGGTATGGATTTTGAGGGGGACCCTACGCCATTTTTTTTTTGGCTGGGGTCCCCCTTAATATCTGTGACGGATCTTCAGTGTCTCTTCTGAGAATCTCCGCCAGACCTGTGTCTCCTGTCCTCCAAATGCACCCGCAGCCTGCAGATTCGCCATAACCAGCCCTTAACCCCTCAATCCCGAGACAAGCCACACAGGTGTTGAGGGTTAAACATCCAGAGCATAAACTGTTTATTAAGTTTCAAACATACACTTTTAAACACAGTTGGGGACACCCCCCTTAGCCTTGTCATAGAGGGGGTAGGGGACAAGGAAGAACCAATGGAAACTCAACACTTGTATATCCAAACAACTACAGTTGAAACACATAAAGGGATTATGATAAGCAGGCAGCCCCTCCTAACAGATCCCCTGCTGGGAGATGTCTCCAGTCCAGACCTTTCGTCTACATGCCATGACCCAACACAATTAACACAGCAACAAGAGGGGGGGGAGAAGGGATGCAGCATTACATCGCATTATCTCAATGGCACTTTGTCCCCAAGTCTCTCCCAAGTCCATTCTGGGCCATAGTCTGTGGGTAGGAGGCCAACGCCCAGCCCCTTCCAAAACACACAGTGACAGTGGGTTCTGTCACATTTCTCCCCTTTTAAAAACAGACTAACCAGGTCCTTGACCCTCAACTGGTCTGGACCTGCGTTAGTCACAAATTCCCACCCCAGGCAAACAGAAAAAGAATCAGTACGACTCTGGCGCTGGGGAGCAAAACCGCACATACGGTCTCCCGTGAATAAAAACAGCCGCTTTAGAGCAGGACTGCCTGTCCGCACTCCCGTGATCCGGGGCCTGGTTGCATGTATTGGGGGGAGCTGAATAATCCTCTGCCCCGATGCCAGCGCTTCAGCTGGTAGGGAGCATAGGCTGGTAGTGCTAAGCCTTTGAGGAAGAAAAGGAACTTGCTCTTCTCCTGGTGTAGTTACCAGCCGCTGGGGAGGTATCTTGCAGGGACTATCTCCCAGACTCTCCATCTCTTTTTCTGATGCTAGGCAGAGACCAACAGCGCTCTGCCCCGTAGCCAGCGCTTCTGCTGGGGGGACATATGCAAAGATATTCAGCCGCTGAAGAGGGGGAAGGGTTATTTTCCGGGACGGAACAAGAGGGGGGGGGAGAAGGGATGCAGCATTACATCGCATTATCTCAATGGCACTTTGTCCCCAAGTCTCTCCCAAGTCCATTCTGGGCCATAGTCTGTGGGTAGGAGGCCAACGCCCAGCCCCTTCCAAAACACACAGTGACAGTGGGTTCTGTCACATTTCTCCCCTTTTAAAAACAGACTAACCAGGTCCTTGACCCTCAACTGGTCTGGACCTGCGTTAGTCACAAATTCCCACCCCAGGCAAACAGAAAAAGAATCAGTACGACTCTGGCGCTGGGGAGCAAAACCGCACATACGGTCTCCCGTGAATAAAAACAGCCGCTTTAGAGCAGGACTGCCTGTCCGCACTCCCGTGATCCGGGGCCTGGTTGCATGTATTGGGGGGAGCTGAATAATCCTCTGCCCCGATGCCAGCGCTTCAGCTGGTAGGGAGCATAGGCTGGTAGTGCTAAGCCTTTGAGGAAGAAAAGGAACTTGCTCTTCTCCTGGTGTAGTTACCAGCCGCTGGGGAGGTATCTTGCAGGGACTATCTCCCAGACTCTCCATCTCTTTTTCTGATGCTAGGCAGAGACCAACAGCGCTCTGCCCCGTAGCCAGCGCTTCTGCTGGGGGGACATATGCAAAGATATTCAGCCGCTGAAGAGGGGGAAGGGTTTTTTCCCCTCCCGGTTCTGTGACCAGCTGCTGGGGCAACTTTTGACAGGGGCCATCTCCCAAACCCTCCAAAAACATACTGAGGGCTGGGCAGGGGCCAGCGGCACTCTGCCCCATAGCCAGCGCTTCTGCTGGGGGGATAAACACTGGGGTAGTGTCCAAGTGCTGGGGAAGTACAATGGCTTTCTCCACTCCCGGTGGGGATTTCCGCTGCTGGGGAAACAGCTCACGAAGATCATCTCTCGGACTCTCCGGATCCAATTCTGAGGGTGGGCAGAGGCCACCGGCACTCTGCTCCGTCGCCAGCGCTTCTGCTGGGGATATAAACACTGGGGTAGTGTCTAATTGCTGGGGAGGGAGAATGGCTTTCTCCACTCCCGGTGGGGATATCTTCTGCTGGGGAAACAGCTTACTGAGGTCATGTCCCAGACTCCCTGGATCTAACTGTGAGAGTGGGCAGAGGCCAGCGGCACTCTGCCCTGTAGCCAGCACTTCTGCTGGGACACCGGATGCGATACTCTGGACTTGCTGCTGATCCCCATCTACCAGCCTTCCAGCGCCCGTCTCAACTCCCCCTTCTGAGACTTTTATGCTATTAGCTTGTCTCGCTGCCTGGGGAACCTCCGATGCCTTCCGGCATTCAAGCACTCGCAGTGCCCTCTGTATC
Organism: Lithobates sylvaticus; assembly: GCA_028564925.1. NCBI lineage: Eukaryota > Metazoa > Chordata > Amphibia > Anura > Ranidae > Lithobates > Lithobates sylvaticus. Next base: position 171,513,224 of record CM053030.1, on the reverse strand, counting down.
ATCGCCGCTTCTTCCATTGTGGTTAGAACGGGAAAACGTAGGGGTACCCCTGGCCCCATTTGCTCTGCATCTTTGCGACTGTCCGCTTTTTCTCCCGGACAGTCCCAGGCAACGGGAGCCATGCCGGGCTGCTGATCACCGTCAAACAGCCGCTTGTAGGCAATCTCGAGCTCCCATTCCTGCTCAACCAGGAACTCCAATTCCCCCAGGTCACATGCCTCTTCTGGGAGGTCCAGCACCTCATCTCGGAAGTCCAGGATGTCTTCAAGCCGCCACTCCTCGATGCTCCCAAAGTCTGGGTCTCCGTACATTTTTTTATGGAGCAGCCCCACGCTGCCGTAGCCAACGCCTTCTGTCGGGCTGCCATCTGCTGTACCTGGCCACAGTTGAGCCGCAAACCACCGGAGGGCTCTGTAGCTGGCGTCCAGCCTCATCTCCTCCCGGACCAATCTTCCGAGCTCCGTCTTCCAATCATCTCGCGGTTGTTCCCTCAGAAACACCTCTCGTGCACGGTACTGCGCCCAGTACATCTCTGTAGAGGAGGGAAGGATCTTCCCCTGATGGTGCCGCTCGTGGCTTAGCATCTCTTGCCAGAGTTGCCGGCGGATCACATCCTCCCAGCCGAGCATGGTGTGCTCTGTCGCTGGTCCCCGATGTTGCTTCCGCATGCCTTGCAGCCTCCTCCCGAACTCCGCTCTCATGCTGGCTGGTCCCCTTATCGCTCCTCGATGGCTGCCCGGATCTTGAATCCCGGTGGTGATTTGGATGTCCTGGACTGCAGGAGACATCCCACTGCTGCCACCACTGTGACGGATCTTCAGTGTCTCTTCTGAGAATCTCCGCCAGACCTGTGTCTCCTGTCCTCCAAATGCACCCGCAGCCTGCAGATTCGCCATAACCAGCCCTTAACCCCTCAATCCCGAGACAAGCCACACAGGTGTTGAGGGTTAAACATCCAGAGCATAAACTGTTTATTAAGTTTCAAACATACACTTTTAAACACAGTTGGGGACACCCCCCTTAGCCTTGTCATAGAGGGGGTAGGGGACAAGGAAGAACCAATGGAAACTCAACACTTGTATATCCAAACAACTACAGTTGAAACACATAAAGGGATTATGATAAGCAGGCAGCCCCTCCTAACAGATCCCCTGCTGGGAGATGTCTCCAGTCCAGACCTTTCGTCTACATGCCATGACCCAACACAATTAACACAGCAACAAGAGGGGGGGGGGAGAAGGGATGCAGCATTACATCGCATTATCTCAATGGCACTTTGTCCCCAAGTCTCTCCCAAGTCCATTCTGGGCCATAGTCTGTGGGTAGGAGGCCAACGCCCAGCCCCTTCCAAAACACACAGTGACAGTGGGTTCTGTCACAATATCCATCCCAGACCTGAAGGGCCTGGTTATTGAATTTGGGGGGACCCCTACGCATTTTTTTATCAATGACTTCAATGAATGACAGTTCTCTGTATTACGGATCCGACAATTCATTTGCCGGCAATAGCCACAAGTGATTTTAAATAGCTTTTTTTTCCTGCAAAAATGACACTGTGCAGGAACAGTTCTCTATATTAGATATACTGAATCTCCAATCATTCGAAGCATTCGTTATATCCGCTATTATAATTTCTTTCATATTAGTTGAAATTAGATATTTGGTAGTAGTTGTATTCGAATTGTTCTCTGTATTACGGGAATCGGCAATTAGCCGCGAGTGATTTTAAATAGCTTTTTTTTCCTGCAAAAATGACACATTGTACAGAGAGAGTTCTAAGCACGGGAAACATGCCCCCCTTCTATATACTATATACTCTATAGTATGCCTATGAATGGGGTCATGTTTCCCGTGCTTAGAACTGTCTCTGTACAATGTGTCATTTAAAATCACTCGCGGCTAATTGCCGATTCCCGTAATACAGAGAACAATTCGAATACAACTACTACCAAATATCTAATTTCAACTAATATGAAAGAAATTATAATAGCGGATATAACGAATGCTTCGAATGATTGGAGATTCAGTATATCTAATATAGAGAACTGTTCCTGCACAGTGTCATTTTTGCAGGAAAAAAAAGCTATTTAAAATCACTTGCGGCTATTGCCGGCAAATGAATTGTCGGATCCGTAATACAGAGAACTGTCATTCATTGAAGTCATTGATAAAAAAATCCGTAGGGGTCCCCCCAAATTCAATAACCAGGCCTTCAGGTCTGGGATGGATATTAAGGGGGACCCCAGGCAAAAAAAAAAAAAAAATGGCGTAGGGCCTTGAGGTCTGGGATGGATTTTAAGGGGAACCCCAGCCAAAAAAATGGCGTGGGGTCCCCCTCAAAATCCATACCAGACCCTTATCCGAGCACACAACCTGGCAGGCCGCAGGAAAAGAGGGGGGGACGAGAGCGGCCCCCCCTCCCGCCTGAACCGCACCAGGCCACATGCCCTCAACATTGGGAGGGTGCTTTGGGGGTCTAAGACCCCCAAAGCACCTTGTCCCCATGTTGATGAGGACAAGGGCCTCTTCCCCACAACCCTGGCCATTGGTTGTGGGGGTCTGCGGGCAGGGGGCTTATCGGAATCTGGAAGCCCCCTTTAACAAGGGGACCCCCAGATCCCGCCCCCCCCGTGTGAAATGGTAAGGGGGTACAAAAGTACCCCTACCATTTCACCAAAAAAGTGTCAAAAATGGTAAAAATGACAGGAGACGGTCTTTGACAATTCCTTTATTAAAATCTTCTTTCTTCTGGTCTTCCTTTCTTCATCTTCTCCTTCCGGCATCTTCTTCCATCTTCTTACATCTTCTTCTTTCTTCGATTCGCTTCTTCTTGCTCCGGTCTTCTCGTCCTTCTCGTCCGGCATCGGCGTCGGCGTCTCTTCTCGCAGGCCGCTCCTCGCAATGGGAGGCTCCCGCTCTGTGAGGCTTCGCTCCAGCTGACAGGTCTTTTATAACGGAGGGCACCTGGTGACCCCGCCCCCCCTCTGACGTCATGGGGAAAGCCATAGGGAAGTCCCCATGACGTCCCCGAGCAAGAAGAAGCGAATCGAAGGAAGAAGAAGATGGAAGGAGATGGAAGAAGATGCCGGAAGGAGAAGATGAAGAAAGGAAGACCAGAAGAAAGAAGAAAGAAGATTTTAATAAAGGAATTGTCAAAGACCGTCTCCTGTAATTTTTACCATTTTTGACACTTTTTTGGTGAAATGGTAGGGGTACTTTTGTACCCCCTTACCATTTCACACAGGGGGGGCCGGGACCTGGGGGTCCCCTTGTTAAAGGGGGCTTCCAGATTCCGATAAGCCCCCCGCCCGCAGACCCCCACAACCACCGGCCAGGGTTGTGGGGATGAGGCCCTTGTCCTCATCAACATGGGGACAAGGTGCTTTGGGGGTCTCAGACCCCCAAAGCACCCTCCCAATGTTGAGGGCATGTGGCCTGGTACGGTTCAGGCGGGAGGGGGGGCCGCTCTCGTCCCCCCCTCTTTTCCTGCGGCCTGCCAGCTTGCGTGCTCGGATAAAGGGTCTGGTATGGATTTTGAGGGGGACCCTACGCCATTTATTTTTTTTTTGGCCGGGGGTTCCCCTTAAAATCCATCCCAGACCTGAAGGGTCTGGTATGGATATTTGGGGGGGACCCCACGCCATTTTTTTTTTATTTTTTGGCTGGGGTTCCCCTTAATATCCATACCAGACTTGAAGGGCCTGGTTATTGAATTTGGGGGGACCCCCACGCTTTTTTTTTTTTTATCAATGAATGACTGTTCTCTGTGTTATGTAGCCGATTATATTAGATATACTGAATCTCGAATTCATTTGAAGCATTCGTTATATCCGCTATTATAATTTCTTTCATATTAGTTGAAATTCGATATTTGTAGTTGGATTTACTAACGATTCGTAACTATTCGTAACGATTCGTAACGATTCGTAACTTGAAATTGAAATTCGATATTTGTAGTTGGATTCGAATTGTTCTCTGTGTTATGAGAACCGACAATTCATTAGCCGCGTTAACGATTCGTAACGATTCGTAACTTTACTAACGATTCGTAAAAAATTTTACGATTCGTACGAAATTCGTATTTCGTACGAATTCGAACGGAATTTCGTACACGAATTACGAATTTTTTTATATCCGAAATGGGACGAAACGAAACGAAACAAATTTTTTGACAGTTCCCATGTCTTCTATATGGCTCCGATTTCTGCCTCCCTGATTGTGGCTGGGATCAATGATAGGTGCTATCTGTGTTGTTGTCTATGTGCCACGCCTCCCTCGGTATGTTCCGAGTTATCTTGCGGGTATGATGATCTCCTGGCCAGCCAGATCCTTGCCTCTGATCGCCTCGGGAGACGTCGGCAAACGTTGGCACTCTTTGGAACTCCGTGAGTGTCCGCCGCCGTGACAGAGTGCAGGGGAGCCTTCGGAAGCCATCGGAAGTCGTCGGTGTATCTCCGGAGTATCTCTGGAACCACGCCAATAACCAGGTCTCTCTGCCCCCCTTTCTATATACTATATACTCTATAGTATGCCTATGAATGGGGTCATGTTTCCCGTGCTTAGAACTGTCTCTGTACAATGTGTCATTTTTGCAGGAAAAAAAAGCTATTTAAAATCACTCGTGGCTAATTGCCGATTCCCGTAATACAGAGAACAATTCGAATACAACTACTACCAAATATCTAATTTCAACTAATATGAAAGAAATTATAATAGCGGATATAACGAATGCTTCGAATGATTGGAGATTCAGTATATCTAATATAGAGAACTGTTCCTGCACAGTGTCATTTTTGCAGGAAAAAAAAGCTATTTAAAATCACTTGCGGCTATTGCCGGCAAATGAATTGTCGGATCCGTAATACAGAGAACTGTCATTCATTGAAGTCATTGATAAAAAAAATGCGTAGGGGTCCCCCCAAATTCAATAACCAGGCCCTTCAGGTCTGGGATGGATATTAAGGGGGACCCCAGCCAAAAAAAAAAAAAATGGCGTAGGGTCCCCCTCAAAATCCATACCAGACCCTTGAGGTCTGGGATGGATTTTAAGGGGAACCCCAGCCCAAAAAAATGGCGTGGGGTCCCCCTCAAAATCCATACCAGACCCTTATCCGAGCACCCAACTTGGCAGGCCGCAGGAAAAGAGGGGGGGACGAGAGCGCCCTCCCCCCCCCTCCCGCCTGAACCGTACCAGGCCACATGCCCTCAACATTGGGAGGGTGCTTTGGGGGTCTAAGACCCCCAAAGCACCTTGTCCCCATGTTGATGAGGACAAGGGCCTCTTCCCCACAACCCTGGCCATTGGTTGTGGGGGTCTGCGGGCGGGGGGCTTATCGGAATCTGGAAGCCCCCTTTAACAAGGGGACCCCCAGATCCCGCCCCCCCCTGTGTGAAATGGTACCCCTACCATTTCACCAAAAAAGTGTCAAAAATGGTAAAAATGACAGGAGACGGTCTTTGACAATTCCTTTATTAAAATTTTCTTTCTTCTGGTCTTCCTTTCTTCATCTTCTCCTTCCGGCATCTTCTTCCATTTTCTTCCATCTTCTTCTTCCTTTGATTCGCTTCTTCTTGCTCCGGTCTTCTCGTCCTTCTCGTCCGGCATCGGCGTCTCTTCTCGCAGGCCGCTCCTCGCAATGGAAGGCTCCCGCTCTGTGAGGCTTCGCTCCGGCTGACAGGTCTTTTATAACAGAGGGCACCTGGTGACCCCGCCCCCCCTCTGACGTCATGGGGAAAGCCATAGGGAAGTCCCCATGACGTCCCCGTGTGTCAGAGGGGGCGGGGTTACCAGGTGCCCTCCGTTATAAAAGACCTGTCAGACGGAGCGAAGCCTCACACAGCGGGAGCCTCCCATTGCGAGGAGCGGCCTGCGAGAAGAGACGCCGACGCCGATGCCGGACGAGAAGACCGGAGCAAGAAGAAGCGAATCGAAGGAAGAAGAAGATGGAAGAAGATGCCAGAAGGAGAAGATGAAGAAAGGAAGACCAGAAGAAAGAAGAAAGAAGATTTTAATAAAGGAATTGTCAAAGACCGTCTCCTGTCATTTTTACAATTTTTGACACTTTTTTGGTGAAATGGTAGGGGTACTTTTGTACCCCCTTACCATTTCACACAGGGGGGGGTGGGACCTGGGGGTCCCCTTGTTAAAGGGGGCTTCCAGATTCCGATAAGCCCCCCGCCCGCAGACCCCCACAACCACCGGCCAGGGTTGTGGGGATGAGGCCCTTGTCCTCATCAACATGGGGACAAGGTGCTTTGGGGGTCTCAGACCCCCAAAGCACCCTCCCAATGTTGAGGGCATGTGGCCTGGTACGGTTCAGGCGGGAGGGGGGGCCGCTCTCATCGCCCCCTCTTTTCCTGCGGCCTGCCAGGTTGCGTGCTCGGATAAAGGGTCTGGTATGGATTTTGAGGGGGACCCCACGCCATATTTTTTTTGGCTGGGGTTCCCCTTAATATCCATACCAGACTTGAAGGGCCTGGTTATTGAATTTGGGGGGACCCCCACGCTTTTTTTTTATCAATGAATGACTGTTCTCTGTGTTACGTAGCCGATTATATTAGATATACTGAATCTCGAATTCATTCGAAGCATTCGTTATATCCGCTATTATAATTTCTTTCATATTAGTTGAAATTCGATATTTGTAGTTGGATTTACTAACGATTCGTAACTATTCGTAACGATTCGTAACTTGAAATTGAAATTCGATTTTTGTAGTTGGATTCGAATTGTTCTCTGTGTTATGAGAACCGACAATTCATTAGCCGCGTTAACGATTCGTAACGATTCGTAACTTTACTAACGATTCGGAATTTCGTACACGAATTACGAATTACGAATTTTTTTATATACGAAACGGGACGAAACGAAACAAATTTTTTGACAGTTCCCATGTCCACTATATGGCTCCGATTTCTGCCTCCCTGATTGTGGCTGGGATCAATGATAGGTGCTATCTGTGTTGTTGTCTATGTGCCACGCCTCCCTCGCTATGTTCCGAGTTATCTTGCGGGTATGATGATCTCCTGGCCAGCCCGCTCCTTGCCTCTGATCGCCTCGGGAGACGTCGGCAAACGTCGGCACTCTTCGGAACTCCGTGAGTGTCCGCCGCCGTGACAGAGTGCAGGGGAGCCTTCGGAAGCCATCGGAAGTCGTCGGTGTATCTCCGGAGTATCTCTGGAACCGCGCCAATAACCAGGTCTCTCTGGCAGCGCCTCGGGCACACACTCGCTGCAAAGCCCGCAGGACTCCTCGGTTTCTCCAAAAGTCTCCAAAGGAACAACCCCAATCCACCTGTGTACGCTCAGGTATGTCAGTGGTGTGAGTATAGTCTGAATTTATATAAATATAATTGGTTTAAATAAGTACCATCATCCATCAAGCTTAAAGAAGACAAGGGGTAACTGGGTCAAATAACGCAGGTGCTGAGTCTGCGTAAGATGAGCCTATAACCCACAAGAAATAGGAAAAAGGGGAATTGGACTATATCGGTACTATTGAGTAATGTAGACAGGGACTAGAGTAAAGATATTTTAGAAAAAACAATACATTTTAATAGACAAAACACATTACACGATCGACACTAAAACAGTATTGAATTGCATAAAAACAAACAAGCACATTAATCCCTCCTTTACAATCATCAAACTTGACTAAAGAATGCAGGCCTAGGCCCGTAAGCTTGACGTCTGTTTGAGCGTAGGGAGGAGATGTCTCGACCGGTTTCGCAGCATAGGCTGCTTCTTCAGGAGATAGCTCTAAAATAGATATTGTTGTTCAATAAGTAATATATAAACAGCATTAGTACATGGGAATTACAATATGAAGAACAAAAGGATGCGTCAGCTCACCAGTGCATATGGAGAGAGGTATCCAACGAGCCCAGAATTGCCTTACCCGGCAGATATGGGGGCATGACTACATGGACTAGACAATGACAATGAGAAAGGAGGTATAAGGTAAGTATGATGGTTGGCAGATTAGACATCACCACCCGTGATGGTTTTAGGATGATTGGTGCATGAAAGGAGTCCCCAAAAAGTAAAGTATAGGGGGGGAGGGGGGGGGGGACGAGGGGTTAGGGACACCAAGGAAGGAGAGGTGGGAGGGGGGGGGGGGGTTGGTAAGGAGGGGAGGGTTTGGAAGGAAAGGTAGGAAAGGAAAAGAGGGGAGGGGGAGGTCAAGGTAGGCAAAAATAGGGGACGGAGAAAAAGGGGGGGGGAAGGGGAAGGGAGGGGGGGGAGAGGGGGGTAAAAGGGGGGAAGGGGGGGAGGGAAAAAAGAAGGGGGTGCGGGTAAGGAAGGGGGGGGGTTTTGGTATGGGGGGGGGGAGATAGGGTTGACAAGGGGGGGAAGTGGGGGAGGGGGGAGGGGAAAGGTAGGAGAAACGAAGAAGGAAGGGGGGGGAGGGGGATTAGGCACTATGGAAAGGACAGGGAAAAAGGGGGGGGGGGGGGGGGGGAGGGAGGAAGGGAGGGAAAGGGGATGGCGAGGAACGGAGGGGTGGGGGGAGGGTAAGTGAGGGGTGTGAGGGACAGAGGACTGTGCAGAACATGCTGGAGAATAGTAATGAGATTGGTAAAGCACTTACACTAAATATGTCAATGTCAGACAAGGATAGCGGAACGTGGGGAATATCAGCTGGCTGTAATAGTTGTTAAATACATACAGTTGGCATTTATAATATAAACAGGAAGCCGTTGAGGGGTTACACTGTCCAGCATTTAAGATCTAGACAAAAGAAATGTAGTAATCCCAATCAGTGAGGATAAAAAATTGAGTGATCGATAAGGTTAGCTAGAGGGGTACATACCCATAGGCTGGATTCCCATGCACCGTTCCGCGTCCTAGGTGGTTCCATGTGCCTATTGACGGTGAACAAGCACCGTCATATAGGCGCCCCAATCAGTGCGCTCAGGTATATTAACACCACACCTGTCAGTTAACCAGACCTTAAGCGGTGTAATTTCAGCTGGTCAGTGCGCTGTCTGTTGCAGGGAGAATCAATAGGGGGTCATACTCGGCTCACTGTGATCACTTGCAGACATTCTCCCGGACCCAGGAGGAGCTCCCTCACGACACGTCCATCCTGTTCAATCACCTCCTCCCTCCCCGGTTACATGTTTGTTCAAATTTGAGCGGGTGCAATTTTGAAGCAGGACATGTTGGGTATCAATTTACTCGGCGTAACATTATTTTTCACAATACAAAAAAAAAAATTGGGCTAATTTTACTGCTGTCTTATTTTTTTTATTCAAAAAAGTGTTTTATTTTTTCCAAAAAAAGTGCAAATGTAAGACCGCTGCGCAAATACGGTGTGAAAAAAAGTATTGCAATGACCGCCATTTTATTCTCTAGGGTGTTAGAAAAAAAACAATATATAATGTTTGGGGGTTATAAGTAATTTTCTAGCAAAAACAACTGTTTTAATCGTGTAAACACCTAAAATCCAAAACGAGGCTGGTCCTTATCACATCTACATTACAGGGCATCGGCAGCTGAAAATTTTGATAAGGGGATGATGGCTGCAGAAGCCACAATCAGGGCAAAGAGCAAAGGATCAATGACACCAGCTGGCCCGATCCCTGTGTGCTAGAGTGTTGTCCTCCTGCACATTTGCAGGAGTGACATCATCCTATGCTGCCCAATAAAGATGGCCAAAAACTTGCTCACAGAACATGCCAGGGCTGGTGGGGGATAGGAATTGTTGGATAAAAGGTAAGTGTAGCTGCCTTTACTTCTGCTTTAACTGCTTGGCGCAGACATGCGGCCTCTCGGGGAGGGGCCTGACGCCGGCACCATGTGGGACGCCGAGAGCTCTCGGAACGAGCCAGCAGGAGACGGCATGGAAGTGTGAGCCCGCGCCGTCCCGACACATGACAGTCCTCCGAGCTTCGCCCCAGCCCCCACCGCAGACCTGAAACCGCTACCGGCCCGCTCTCCCAACACCAAGGAGGTGATCATCGGACACCTCCGGGCCCTTGGAGAAACAGCCGGCCCCATCCTGAAGCGGACCCCTGGAGGGGCTAAAAGGGTCTCCTCACCCACAACATACCTGGATCCCCCGTCCCTCCACCGGACCGCCGCAGCTTCACAGCATTCAAGGAAAAGCATCGCCTGCCTCAGCGCCTGCACCTGCTCTCCTCCTCTCGTCACCTAACCCTACCCGGACTTCAGCAGCAGGGGGGGGGGGGCCGTGGCGGGCACCCCCACAGGTACAGATCTACTCTTTTTGTTATTTTTTTTGGGCCTGGAGAGAAAGTTATGTGTTTCCCTTTTCCTGGTTCTGTTTCTCCCCTGCTCACCTAAATCCTAAACATTGAATTGCTGGTATTGAACTTGGAAGTAGCAGGCATGTGAGATGTGATTTAAAGTGGTAAGAGACCATAGAGTATAGTGGTGAAGCATAGGAAAGGAAGAAGGTGTTTCCTCTCCCCTGGACCGCACTCCCAGGCAGTCAGCAGCATAAAGAAATATAAAGTGGTACGAGAGGAGAGGGGTCCCAGGTACTGGGCCAGGGCTGGGGAGCCTCTACCCCCCCTTTTGCTTCTTCCCCCCCCGCGGATGGGGGTCCAGCGTATTCACGGACTTTGTGGGTTCTGTAAAAACTTCTCTGGTTGAGCACGTATCACGAGCAAGATCAGTCTAAGAAAGTGATCCCCTGGAGAACCCCCGAAAAGACTACCCCAATCATTACACAAAAAAAAAAAAAAAACTCATAAAAAACCAACAAGAAAACAAGGGAGACTGGTTAGTAGCTGAGTCCTTTTTGGAGTATGGTACCCTTGACTGGAAAGCTACTATCAAGTCTTCTTTCTCTCCTTTACCCTTATTATCTGCCCTGTGTTTTTACAGGGGAGAGGACAGCATAGAGCCTAAGGAGTAGCACTTACTGAGGGGCTATCCAGGAAAGGAGACACACGATAAGGAGGAGAGGGGGAGAGAGCAAAGCGGACCCGCATGCTGGTTTTATTTTTGGGCATCAACTACTGTCTTAATGGGTGGTATCTGTCAAGACCATGTAAATAGTTAGACTGAGGACACCAAATAAAAATGAAGGGCAGACCCCAACGGGGAACGGATCCTAAGACCCCCAAAGATAATTTAAACACGAGCACAATACAGAAATACCTCAAAGACATCAGCCTTAAGAGCCCAGAGATGGAGAAAAAACAGAGTTCAAAAGAAAAAAAACGGGATACGGAGAAACAGAAAGCAGAGCAGGCAGAGCAGGCCAGGGCGGAAGGTGAAATGGAGGGATCTCAGGACACCAGTCTTTCCGGGGAACAAAGAAATATATCACAAATTCCAACAAAGACAGAGATGGCAGAAATGTTTAACAAGCTTGAAAATGTTATTAAAATGGAAATTACGAACGTCAGGACAGACATGAGCCAGGTACTGAACAGGGTGGGGAAAGTTGAGGACCTGGTGGTAATTCAAGCCCAAGAATTACTGGAACTTAAAGCACAAATGAAGGAAATGCAGATAAAACACAGGGACATACAGTATCAAATAGAGAACCAAGAGAATCAGAACAGGAGGCAGAACCTTCGGATCAGGGGTATTCCTGAACAGCTGGGGGAAGACCTGAAAATAAAAATGCAAAGCTTATTTAACCCATTACTGGATAGACCTGAGGGAGCAGCACTAAAAATTGACAGGGTGCATCGTATAAGGAAGCCCGTCGGTCTAAGTGAGGGGATACCCAGAGATGTTATCATCAAATTTCATGCATATGAGGACAAATTTAAAATTTGGACGAAGTTGAGATCTAACCCCCCCCTGAAATTCGAGGCAGTGGAACTTCAGATATTCGCAGACCTCTCTGCGGGAACACTCTATCGGAGGCGCCAGTTGAGACCCCTACTGGTATCATTAAGAGCAGCAAACTTGAAGTATAGTTGGGGTTTCCCGGCGTCACTAATAGTCACGAAAGAAGGAAAGACTTTCCGGATGAAATTTTTGGAGGAACTTCACGACTTTTGCCACAATCTGGGGATTCCCTTCCCGAAAGTTCCACCCTAGTTCCTGGGGGAGGGGGGTGTTGAAGAAAAAATAAATTTTTCCTTTTCTTTTTTTTACTTTTTTGTTTTTTTTTAGGGGGAGGGGGGGAGTGCTAGTGTCCGGGACTCTAAAAAGGGAATCTTGGCCGATATTTCATTAATGTAATAAGCTGTTTCTTAAGGGTTAATGCTTTGGATTACATTTCTGTACTTGTGGGAGGAGGTGGGGCCGGTAGGGGGGCCGGGAGGGGGGGGGGGGGAAGCGTAGGGGGACAGAGGGCTCGGGGGAAAGGGGGTCTTGGTGGGCTCAGGGGGCTACCCCCCCTAGTTCACGGGGGGGGGAGCCTGATGGGCGCCTTAGGGTCAGAGCCACACCCTAGTCCAAAAGGCAGACAGGGGGGGTTCGATGCGGACGCCCCAAAGTTTGCATAGGGCCAAAATTTGGCCGGAGGGGGGGGGGGGGGGGGGGGAGGCTAGGGGGGGTGGGGGAGGAAAATTGGGAGGGAAGGTTGGAGGGGGGGGGGTGGAAACTGGGAAGGTGAGGGGGGGAAGCTCCTTGCAAATTTACATAAAAGGATAAGAGGCATAAACATACGGTTCCCGAAAACGCCCCTGTTAGGTTATGGTTAATAATGAAATAAAATTCCTGACATACAACGTAAGAGGCATCAACTCAGTGTCGAAAAGATACAAAATATTGAGGGAACTCCAGAGGCTCCAAGCCAACATAGTTTTCTTGCAGGAAACTCACCTGAGTCACGAGGGCAATACCAAGATATACTCCAGGAAATTCCCAGTGTGGTTCTACAGCGACTCTCCAACTAAGGGATCCAAGGGGGTGGCCATAGGATTTGCGGATAATATAAAGTTTAAAGTGACAGATAGGCTAGTGGACCCTGAAGGTTGGTTCCTTTTTTTGAAGGGAAGTATAGGAGAGGTTATCTTTACATTTGCAAATGTGTACTGTCCCAATAATAATTCTATCAAATTTATGAGTCAGGTGCTGGGCCGTCTGAAGGGGTTCAAGAAGGGAGGGGTAATCTTAGCAGGGGATCTAAATTTTTGTATAGACCCCCACTACGATAGCACATCACGGGTGAGGGTACCAAGCTATATACAGTTGAAAAAATTGAAGGATAAATTATTTAACCTCCAACTGATAGATGTGTGGCGTTTTATGCACGCAAATCTGAAAGATTACACCTATTTTTCCCCAGTACACGGGACGCACTCCCGATTAGACTATTTCATCATTGATCATAGGCTACTGGAACAAGTAAGGACAACTAGGATAGGGGTAACAACTCTATCGGACCACGCCCCGGTTACGATGGGAATGGAGATCCCTGAGACCCAGAGGCCCAACCATTTTCTTGGCGACTGAATGACCATCTCATCAATGATGTTGATTCGGCTGAAACAATAAAGAGGGAGATTGAATTCTTCTTTGCGAATAATGAAACTAGCGACGTTTCCCCAGCGGCAATCTGGGAGGCTCATAAAGCCTATATCAGGGGGATATTCATCTCCATTGGAGCCGGGAAAAAGAAGGAAAGACGGGCTAAGATTCAAAATCTCACGGGCGAACTATACACGCTAGAACAGGAACATAAAAGGGAGGGGCTCCAAAAGCAAGAAGTTTACCATAGATTGATTAATAAAAGGGAGGAGATGTTATGTGCCATGGAGCAGGAGTCCTCAAAGTGGTTTCACAAAATTGCGAGAGAGAGACCCCAGGGGGGTAACAGGTGCGGTAAATATCTAGCGAATATGCTTAAAAAGAAAAGAGAAAGGAACTTTATTGATAAAATACAAAATAAAACCGGGACCATGGTAAACTCCACAAAAGAAATAGCGAATGCATTCAGGGCCTACTACGAAGAAGTGTATGACGTTAGACAAAGGGGACAGCATACCCCGCAGATCGCAGAGAGGGATCAAAATTTTGTGAAAGGATGCGTCCTACCGACACTCTCCGATAGTGATAGGCTTGATATGGACAGTGCTATAACTGAAGAGGAAATTTATAAGGCATTGCGTGGCTCTCCGATTGGGAAGAGTCCGGGTCCAGCCGGCTTTACTTTAGCATATTTCATAAAATATAAAGAAATCCTGGTCCCAAAACTGTGTCAATACTGGAATAAACTAGGAACTGACTGCTCCATGGGGAGGGAGGCTCTCTTGGCATCTATTACATTAATACCGAAGGAAGGCAAAGACAGGACCCTGTGCTCTAGTTATCGCCCGATAGCGTTACTAAACGTAGATACGAAATTGTACGCAAAAGTACTAGCTAATAGGGTGAAAGAAAAGATTACTAAATTGGTCCATCCCGACCAGGTCGGGTTTGTCACGGGGAGGGAAGGCCGAGATAATGGGGTCCGGGCCCTTCTACTGCTCGAGGTTGCCAAAATGGGGAAGGTCCCCAGTCTACTCCTGTCAATTGACGCCGAGAAAGCGTTTGACAGAGTAGACTGGGGACATATGATGGGAACGCTGGAGGCAATGGGGTTTGGTCCCAGAATTCTGAAGTGGATTGGTACCCTATATCAGCAGCCGCAGGCCTCGGTAAGGGTCAATGGGATGTTATCGGCAGTATTCACAATGAGGAACGGAACGAGGCAGGGGTGTCCCCTATCACCCCTTCTGTTTGTTCTGTCCCTGGAGCCTCTGCTTTCAAAGGTTCGGGATAGTGTAGATATAACAGGAATAAGAGCCGGTAGCGAGGAACACAAATTAGCGGCTTTTGCCGACGACGTGCTTTTTTTTATATCTAATCCTAGGATCACACTACCCAACTTACTGAAGGTTTTAAAAGCATTTGGCAAAGCATCAAATCTGAAAATAAATCTCAACAAGTCGGAAATGTTAAATATTAACATTAACAGGAAGGAGGTAGAACTGCTTTCAAAAGAATTTAATTTTCCCTGGCATGAAAGCATTAAATACCTAGGGGTTACACTGGCAGAGACAAGTAAAAAAATGTACCTTTTGAATTATATTCCCTTACTTAATGAGATCAAAAAAGAACTCCACATAATGGGATCCCGGCGCCTCTCCTGGATAGGCCGAATTAATGCCGTAAAAATGATAGTGGCCCCCAAAATTAATTATAAGCTCCAGATGCTTCCCTTAGCGGTACCCCAAATATTTTTTAAAACTTTAAATCAAATTATTTCAAAATTTATTTGGTTAAATAAAAAACCTCGTATTTCAGCTGAGATCTTAAGTAGGGAAAAAAAACAGGGAGGGCTTGCGGTCCCGGACTTCGAAACATTTTTTACTGCAGTGACTATTTCAAGGGTAATGGAATGGGGGAAGGAAGGGGATAAGAGATGGATTAGTTTAAAGAATATAGTAAATAACAGACACTTAGGACACGAAATTTGGAACCCAACAAAAGCCAGAACATTAGGGAGTAAAACATACGAAATAACACAGGTGACACTGGATTTATGGGAAAGGATTTATAGAAGACACAAGTGGAAATACAACTCACCATTAATTTTTTTTAAAAATAATACACTTTTTGAACCAGGTAGGAGGGAGGTGGGGGGGAATTGGATAAAAAATGATGGGGCACAACTGAAAGATATTATAAAAAATGGGAAAATATGCACATTTCACGATTTGAGCTTAAACACTGAGTTAATGGATATTGACATCTGGAGGTACACACAGTTAAAACATTTTGTGGGGAGTCTCCCCCAACCCATCCGCTCTGGAGATGATCTTAATCAGTTGGAAAGACTCTACTTACGCGAGTCAACTAAGAACAATCTATCTCGGATATACAAAATGTTAATAAATAAAAAAGTACTGGGAGTACCTCCATATGTCATAAAATGGGAGGAAGAGTTAGGTTCACACTGTAGTAAAGATAAGTTAGGTAAAATTTTTGGGATCATCCATAGCACAGCGTTCTCGATGAAATTGGTTGAAACGAACTTCAAATGCTTTTCCAGGTGGTATCTCACCCCTGATAGGCTTAGCAGGATTCAGGGGGGGTCTCCCCCGGAGTGCTGGCGAGGTTGTAAAATAAAGGGAACTATGGCACATATCTGGTGGGAGTGCCCTGTAATTGAAAAATTCTGGAAGGAAATAATAGAGCTCATTCATATTATAACCAAGGAAGAAATTCCAGGAGATCCGTGGTCGGTACTTTTCCATGGGACTGGGATCCCAGGGAAACGATATAAAGCATCCTTAATCCCTATTCTCCTGAACGAAGCCAAAAACCTGATACCGAAGAGGTGGCGGGATCCTGGGAGCCCGGCGATTCGGGACTGGATTTTTGGAGTAAATGCGACTCAAAGGGTAGAAAGCACGGAAATATATGAGGGGGGGCGGGGTGGAAACCCAGACCAGAGAAATAAGTGGACAAATTGGAATGAATTCAAAATGTCATGGAGATACTACGTTGAGATTACCAAATAGTGCGCCCCACGCGTTGTATGTCAGGAACATTGGTTGAAAACAGGTGCGTTGGACGTAGCCTCAATATGCGCTATGCAAGGATGGGGGGGGGGGGGCCGGGGAGGGTTATAAATGGGTCTTGTCACGAAATATCAAATGGAAATCTTTTGGTATATACTTTTTTTTGTCTTTGTTATTGTAATATGTTTGTGACATGAGAAAAAATATAATTAAATAAAGAATTTAAGAAAAAAAAAAAAAACTTGGTGCTAGGAACCCCAAATGTTGTATTCCAACCCAGTGGAATTAGCACTACAACATATCTAAAGATGGGGTTCCTAGCACTAAGTGACCCTGAGATACAGGGCCCCAAATCGGTCAACTGTGTCCATCTGCATGGGCACAGTGAGGCTGCAAATGGGCATCGTTGACCCTCTTTTCCACTTACAGTAGCTGCACATTTCTCACCCTAGGCTTATACTCGAGTCAATAAGTTTTCCCAGTTGTTTGTGGTAAAATTAGGTGCCTCGGCTTATATTCGGGTCGGCCTATACTCGAGTATATACGGTATATACATTTTATTCGTATAAACCACACCTATTCACCCCTAACTGATTTCATTCTTATCTTCACATAATATGCAACCCAGTTCTTCCTATTCCTCCCTTCTATTTTTTCTTTTCTAAAGGACACCCCAAATCATAAACAAGAACCCCCATAAAAAAAAGAATAAAAAGGAAAAAATGTGACCCTCCCAACCCTCCCCTCTCTCATCCCCCCCCCCCCCCTCCCTGTGGAGGATGGGGAACCTCCATGTTATTATCAAAATTCAAAGGACTCCGAGAATTTAAAGAGTTCAAAATATTCTAAATATTCAAAGACGGGCGGGCTCATTCCCCTCCTATTATATTTCCAGACAGTTTCTTCCCTTCTTCTGAGTATATAAATAAGTTCCAGGCTGTCCAGGTTTTGGTATATTGCTCTTTTCTGTCTTGGGCCGAGAGAACTAAGTCCTCTATAGCCCCCACGTTTCGGACACTATTAAGCCACATTGCAATTGAAGGTGGCCTAGTGTCTTTCCAACAAAGAGCAATATCAGCCTTAGCCGCATTTACTAAATGGCATAATACAGATTTTTTATATGTCTGTAAAGGTATTTGTGAACAATGAAGTAAAAAAAAAAGCAGGGTTGTCTGGTATTGGGAATGCCGTAAATTTTTGGGAGATCCTTTGTACCTCTAGCCAGTATTGTCTAATCTTCGGACATGACCAGAATATATGGATCAAAGTCCCCCGTTCCTTATTACATCGCCAACAACGGTCCGCGGCCTCAGGGAAAAACTTACAGATTCTTGATGGAGTATAGTACTCCAGTACCTTGTAGTTAGTGTCAGTACCTTGTAGTTAGAATCCTGGGTTTGTGTGCAGGCCGATGTATTCAACGCAAGATATATTATCTTCTGACATTGTACTGACATTAAGGTCTTACCAAGACCTCTCTCCCATTTCCCAATTCCGGGCATCTTAAAGTCATCTGGGGGGGGGGGGAATTAGCATCCCATATATCTTAGAAATTGTCTGGGAAAGGGGCTCTTTTTCCTCTCAATATAGTTCGAACTTCAACAATTGTCATCGGTAGTTTATCACCGGTCCTAACGGTTTAAAGAAATGGCGTAATTGTAATGCCTGCCAAAAGTTTACTTCAGATCTAACCCCTGTTGCATCATTAAGGCGGCTGTATGCCATATCTCAGAGTGTAAAAAGTGTGATTCCTGAGTACAACCCCTCTCTATAAGTACCTGAAATGCCCCTGTTTCCATACCTGGCCTAAAGCTAGGGTTTCCCAATATAGGGAATAATGGTGATTTTGTTGACAAATATTTAGGATTTTGACAGATCTTAAAGCCTATTCGCAGTGTTGGGCCTATAAGTGGATACCTTTTAAGAGATTCCGGTAGCGTTAAGTTCTGTGTGTCTGCACCTGTCGATCACTCTGCCAATGTGCACTGCCTGATAATATTTAAATATATCTGGGACTGCTAAGCCACCAAAGCGTTTAGGGATTTTCATAAGGCTTCTACTAATCCTTGGTCGTTTGTTCGCCCATTTAAATTTAGTAAAGAGGGTATCTACTTGACGAAGAAAAGCTATTGGGATATCTATAGGTAAGGCCTGAAATAGATACAAAAATTTTGGCAGAATGTTTATTTTAATGATATTACATCGGCCAAACCACGAATGTAGTCCTTCTTGTCATTTATCTAATAAAGAACGAACTTCCTTATATAGTGATGGGAAATTTACTATGAAGGTCTTATCAAGCCTTGGTGGAATATTTGTACCCAGATATTTTAGCGCTGTAGTCACCTATTTAAAATTAAAATTGGGTTGTATAGTTTGCCGTGTCACTAGAGGTAGCGCAACCCCCATAGCCTCCGATTTCACATAATTTATTTTTAAATTTGATAGCTCGCCCTATCTTTCAATTTCTTCCATGAGATTTGGCAGTGAGATAAGTGGGCTAGACACAGAGAACAGCATATCATCCGCGTAGGCGGAGATTTTATAATTATGCTCTCCTATTTGAAGTTCCTGAATATCTTGATTTTGCCGAATTTTGTTCAATAATGCCTCTAATGAGAGGGCGAACAACAGGGGAGAAAGAGGACATCCCTGACGCGTTCCATTTGAATTCTTTATCGGGTCTGAAAAATACCCTGTTTACCTTAATCAGGGCCCGTGGGGAAGTGTATACCCTGGCAATCCACCGTTGCATATGTTCCCCCACTCCCATATATCTCAAAGCCTCAAACGTGAACTGCCAGTTAACTCGGACGAATGCTTTTTCCACATCCGTACTCAGGAAAACGCAGGGGACTTTTGATTTATTGGCATGATATACCAAGTTGAGTACTTTCATGGAATTATCCTTTGCTTCACGTGAAGGGATAAACCCAACTTGGTCCAAGTGCACCAACTGGTGTAGTTGTGGTTGAAGACGGGAGGCTAGCATTTTAGTAAAAAGCTTAAATAAAGTAAAAATCCTTGTTCAAAAATGAGATTGGCCGATAACTACTACACTCCGCCGGATCTTTCCCTTCCTTCGGGATTATCGATATATGCGCCATAAGTGTATACGGAGGGAGTGCGGCAGTTTTGCCAAACTCATTAAATGCCTTTGTCATATATGTACCCAGTCGTGGAAAAAAGTTCTTATAATATTGTATCGTAAATCCATCAGGACCTGGTGCCTTCCCATGTTTAACTAATTTTATCGCCGTATATAATTCCTCAATAGTTATTGGGACTTCCAGACTGTTACGAACTGGGGAGGGTAACCTAGAAAGATCTGCTGAGGAGAGATAGTCCTTCATTGTGGCCAAGGGCACGAGTGATGATGTCAAATTATATAAAGAGGAATAATATTCTTTAAACCTCTGGGCCATGCCTTTTGGTAGCGAGATTAACTGTCCATTCCTTCCCTTTATATAGGATACATAGGGTGTCCTCTCCTTTTCCTTAAGCTTCCCAGCCAGTACTTTACTGCATTTATCTCCTAACTCATACATTACTTTCCTTCCCGACTGTATTGCCGATTTGGCCTTGTACCGGAGAAGATCTGTCATCTGTCTCCTCAGATGTGCTAAGTCCCTCCCTAGAAGTGGTATCTGTTCCTTCTTATGCTGTAATTCAAGGGCCTGTATTTCTTCTGATAATTTTATCTGTGCTTCTCGCGCCTTCTTCAGTCGAGAGCCATGTTTAATCAGGACCCCCCGCATTACTGCCTTATGTGCCTCCCATATCATGCCCGGGTCACTCCCCGGGGTGTAGTTCGTCTGAAAGTATGCTATCATTTCCTTCGCTACGTCTTCCTGAACTTCAGGGTTCTGCAGAAGGCTTTCGTTTAAGCACCAACAGCGCCCCGGGCCAGACAGGGAGATGTACAGTGTGACTGGAGCATGATCTGACCATGTTATATTTCCTATAGTCACATCTAGGACTGACGTTAATAGGTAGTGTGGCACCAAGAATAGATCTATACGGGAGTACAGTTGGTGTCTTTTCTGTCAGTTTTTCTCTCCTTTTCTTCCCTCCCTTACCCCCTCCTTCTCCCCTCCCTTTCTGCTATAGATGCCTGAGAACTTATTTTTCCCATCTCGTCTCCTCTCACCCCCCTCCCCCTTCCACTTAGTCCACAATACATCCTTCTTACCATCTACTTCTATCTATTCAGAGGCATGCTACTCGTAATTTCCCCACTGAGGTCCCCCTCTATTTTTCCTATCT